>JASKMD010000031.1:8975871-9241880 GCA_030144725.1 Haematococcus lacustris
AGCAGCAGCAGCAGCAGCAGCAGCAGCAGCAGCAGCAGCAGCAGCAGCAGCAGCAGCAGCAGCAGCAGCAGCAGCAGCAGCAGCAGCAGCAGCAGCAGCAGCAGCAGCAGCAGCAGCAGCAGCAGCAGCAGCAGCAGCAGCAGCAGCAGCAGCAGCAGCAGCAGCAGCAGCAGCAGCAGCAGCAGCAGCAGCAGCAGCAGCAGCAGCAGCAGCAGCAGCAGCAGCAGCAGCAGCAGCAGCAGCAGCAGCAGCAGCAGCAGCAGCAGCAGCAGCAGCAGCAGCAGCAGCAGCAGCAGCAGCAGCAGCAGCAGCAGCAGCAGCAGCAGCAGCAGCAGCAGCAGCAGCAGCAGCAGCAGCAGCAGCAGCAGCAGCAGCAGCAGCAGCAGCAGCAGCAGCAGCAGCAGCAGCAGCAGCAGCAGCAGCAGCAGCAGCAGCAGCAGCAGCAGCAGCAGCAGCAGCAGCAGCAGCAGCAGCAGCAGCAGCAGCAGCAGCAGCAGCAGCAGCAGCAGCAGCAGCAGCAGCAGCAGCAGCAGCAGCAGCAGCAGCAGCAGCAGCAGCAGCAGCAGCAGCAGCAGCAGCAGCAGCAGCAGCAGCAGCAGCAGCAGCAGCAGCAGCAGCAGCAGCAGCAGCAGCAGCAGCAGCAGCAGCAGCAGCAGCAGCAGCAGCAGCAGCAGCAGCAGCAGCAGCAGCAGCAGCAGCAGCAGCAGCAGCAGCAGCAGCAGCAGCAGCAGCAGCAGCAGCAGCAGCAGCAGCAGCAGCAGCAGCAGCAGCAGCAGCAGCAGCAGCAGCAGCAGCAGCAGCAGCAGCAGCAGCAGCAGCAGCAGCAGCAGCAGCAGCAGCAGCAGCAGCAGCAGCAGCAGCAGCAGCAGCAGCAGCAGCAGCAGCAGCAGCAGCAGCAGCAGCAGCAGCAGCAGCAGCAGCAGCAGCAGCAGCAGCAGCAGCAGCAGCAGCAGCAGCAGCAGCAGCAGCAGCAGCAGCAGCAGCAGCAGCAGCAGCAGCAGCAGCAGCAGCAGCAGCAGCAGCAGCAGCAGCAGCAGCAGCAGCAGCAGCAGCAGCAGCAGCAGCAGCAGCAGCAGCAGCAGCAGCAGCAGCAGCAGCAGCAGCAGCAGCAGCAGCAGCAGCAGCAGCAGCAGCAGCAGCAGCAGCAGCAGCAGCAGCAGCAGCAGCAGCAGCAGCAGCAGCAGCAGCAGCAGCAGCAGCAGCAGCAGCAGCAGCAGCAGCAGCAGCAGCAGCAGCAGCAGCAGCAGCAGCAGCAGCAGCAGCAGCAGCAGCAGCAGCAGCAGCAGCAGCAGCAGCAGCAGCAGCAGCAGCAGCAGCAGCAGCAGCAGCAGCAGCAGCAGCAGCAGCAGCAGCAGCAGCAGCAGCAGCAGCAGCAGCAGCAGCAGCAGCAGCAGCAGCAGCAGCAGCAGCAGCAGCAGCAGCAGCAGCAGCAGCAGCAGCAGCAGCAGCAGCAGCAGCAGCAGCAGCAGCAGCAGCAGCAGCAGCAGCAGCAGCAGCAGCAGCAGCAGCAGCAGCAGCAGCAGCAGCAGCAGCAGCAGCAGCAGCAGCAGCAGCAGCAGCAGCAGCAGCAGCAGCAGCAGCAGCAGCAGCAGCAGCAGCAGCAGCAGCAGCAGCAGCAGCAGCAGCAGCAGCAGCAGCAGCAGCAGCAGCAGCAGCAGCAGCAGCAGCAGCAGCAGCAGCAGCAGCAGCAGCAGCAGCAGCAGCAGCAGCAGCAGCAGCAGCAGCAGCAGCAGCAGCAGCAGCAGCAGCAGCAGCAGCAGCAGCAGCAGCAGCAGCAGCAGCAGCAGCAGCAGCAGCAGCAGCAGCAGCAGCAGCAGCAGCAGCAGCAGCAGCAGCAGCAGCAGCAGCAGCAGCAGCAGCAGCAGCAGCAGCAGCAGCAGCAGCAGCAGCAGCAGCAGCAGCAGCAGCAGCAGCAGCAGCAGCAGCAGCAGCAGCAGCAGCAGCAGCAGCAGCAGCAGCAGCAGCAGCAGCAGCAGCAGCAGCAGCAGCAGCAGCAGCAGCAGCAGCAGCAGCAGCAGCAGCAGCAGCAGCAGCAGCAGCAGCAGCAGCAGCAGCAGCAGCAGCAGCAGCAGCAGCAGCAGCAGCAGCAGCAGCAGCAGCAGCAGCAGCAGCAGCAGCAGCAGCAGCAGCAGCAGCAGCAGCAGCAGCAGCAGCAGCAGCAGCAGCAGCAGCAGCAGCAGCAGCAGCAGCAGCAGCAGCAGCAGCAGCAGCAGCAGCAGCAGCAGCAGCAGCAGCAGCAGCAGCAGCAGCAGCAGCAGCAGCAGCAGCAGCAGCAGCAGCAGCAGCAGCAGCAGCAGCAGCAGCAGCAGCAGCAGCAGCAGCAGCAGCAGCAGCAGCAGCAGCAGCAGCAGCAGCAGCAGCAGCAGCAGCAGCAGCAGCAGCAGCAGCAGCAGCAGCAGCAGCAGCAGCAGCAGCAGCAGCAGCAGCAGCAGCAGCAGCAGCAGCAGCAGCAGCAGCAGCAGCAGCAGCAGCAGCAGCAGCAGCAGCAGCAGCAGCAGCAGCAGCAGCAGCAGCAGCAGCAGCAGCAGCAGCAGCAGCAGCAGCAGCAGCAGCAGCAGCAGCAGCAGCAGCAGCAGCAGCAGCAGCAGCAGCAGCAGCAGCAGCAGCAGCAGCAGCAGCAGCAGCAGCAGCAGCAGCAGCAGCAGCAGCAGCAGCAGCAGCAGCAGCAGCAGCAGCAGCAGCAGCAGCAGCAGCAGCAGCAGCAGCAGCAGCAGCAGCAGCAGCAGCAGCAGCAGCAGCAGCAGCAGCAGCAGCAGCAGCAGCAGCAGCAGCAGCAGCAGCAGCAGCAGCAGCAGCAGCAGCAGCAGCAGCAGCAGCAGCAGCAGCAGCAGCAGCAGCAGCAGCAGCAGCAGCAGCAGCAGCAGCAGCAGCAGCAGCAGCAGCAGCAGCAGCAGCAGCAGCAGCAGCAGCAGCAGCAGCAGCAGCAGCAGCAGCAGCAGCAGCAGCAGCAGCAGCAGCAGCAGCAGCAGCAGCAGCAGCAGCAGCAGCAGCAGCAGCAGCAGCAGCAGCAGCAGCAGCAGCAGCAGCAGCAGCAGCAGCAGCAGCAGCAGCAGCAGCAGCAGCAGCAGCAGCAGCAGCAGCAGCAGCAGCAGCAGCAGCAGCAGCAGCAGCAGCAGCAGCAGCAGCAGCAGCAGCAGCAGCAGCAGCAGCAGCAGCAGCAGCAGCAGCAGCAGCAGCAGCAGCAGCAGCAGCAGCAGCAGCAGCAGCAGCAGCAGCAGCAGCAGCAGCAGCAGCAGCAGCAGCAGCAGCAGCAGCAGCAGCAGCAGCAGCAGCAGCAGCAGCAGCAGCAGCAGCAGCAGCAGCAGCAGCAGCAGCAGCAGCAGCAGCAGCAGCAGCAGCAGCAGCAGCAGCAGCAGCAGCAGCAGCAGCAGCAGCAGCAGCAGCAGCAGCAGCAGCAGCAGCAGCAGCAGCAGCAGCAGCAGCAGCAGCAGCAGCAGCAGCAGCAGCAGCAGCAGCAGCAGCAGCAGCAGCAGCAGCAGCAGCAGCAGCAGCAGCAGCAGCAGCAGCAGCAGCAGCAGCAGCAGCAGCAGCGGCAAGGAGCATGATGCTGGATAAGCATAATGCAGGACATGCAGGAGTGCGGATGCTACACCACCGCTTGCGCATAGCGCGTTGCTAAGGCAGGCAGGCATCTGACGAGAGGCAGTGATGCCGAAGCGGGATCGATCGCTGCCACATCCGGAGTCAAAATGCGCGCTGTACCTGGAGTCTAAACGCAGGTTGCTGTCATCACCGACAACGGATGTGGATGCAGATGGCGATGTCATCGCTTTCGTGCAACTGTTGTTTTCATGCAAGCCCATGTCATCGCAGGTGGTGCATGTTTGACCGAGCTAAGGGCTCCCAGTTCTGTGGCAACCACCTGGATGCAGGGGCAGGAGTGCGAGTGCCTTGCCCAGCCGATCCTAAACAGTGAGCATAACATGCCAACATTACAGCTCATCATCCCGAGCGAAACACCTTTTTGGGTTTCCCGAAAGATTCATGGAGTGATGATCATCCTACCATTGTCCACAAGAGGACGACCTCTCCAGCCCTGATTGATCGGGACAAAGGGCACATCGCAGGGTGGCATAACAAGTGCCATAGCCAGTCTCCAACCCCTGCCGCCACCAGAGCGCCACCAGCCCCTATGAACCACTGCTCTCGACTGCCCCACGTCCCTGTGTCAGTCCAATGTAGCTTCACTGCGTTCGCCTGGTGCTGTCAACACGCTGATTCTCCTACATAGACATGACAATGTAATGTGGCCACATCTTCTGCCATGTCTCCTGCCACGGAGGCCGCATGCTGCTGAGCGCATCCCCTGCCACCCTGCCTTGACCCAAGCTCCGGTGGAGTGCCACCTGCAGCACAGTACTTGCTTCAGAGCTAGCAGCGCACCTGGTGAAGTGCCCTTCCAGCATCCAGAGTGCCAAGTTGAAGGTGGGTGCTGGAGGCTGCCTCAGGGCATAACCTGAGCAGACACAGCTACCTGGGCTGCAGGGCAGCAGAGCCTGTGGCAGCACCTTTACCAGACTGTTGGCCAGACACTGTAGACTACAGCCTCACCCTCCACTGACGCCTCCACACGCCCGCAGCTGACTCAACCCTCCACAAGGCCACACAGCAGCATCGCACCCAAGCAGCCTCAGCCCTAAGCCTAATCTATAACCCAACCCTACCCCTGACCCTCATCCTACCCCTAACTCTAACCCTGAAGGGCATCAGAACCTGTGTCGCCCTCACTGGCACCACCTTTGCCAGACTGTTGGCTGCCTAGACCCTGGCAGATGAGCCCACCAGCTCCTCTGCTGACATAACCCCTCATGCGCCCTCATCCTCATGACATGGCATTTGCTGATATGCGGATGAACTGGATAGCACAAGGTCAGATGTAAGCTATGGGTGTTGCTTCAAGGCCTTGAATTGAGCCTAACCCATCCTTACCACACCCCTATGCGAGATGGAGCAGTGTGTGCAGCTACAGAGGGGTCATGAGGTGCTTGGTGTGATGTCATGGTGTGATGTCACGGTGCATGCACAGCAACTGTACCCACTCCCTCCACAGCACCCATGTTAGCTGCTGCGGTCACACTGTTGCACACCCATCACACCTGACCCTTAGGCCGCCTGCTACTACAACCACGACATCAATGCCGGCAGCGAGTGGGAGCCAGACCCAAAGGGTGCGGCAGCAGCCAGGCCCCCAGCTCAGGGGCAGGGCAGTGCCCCTCCTACACCATCCCAAGGTGTGACCACACGCCAGCTGCCGCCCCGTTGATCCTGGCTGATACAGCACGTCTTACAGTGAGCAGAAATGAAATTGTAGCAGGGGCCATGATCAGCACAGTTGTTCCCCTACTATATTACTACAGGGCAGGGGCTGTGTTATCTGGTCTCCGAACTGTTTGCATGCAGCAAGCATCCGGTACCACTACCGGATTCACTACCCCAACCCACTTGCGAAGGCTGGGCAATCTATGTTGGCATGAACACATGCTATGCTGGCCTAGGGTGCTCGGTCTCGCAGCCTCGTGGAGCTTCTTGGGTACTCCTTGCTTTGGACTCCGACAGCACGGCCCCTGACAAGAGGACCTGACCTGACCTCCTTGAAGAACTGCTCCCGCTCCAATTGGGTTTCCCCCGCCTGTCGCGCATCTTCGTCGTTACAATCTTACAGCAGCGGACTAGGGACCCGTCTGGCTAGGTGCTGGCCTTTGGTGGCCAGTGATGCAGCTGCAAGCTTTGCCTCCTCATCAGCTCGCCCCCTGCTGTGCTCGCCGCCTCCTGCTGCCCCACCTTGAGCTGAACCCCTGCTGCTGGCCCCCCACAGCTGCACTCCTGCCGCTGGCCCCCTCCCGCTGGCCCCCTGCTGCTCTGTTCAGCACGTCTACATCACCAGCCCCACACCCTGCAGCGTCACACAGTGACTGCCCGCCTTGCGGCTAAGGGCCCTGCAGCTCAGACCCAGGCAGCCAACCAGCCTCGCCCACCAGCCCTATGTCAGGGGTTAGCCCAGGGCCAAGCTCTTCCCCGAAGCCAGCCCTGGCCTCAGCACCCCCTGGGGTCCTTGTGCTCCTTGCCTTGCTCTACTAGGCCTGGGTTGGCGTCAGTGCCAGCAGGGCTCAAACAAAGTAGAGGTTCTGACCGGATGACTGCAGAGGGTACCCTGTCACAGAACATACACAACATGCTTGCCTAGATCGCACAGTACAGGTCCGCGGACGCCATGAGTTGATCAGCACTGACAGGCCACCCTGACAGGTGACGGCGCATGTGTGTGCTTGGCTGCAGGGGGGCCCCAGGAGCCTCAGGGGCTGGCAGCTGCCCGAGCTGCCGCTGCCCTGCAGCTGGGGCAGCAGGGCTGGGAGCAGCTGCTGCGGCGCCTGACTGCGGTGCACGATCAGGTAGGGAGGTGAGGGAGGGCGGGTGGCACACTGCCTGCCTGCCAGCTGGTACCAGGTGGGACACCGCAGGGGGTGAAGGGGTGGGTAATGAGGATGACATAATGCCTAGCTGATCGCTAGCCCACCCACACCTCACCCCCCATCCTCACCCTTCACCCCTCACCCTTCACCCCTCACCCTTCACCAGTGTTTTTTAGCGAAAACTGTGCTAAAGTATGCAAAAATGTAGGGCTAATAGCAGTTTTTATAGCGCAGTGCGAGGTAGTGAACCTCGCAAAGCGACCATTTCATAGCGCAAAAGGACCCCTGAAACAGGGCGTTTCATAGCGAACGCTATATATAGCGTGAAAAGAAAAACACTGCCCTCCACCCCTCCACCCCTCCACCCCTCCACCGCTCACTCTTCACCCCTCACCCTTCACCCCTCCACCCCTCCACCCCTGCACCCCTCACTCTCCACCCCTCACTCTCCACCCCTCACTCTCCACCCCTTACTCTCCACCCCTCCACCCCTCCACCCCTCAACCCCTCAACCCCTCACTGTCCACCCCTCACTCTCCACCCCTTACTCTCCACCCCTCAACCCCTCCACCCCTCCACCCCTCACTCTCCACCCCTCCACCCCTCCACCCCTCCACCCCTCCACCCCTCACCCTACTATCGTCCTTGTTGTTCCAGGCGTGCCAGCAGCCCCCGCCACTGGGTCTGGAGGGGCTGCCAGGCAGTGAGGCAAGCACAGCGGACCAGCTGTGGGGGTGTCACACCCATGAGAGGGAGCCCCGGAGCGCCCCAGCCCCTGGTCTCAAGCATGCGCAGCAGCAGGCTGCCATCATCGGTACCGGGGGGCCTACAGAGGGAAGGGAGGGCTTGCAGGTAGAAGGGGGATAGGAAGAAGATAGGAAGAAGCAGGCTGCTGCTGCTGCTGCTGCTGCTGCTATCGTTGCCGCTGCTGCTGTTGCTTAGACATGACACATGGCCCCATTCCATCCTGCTCCCCTCACTGCCCTCGCCCCTGGACAACATAGCCTGATGGGCGCTGCTGCACTCCGCGGTCCCGGTTGATATGGTGCTGCAGGGTGCGCCCTCAAGGCGGGCATCTTGCCCCTGCACCCCCCCACAGCCCCAGGACCACAGCAAGCAGGCAGCTGCCAGGAGCCTCATACTAGGGCCCAGCCAGCGCTGGCAGCAGCAGCAGCAGCAGCAGTAGCAGCAGCAGAACCAGAAGAAGCAGCAGAAGCAGCAGAAGCAGCAGAACCAGCAGCACATGAGGCAGAAGCTGGGTCACAGGGGCAAGTGTCCACGGTGTCAGGGGGGGCCCTGGTGGAGGCAGCAGGCCGGGAGTGGCAGCACACCAGCAAGACCAGGGGCGGCACCAGCGCAACCCTGGGGGGCACGCTGGTGGAGGTGGGGGCGGGCAAGGCTGGGCTGGCCTGCATGGTGGGCGGCAGTGTGGCGGCCAGGCAAGCCTGCGGTGTCAGTGCTGTGCTGCTTATGGACAACAGAGCAGGCTTCCAGGCAAAGGTCGGTTGCCATGGCTTCCAATGGCCCTGACCCTGACCCTGACCCTGACCCTGACCCTGACCCTGACCCTGACCCTGACCCTGACCCTGACCCTGACCCTGACCCTGACCCTGACCCTGACCCTGACCCTGACCCTGACCCTGACCCTGACCCTGGCCCTGGCCCTGACCCTAAACTACGCCTGGCCATGCAGAACTGCACTGCACTGTCCTGCACAATACCGCCCAGGGACTGTGGATTGTGAAAGGTGGCTGTGATGGTGGGCTGGGGTGTGTGACTGTGGTTGTGGGTGGGCATGTGGGGTACCTCATGGGAGTTAAAAGGCTGGGCTGGGCTTTGCCATGCGCCTCGCAGGCTGACCGCTGGATGCGTGACCTGCCACTGCAGCGCCTGACGCTGGATCTGAAGGTCAGGGCAAGAGCACCACGCACTGCCACCTGATATCACGAGTATATATCACACATGGAGCTGAGCATGGAGCAGAGCATAAAGCCACACGTTTAGCCACGCACTGAGCTACACATGAAGCCTTGTCAGTCTGCTTGACAGGGAGGTGACAGGCACCCTCAAGACAGGAAGCTCATGACAACCTCAACCCCTACGTAACCCCCTCACTCACTCTCCTGGAGGCTCACTGGTGGCACTGAGCTGGCATTGGGTTCATCATGCTGCACTGGGCCCCATGACAGGGGCCAGTTACCTACCCAACCCAAGGAGGTCTAGGCGGCTCCCTCAAGCCCACTCCTCCCCTTCTCCACCCCCTCCCCCTCTTTCACCCCTTTTACCTTTTTCACCTTCCCCTCGCCTCGCCTACCTGGACATCCCCCAAACCTGGCTGCTGGCTGCTCTGACACGCTGCCCCCCAGGACTTTGCCATATGGAGGGCTCCGCTGGTGGCTGCCTCCCCTCCTTACGCCCACCCCCCACCCCCAGTGCCAGGCGAGGTCTACAGGTCACCACCTCACGCCTCCCTCCTGCGCTGCCCTGGCTGCCCTACCCCTGCCTCCACACCTCCCTGCGCCCCCTTGCAGGAAACCTCACACCACACCATGGAGCAGGGCTAAAACACACAGCCCATGGGGGTTAAGGGGGCCACTAGGGCCATGAGGGTGATGGGCTGCCAGCTTCAAGGCAGCTTCCTTTCCTCTTGCTCCCCATCCTATCCCTCCCCTTCCCTACCACACTGCGCTGGCCAGCTCCACAAGGGCTATAGGGCCCCTAGGAGCATGAGGTGCTGGCTTCGAGTCTAGCTCGCTGCAACCTTGCCACTCTCCTGCCCTTGTGCCTCCCCCGCCCTGCCTGCCCCGCCTGCCCCGCCCCCCCGCCATGTCCCCGCGCCAAACAATGCACCCACTGCCTGCTTGCAGCAGACCAGCCAGCGCCGCCCCCTGCAGCCAGCCCCGCCTGGGCAGTGGTGGGCAAGCACCTTTGTGGTGCGGCCACCGACATGGCCCTCAGGGCCTGCTTGGCCCACTGGGACCCCTGCCCCGCTCCCCCCCGCCCCCCCTGCCCCTCCCCTCCCGCCTGTGCTCCCTCCCCAGCCTCTGCCCCCCACCCCCCAGGCCCCCCACCCTGCATGATCCCCATGGACACCAGGAGCCTGCAGGCTGGGCCCGACAGTGAAGCAGGCGTGTGGCGCCAGTTCAGGGGGCTGGCCGTGGCCACCTGCTGCCACCACCGGTGTGTCCCCAGCTAGCCCCTGGGGGGACAGGCAGCTGCGGGCGGCTAGGGCCAGCTGCCAGCTGCTGACTTACACACAGGACAGGTCCTGGCACGCCTGGCCCTGGATGGGCCGGGGTCGGCCTGTCATACACTCACTAGGCCTGCACTGCCTGGGTGGTACGGCTGGTGGGCGCTCGGGCAGGTTGGGGCTGAGGGGCTGTTTGGGCAAGGTGGGGGAGCGGGCAAGTGGGAAGGTGGGGAGGGTGGGCAGGTCGGGGGCTGGGCTGGGCGATCAGGTGGTCAGAAGGTGGGTTACCAGGCCATTGTGCACCTCAGTGAGGGCCTTGCGGTGCAGGTGTGCCTGGCGCCCTTTTGTCGGCAAGACGCAATGGGTGGCGTGGGGTTTTACTCCTCAGGAGTTTGAACTCGTCAGCTGGATAACAGGTCCGTTGGGGGCAGGCATGTACACCCTGCCGCTGCTGTTTTTCTCAGCCAGGCAGAGGGGTGAAGAGAGATCGTGTAATGCTCGTATCGCTGGTTTCAACGGCCCTAGGCATTGCCCAGACAAGCGGGATCGTGGTCCTGCGGGGCGAGATTTAACGGATGTGTGAACTTCGCAGGGTGGGCATTGTGCGGTCACGACACACCGGCCGGCGCTGCGCACGCTGACTGCTCACTGGCTGCCGGTCAGGAGGAGGTTGAGCTTCCGACTGCGGACGACGCAAATGCGGACATCGGCGAATCAAGGTCCATGACGGGCTCCGAAGCGTGGGATCCTCGGCGTAGCCTGCCACGTTCCACGCGCATGGACGTCGGGGCTAAGGCCAAGCTGCTCATAGACCGCGCGCGGCTAGTGTGGCTCTGCCATCGCCTGGGTTTGCAACCTCCGCCCACCAGCAGTGACGACACTCAGGCGCCGGCGCACCTGATGTGGGGTTCAAGCACGGCCAGCGGCAGATGCGCTCGACTGGTGCAGTACGTACCGTCTACTGTTACTGGGGAAAACAAGCTTTTGTTGTGCTCGTTACGTATCTAGCTTCAAATTAAAGTCAGTTCTGATACCAATAGATTGCCAGTGGTTACCCCCGCCATTGGCTGCACCCCCATGGCTCAAGAGCTAACATCTAACTCATTTCTGTACGGATGAGGCCGCCGATTGGTGCGATGAGCTGGCGATGGCCTGACTAGAGTGCAGCCAGCCCCAGCGATTTGCCGGGTGGCTGGCCCCCAACCTGCGACGTGTTCCGGAGCCAATACATTGCCAGTATATACCAGTGATGCAGTACCAATATCAGTGATGCAGTACCTCGAGAGGACTATGCCAGCCTCCTTGTCCCTCTAGTGCCCCTTGTCCCACTAGTGCCCGCTAACGGGAATACTAGGGACCACTTGTTGGCAATAGTCGGCCGACTCAATTGGTGTTGATGGGCTGTGTGGAATCAGGGCTGTGACAAGACGTCGTCTGCAGACGAAAAGACGACGTCTGTCGTCTACGACGTCTTTACGTCTCAATCGCTGGCAGACAGGGGCCCGCCTTGACCGCTGGTACGTCTCAGCTTCTGTGGCGGAGTGGCAGTTGGACAGCTCCATCCAGGGCCTCAAGCCGGTCTCCACCGATCACTTCCCAGTGTCCGTGGTCATGTACCCTCCAGACCTGCCCTCAGGTGTTCCCAACTGTTTAAAAATGACAGGAAACCGACCCCTGGTAGTAGGACGGCTGTAACTCTGCACTCACTGCGCCAAATAATATGCTAGATGATTCACAATGTAGCCAACCCGGCCAGCTACCTTATGACCATCCAGACTAGTATTTCACTCAGTAGGTGGTGCACAGCAAAGCATCAAAGTTAGTGATTCAAATTTAAGCCGTTGCGGAGCATGCAGTCATCGCTACGACCGCCCGCGTCGCTGAGGCTGCTCTACGCGAGCGTGCGCGTCGAAAGCAGCAGTCGGATCGGAGAGCGGTTGCGGGAATGTGACACTGAGCCCACCTCCTTCCCATACCTGGAGGGTAATGCCACAGCTCGACCATTTTGATTTACAGCATGCTACTTACTAGGTTAAGCTCCTCTAGGACAGTGTTACAAACGCTCGTACTCAGATAAGCCAAAAGCTCACTTTGGTCTGTGACCCCCAACTCCCTTAGCCGATCTCAGGACTAGGGCCATGCAGTCAGTCATACAACTCCACACCATGACCGAACTTGGACTCAGCTCCTCTGAGAGTTACACTCCCCTGCATGCCATCCACCTGCGTGCAAAGTTTCATAGCTCAACTGCCACCCCACAGTGGTGCTCTGAGAGGGGTGGGCTAGGAGGGGGGGGGGCCTTGGGGAGGGGGCGAGGGAAAGGCCGGGGAGGGGGTGGGCAGGCTCAACGAGGTAGACTCCTGCAATGATGGGTAAAGGGGGGGCGGGCATGGTGAGTCGTTGCAGGCCGTGGCCTTGAACCCGCCTGGTGAACATGATGTAACTTTGAAAGTGTCAAACTGAACGAGGCATGGCCTGTTTGTTGTGCGGTTTGTTTCAATAGATGCGCCAATGGGTATAGAACAACAAAAGTGTGTGGCTTTTCCTGTGGGTGCAGCGGGTGCAACACAGTGGAGGACACAGTGGAGGAGGGGGGGTGTAACCCGGTGATACCTTAGTGTGCGCCGACCCAAATGGTGTATTTGGCGAGGAGCGAACACAGTTTCATGTTTCAATCACCCCGTCTAGGCGCCCTGCACGCCCGGCAGGCATCGCGTTGGGTGTTGGCCGGACATTCCATTTGTGCACAACCAGCACACTACGCTAGATAGATGGGGTCACAGGGATGTGGCGCACCGTGCCAAGGAGACCCGTCTCGCCGATGTGATTTGTTCGCGGGCACATGTGGCAGTACGCGAGCAAAGACTCCAATGGCTAGCGCTGATGGTCAGATTACGCGGAATAAGTTACGGCTGCCAATGTGACAAACGCTATCGAAAACAGTGCAGTATTGCTAGAGTACTTGCATGAACATTACCAACCCCATGTTGGGAACGCCTGACCTGCCCCTCACAGCCCGCGCCCCGTGGCAGCTGCACCCCGCCCACCTCGATAACTCGATGTGGAATACAGGCTTGTGTAAATTGCAGATTTTCATTCAGTTTTTCAATGAGTTTTTTCATATGAAAATCTGAACGTATTCACTGCACATCTCAAAGTGCCGGAAGCTGCCCCCGGTCAGATCGCAGATCGGGTGCTGCAGAGTGATTGGCTGTGCTGTGATTGGCTTGGCTGGCTCCAGCGCGCTACAGCCACAGCGGAAGAAGCGCAAGCCAGAAAACGCCACAGATGGCGGATCCACGGACAGCATGGACGGCTTGCATCTAGCTTTTCTGCATTTCAAACAGTGCAGGCCTACAAACAAGCCGCGTTTAAAAGGATAGGTTGAGAACCAGCGGCATCTGCTCAGTTTCACTGATGACGAAACTCTTTCAGTTTTTCAATGAAACGCTTTCATTTTCATTGGAAATCTGAAAACTGAAGATTCACAAGCCTGGTGGAATGTACCCAGGAGTGGAGGTAAGGGGGACGCATCAGGGGCTTGTGGGGGCTGCACGGCTGGAGGTGTTGGTGCACGGGCATACCCCGGGGTGGGTGGCCCACCAGGCAGGTCAGAAAAATCCGCAAAACAAAAAGCGAGGCGATGACTCGAGGCTGGGAGTGCACCTTAGCCCTCAGTTGGCCTGCGACCAAGCACACTTACCATTTCAAGCAATTTATTTTTCCTGAGAGGTTCATGGAGTGGTGATCATTCCACCATGGATGATGCTCGATAAGCATTATGTAATACATGCAGGAGTGCACATCCAATGACGGGCCTATACGCGGTCGCGAGAGGAGTGCACATCAGTGATGGGTAATACAAGATACGAGTATCGATACCGATACGTATTTTTGTATAATACATAAATACAAGTGCCGGCCGGCAAGTTGCGTGGGTGCCTTAAAAGCAGCTGCTGGTTGGTGCCACAGCTAGAGCCCGCGCTAAAGCCATGCCGTGCGGGGTTGAAGCAATCGGCCTGCTCCCGGAGCAGTCGGTCGCATGTGCCGGTTTTACATGCAAGAACATCAAAGTTGGGAGGCCCTGGCTTTCCGCCGTCGCTGTCCTGCCCAGCCATCAAGGACAGGCTGCGGGACTGGCTGCACTGCTCCTAGATGCTCCTTTCCCGCGTGCCATGTAGACTCTGTATCGTTGTATTGTATCGATACAAAAATACACGTTTTCTGTGTATTTTCTTGTATTTCCTGTATCGATTCATGTATTACCCATCACTGGTGCACATCCAATGACGCCGCAGCCACCTTCTTTACAATGCACTACATGCCACACACGACTGACAGATCGCCAGATCGCGTACAATGCCCAAATCTATAAACTACCAACCATGTTCATGAGTTCGAGCCACCAAGGCGAAAACATGTTGCTGTTCTTTTCAAAATTGCACGACTGCTTAAGCTCAGAAAATCAACACCGCACAACTTCAACTCGCCATGCTCCCCGGCACTCTTTGCGTAATGTCGTAGTGCAGTGTCTAGTTGGATGCCAGGTCAGCATCGCCGACGACAGCCTTGACAACGTCCAGTGGATTAGTTGAACCTGCAGTCAAGCAATGACAGGGTCAGTTTCCTGAGCTAAACAGTTGTAGCTGAGAAGTGATCCTTACAACCAGTGCCTCTCCAATGGCAATGTGCCAGGCAGTGCCATGCCAATGTCGGCTGCACGCCATCAAGTCAGTCGTACCCTCACCAGTCAAGGCTTCCAGGGTAGAGCTGGCAGGCAGCACTGCGTCGGGCTGCACCACCTCACCAGCCTTCACATTCTTCCTGCCCTGGGCAATGCGGCCCAGCAGGCTGGGGTTGTCGGTCTGCAGACACAATGCAACAGGGATGCACTCCACACATGCCATGTCAACCCTATTACAGCCATGAGTTTAAAAGCACAAACATGTGAAGCACGCCACACGCACAATGTAACGTTGGTTGCAGACACACAATGCAACAGGGATGCACCCCACACATGCCATGTCAACCCTACCACAGCCATGAGCTTTAAAGCACAAACATGTGACGCACGCCACGCACAATGTAACATTGGTTGCGAACACAACGCCTACAATGTCTTGTCCTTCTGCCCACCTGGCGGGGCAGCTTGCCGGAGGCGTCATCCAGCACGCGCTTAGGCTGCTCCAACAACCCCTGCTTCAGGCCAGGTGCACCTGCAAACAGCCCAGGAAGTCTTTGGTCTCAGCCGGCACCCGTACAGCTTCGCCTCTACTTGGACAGTAGAGAGCATGGTGTGCGCAGCAACACCAGCAGTAGCATGCACACTGATATGCAAAGGCATACATCTCTTTGTACAGCCAGCTGTAGCGCTAAAGCGCTGAAGCTGAAGCGCATTGCAGCATAACTCCATTTTGATCACCCATGTCGCGCCTCATGACTGCGCTGTGACTTAATATCTACTATGGTTTCAGGCAGCAACACCAGCAGTTGCAGGTCCACTCACCCTCCTTGATGGTGTCTGCGATGTCGTTGACGGTGCGCTTGGCCGCAGCAGCACCCTGGGCGCCTGGCTGGTTGTCCCTCATATCAGTGGGCGGGGCTGAAGGGTTGCTCATCACATCCACACCAGCCAGCTGCATGCAGGGGAGCCAGGAAGCCACTGGTCAAACCAGCACGAGGGGGGCAAAGCTGAAACAGGCGATTCCAGGCAGTGCAGGCTGGGCATACACCCTACCACAGATGATGGTCAGCTAAAGCACTGTAAAGCTACGCCTACCCCAGTTCCACAAAACCCATGTCAGTGGCACCAGCTTGTGGCCATCACCACACACACCACACTGTGTACCATGCTGCTGGCCTGCTCACTGCCCTGCTGGCTGCAGCCCACCCACCTCAAAAGCAGGGTTGGCTGCAGCGGTGGTGAAGGACACGGGCTTGGTGGCAGCAGAGGTGTTGACCTTGGATCCAGGCAGGCTCCCACCCTTCAGGTCCTCACCCAGAGAGTTCAGCCCACTGGCCGCCCCCTTCACTCCTGCCTGCGCCGCCTGGGCATCACTGCCGATGTCAGACATGATGCCCTTCACCTTGTCGCTCAGGTCTGCGGCAGCTTCCTTCAGCTCCACGCGCACGTCAGGGGTCACACCCTGGATGCTGTTCTCTGGCAGGGCAGCGGCGCCGATGGGCTTGAAGTTGGAGTTGGCTGTGGCAGCCTCCAGAGCAGCCGAGACCTCAGCAACCTGCAGTCAAGTCACACCCAGGTCAAATCACACTGTTGTAAGTGACACTGACGGGTGAATGCTGTGCAATGATGATGGTCATGACTCAGTCCACCACTCTTTTTACCAAAGCTGTGAGTGGTCACCAATTGATGGCTGCAATCCACCTACTGCGGCATTGGCCAAGCTGGTGTGCTCGGGCTCACCTGGGCGGTGGGGTTGAAGCTAGCTCCCTGGCGGAAGCTGACAGGCTTTGTGGCAGCGCTGGTGTTGACGCTGGAGCCAGGCAGGCCACTGTCCTTCAGGTCCTCTCCAGCACTTTGGACGCTGCCAGTCACGTTTGATGCCACGCCCTTGATTGCGTTCTTCGCTTCCTCGAACGCGTTCTTGGTGTCGGCTGACGCGTTAGTCGAGATACCGCGAACCTCAGGAGCCAAGGTTGACTCACGCCTGCTTGCATCGCGTAGCTTTGCAGTCTCGCTCTGTGCGGCATCGGTGGTCGCCTTCAGATTGTTGCCGCTCTCGTCGGCGAAGTTCTGAACGCTACGGCCAGTGCTCTCGGCACTGCTCTTGATGTCACCGGCTACCCCGACGACTGCCTCTTTCAGCTCCTGGATGGGGTTTACCGCCACCTGCAGACGTGGGTGAAGGTAGGATTGTACAGACCGGCCGACATTAAACTAGATTACCAGACGCCACCAAACCTAGGAACATGCACCAAGCTGAGAGGCAGGAGCTTAGATGAAGCTCATGCAATCACACTGGTGTATTCACATGGCCTTACCTCAAAAGCTGCATTGAAGCCCTTGATGGAGTAGGACACAGGCTTGGTGGAGGCAGAGGTGTCCACACTGGAGCCAGGCAGGCCGCCGCCGCTGGCACCCTTCACGCTGGCCTTGGCACTGTTGGCTGCGCCCTGCAGGTTGATGCCAGCGTCTTGCGCAGCCCCCTTGAGGCTGCTGCTAGCATCACTGGCTGCGCTCTTCAGGTCCTGCAGGGCACCTGACGCACCGCCCAGCACCTCGTCGCTGCTGGGCAGGCCACTGCTGGGGCCGGCGTACGAGTCGCGTGTGAAGTTGACGCCGCTCAAGGGCCCGCTGCTGGCACCAGCACCACTGCCGCTGCCCTCGCGGGTGGCCTGGATGTCCTGATTTCCAGTGCGCAGACTCTGGTTTGCCTGTGCGCATAATAACATCAATTGTGTGTCCTCTCCCCAGCTTGCGCATCGCGACTTTTGTCCTAGTACCAGTGTATGGGATATTGTGGCGAGGAGCAACCCACCAGGTCAACGTCCTTGACTTGGGCCGGGGATTGAGTGAAGATAGCGCCAAGGGAGCCCTTCTCCGTTGAGGCCAGCTGCAACACACCAGAACAGCGCACCAATGCAAAACAGGTCAAGGCAGGTCATGCTGGGGCGCACCCAGCAAGGGTCAAAGCAGAGCAAGCAGCACTGCAGCACTATTCGTAAACCAGGGCTACAGCACCTATGGGCATGCCTCGTGGCAAGTTGCTCACTGCCACACGACCAGTTCCCTAGTACCGTGTATAGGCCCAGAAGCTGATCCGTGTCTGGGAGCTGTTCTGGCTGGGTATATAAAACATGAAGTCAAGGACAGCTGGAGCACTACATGACCTACCCCTACCCCAGTTGGGCATCACAAACAGAGGCCACCACTAATCCCACACCACACTGTGTACCATGCTGCTGGCCTGCTCACTGCCCTGCTGGCTGCAGCCCACCCACCTCAAAAGCAGGGTTGGCTGCAGTGGTGGTGAAGGACACGGGCTTGGTGGCAGCGGCGGTGTTGACATTGGAGCCAGGCAGACCCTCCACTGCTGTGGTGGTGTTCACACCAGAGAGGCCGCCCTGGGCAATGCCATTAGCACTGGACTGAGTGGCGCGGGCATTCTTCTCAGCCTTCTTGGCAACCTCCTTCACAACGTCCTTGATGCTGCTGGTGGCCTCGCTGGCTGCCGCCTTCACATCCACATCAGCGACCTGAAGGCAAGGGGCGAGCAGTGGGAGTGGTGGCCATGTTGAGGGGCAAATGTAGCTTCCACACTAAGTCCACTGGTGACAGGCAGTGGTCCATTTGCCAGACCAGGCAGATGATGCAGGAAAATGTTAAAAAGGCAAGTGGCCAGGTGCCAGGTCACTACTTGGCCTAGCAGTGTTCACGGCACTGGAAGCCAGGAGTGCGTTGTGTGTTGGTGCAATGGTACCACTAATCACTCAGCACCCCTGTAGCCTCACCTCAAAAGCTGTGTTGAAGCCCTTGGTGATGGAGTAGGACACAGGCTTGGTGGAGGCAGAGGTGTCCACACTGGAGCCAGGCAGGCCGCCGCCGCTGGCACCCTTCACGCTGGCCTTGGCACTGTTGGCTGCGCCCTGCAGGTTGATGCCAGCGTCTTGCGCAGCCCCCTTGATGCTGCTGCTAGCATCACTGGCTGCGCTCTTCAGGTCCTGCAGGGCACCTGACGCGCCGCCCAACACCTCGTCACTGCTGGGCAGGCCACTGCTGGGCCCGGCGAATGAGTCACGTGTGAAGTTGACGCCGCTCAAGGGCCCGCTGCTGGCACCAGCACCGCTGCCGCTGCCCTCACGGGTGGCCTGGATGTACCCGTTGCTGCCTGAACGCAAGTTCTGGTTCTCCTGAAGCCATCAAGTGCGCATGCAACATGCAGAGGCTACTACTATGCATCTTCACCCTGGTCCCACAGGGTGATTAGCACTGCTACTTACCAGCCATGCACTGCGTGCAAGCACATGGATGGGCGGATATACGTGTTGCACCGACGAGATGACACAGCTGTAACAAGATTGCCTTTACCGCACAGTCCAGTGACAGTGAGCAGTAGAATGGTACTGGTTTGAACCCCTTAGATCTAACCTGCCAAATGGCCCCGTGTAGCCAGCATGCTGCTCACCAGCTGGATGTCATTGACTTGGGGAGGGGAGGTAGTCAGGAAGTTGAACTTGCCACTGGAGGGAGCGGCCTGCTTCACAGCCGACACTGCCTCCTTGGCAGCGACTGCACATGCAGTAGTATGGGCGCAGTCGACCGTAGCACGAAGTTGTGACGATGCCATGAAGTAGAGAGCGTATCACATGTGCTCTTACATGCTGTATGCTTTGTCGGTATACATTGTTCAGGGCAGTGTGTGTGACCACCGTTCCTTGCAGCTGGCATTGCAAGCATGCTCTTGGGAGCACCGGAGATGCAGCGATCACTCACCCTTAGCGTCGCCCAGGTTACTGATGGCCTGCACTGCACCAGGATTCAGCGCCGAGGCCGTCAAGGCCAGAGCGGCAAGGGCCGCGGGCAATGCCGATTTGGCAGCAGTGGGAACATCGGACACATCCTGACGAGGGGGCAGGGCCGCTCGCGGCACGGCACGTGAGGTGCGCCCTGCGGTCGCAGGATCGCAAGCAGCGCATCGGAAGCTCGGCCCCCAGCTGTGCGCTGCGTGCGTCATGGCGTGATGGGTTAGCTAAGCAAACTGTGCTCCAGCGCGGGGCTGGCCAGGGTCAATGCGTGCGTATTGGGCTGGGCCGGGTGCTGACGCGAGGCCGCTGACCTAATGTTGACCGCACCCGAGATGCTGATCAGTGGCTTTCTGCGCTGCATTGAGCGGCATCTTACCACTAGGTGCGCGAGCGCGCTCCTTCCCCGCAGCCGATTTGTTCTGGACGGATCTTAAAGCCATTGCCTTTAGTATCTCCTGCGTATGAACTGCTTGGTGGGCTAAGATCTGACTGCAACTGTATGCTTGTTGGTGTCGGACCGTGATTTTGGCTGGGGAGTGCGATGATGCGAGAGTGAGGTGAGAGTGAGACAACCACCGCTTGATGGAACGCTCCGCGTCCCGGCTCGCAGTTCATCGGAGCTGCTGATCTGAAACGTGATAGGATGTGAAGTCCTGCTGTTGGGGGCCAGCTGCAGTCCAGTCATCCCGCCGATAGATGGATGAATGGATGGATGGCCCTGTTTGGCCTCTAGCGTGCTGTATCCAAACACAGCAGCAGTACCGAAACAAGGCTGATATTGCATATCTGGTCAACACCTGCCAAGCAACTACCTCACCCACCGCCGTGGCCCTCCACCCCTACCACTTGCCTACGCTCCCCCGCCAGCCCAGGGTTCAGGTGTCCCCAACTAACAGAAAATGACAGAAACCGACCCCTGGTAATCAAAACGACGCCGCGTCTCAGCCACGTGGTTTCTGTTTGTGTGTTGCACATCACTGGATAGATGACTCCGTCAGCTATGCGGTGCAGCATGCACAATTAAATACTGTGCACTGTGCTGAGTGCTATGGCGGCTCAAATCCCAACATTTAAATTCATGCGTGTATTGCTCATGCGGGCCTCGTCGAGACCGACCGCCGCGACCGACGTGGCTCAGTATCCCCTGCAAACAGTCAGGAACAGTCGCCGCAGTCAAAACGATTCACATGGCACGCCAAACCGATGTAACCGCGCCACTCCACACACGCACGGAAATATAGAAGGCTGCTGCATTGCTTGACCGCTTCGTGAGCAGTACTGTTGGCCTGGCCTCTCTGCAAGGCCTCACAAGGTGTGTAGGCCATTGCTATGTTACCTTGCTCGACATGTTGGGTCCGATCCCTCCCGCCCGCCCTCCGCTTGCGTGTCCAGCTCGTGTCCAGCTCCGCTCTGGCCCCTTGCTGCTCAAATGGAGGGGTGGGCATGCCAGGGGATGCACAAGCACCAGCTGCCAGCTGCTGCCAGGGGGGGGCAGAAGGAGGGGTGGGCAGCCCAGGGGCGGCACCAGCACCAGCACCAGCACCAGCACCAGCACGTGGCCTGCCCCCTGCTCATCCCCATGCAGGCCGGCCACTGTGTTGCGAATGTCATCAGCAACTCATTCTCGGTCATCAGCAACTCATTCTCGGCCTGCACCTTCTGAGCAATGTCCTTGGGCAGCCCTCCTTGCTGTGGCTTTTAGACCGTTAGGGCAGTGCAGATAACCAGCCCTTGGTGACTTTACCAGGGCTTGAAGCTGAGCACGCCGCCGGCTGCGCCCCATGGGGGTGGCAGGAGTTGCTAGGGCTGGGACAAAGAGGGAGGGGGGGAGGGAGGGAGGGGGTGGCTGGGGTTGGGAGGGGGTAGCGGGGGTGGAAGGGGGGGTGGGAGGGCCGGACGGGGGTTGGGGGTGGGTGAGAAGAGGTAGGAAGGCTATGCTGGGCTGGGGAGGGGGGGGCCTGCAAGGGGGTGCAAGGGGGTGCGAGGGTGAGCTACGTGAGGCCCGGTGGAAGCCCGGTGAGGCTCGGTGGAAGCTGCAAGGTGGTGTGCAGGCCCAGGGGCACCGACTAGCGGCGAGGCAGGGTGGTGCTTGTGGATGAGCACCGCACCACCCGAGTCAGCTCAGCTATGAATGGCAAGCAGCCGTATGAGGAGGAGCTGGACCATGAGCAGCCCACCAGGCGTGCAGGCTGGAAGCCCCCAGCAGGGCAGGTGGACCTCCGCCTGCTGTGCCCAGCCTGGAGCCAGCAGCGTGACCAGCCAGTGCGGGGCCTGATGTGGTGCCCAGTAGTGGCTCCCCGCAAGCCCCCACAGGCCCCTCGCAGCAGCCAGGCAGCCACACTGGCAGCAGCCTCAGAGCCTGGGCCCAGCACTCCCCCTCCAGCCAAGCGCAGCAAGCGCACCGAGGCTGAGCAGGCAGCTGAGCCCTGCCAGCCCACCAAGGGCACAGGCAATGGCAGGGCAAGGCTGCCATAGCCAAGCCAGCAGCACAGCCATGCAGGTGGATGGACAGGGACTGCAACACAGCGCTCAACATGCAGCGCATTGGGGAGAGCAGGTGGCGCTCACTGGAGCTGTGCTATTGGCCAGACCAGGGAGCGCTACCAGCCAAGAGCAAGGAGAACCCTGGCCTGGGCTACAAGCGGCTGCGAGACAAGCCACCCAAAGCCCAGCAGCAGCAGCCTGCTGAGGCACAGTAGTGTGTGCCCTCCTTTGTTGAGCTGTCATCAGCTTACAATCAGCGCATGTTTTTCATGCCAACTCTACACAATAGCCCTCGTGGTCAGGCAATAGTGTAGGTGGTAGGCACTCATGCACCATGTCCATGTGCACTGGGCATACTTCACACAGCCCATTAACAGAAGTTGAGCCAGGCGACTATTTCCCACTAGTGGTCCCTAGTATTCCCGTTAGCGGCCACTATTGGTCTTTGGTGGTTCAGCTCAAATGGAGGCCTTAGTGTGGGACAAGGGGGCTGATAGTGTTTGTAGTCACAAGTCATTAAGGCTGCAGCCAATGACAACTGCAGCTGAGTCAGACAACACATTGTGGATTGGGAGTGATGTGCTGTGCATGTCTGTGGTGAGCTGAGCGTTGTGTGAAGGCTAAATACTGAGTAATAGTGTTGTGGCAAAGTGTTGTTGAGTCTTCGGATAAAAAAAACATTTAATGAATGTACATGAAACTGCTTGCCTGAGGCACCATAACATCGTCATATGCTGGGGCTACTTCCTCTTTCTCCCTCTACTAACATCAGCGCAAGTTCTACCATGTCAATATGAGGCTGTTGCCCTGTCATTTGGAATTGGGTAACAGTGTTGGTAGAAAGCGCCCAGTCAGCGTGCGCGAAAACAGGTTGACTTCGTTCGGGCACAACACCCTTCTTCCTTGACAATCCTCAAGTAATGATGTAGTGGGTGTTATGATACAAGAGGTGTGGGGCACTTGGGGGAGATGTGGAATCCCTACGCACAACTGTCAATCCTGCAAACATTCTACAACGTTTTATGCAGCAGGCTAGTAGCCACACCGTTCAGTGAGTAATCATGCGCTAGACGCTACAAAGAGTCATTGCTACAAGCAATCACCAGGGGCCTTCCAGCAAAGCCATTACGAATCAAATGGCATACTCCCTCACGACACTCCCTGCCAAGCTGGTGCACAGACAGTCATCTCCACAAAGTTCTGGTAGCTTTGCCACCAATGCTTTGGAAATTCTAGCTTTGAAAATCACTCTGCCAGCAAGCGATCATGCGCTGGCCATCAGCTTCAGCTGGGCCTCAGGCACCCAGGTGCCATGGAAGCCTGCAAGCAAGCACCATGGCAGCCACTCCTTGCCATCAATGCAGTTTCCCTTTTATGCATTTGCATTGTATCCACCCAATCCCTGCCTCCGCAGAGCCAAAACTCCTACTGCATTGCCAGGAGTGACAAAACACATGCCTTGCATCGATTGAACTGGCAAGGCACACCACTCTTTTCCATCAAGGCTGGAGCTCGAGCAGAAGCCAGAGCTGGAGCAGGTGGGTAGTCCCGGCAGCACCTACCATACGGCACTCGCTGGGGCAGCTTGATCTGTGCCAGGGGTGTGGGCGACATGGTCTTTGCATCATACACCTGCACGCCATAGGCGCAGCCAGATATCTTGACATCAGGCACACGCGCACAGGATCCAGTGCCAGAGGACCTGTCATACGCCTGACTGTAAGATATCTAGGTCTGGCTGCCTCTTTCCTGTGGCTTAGCAGGTCCTAACTATCGGAGGGCGACACCCAACATCACCCTCAACCTCCCGCCTTTTCACTGGCTGCTGGCTAGCAGACGGGGCCATGCAGCACCGCAAGGACTGGCATGGTGGGCAGCAGACCTGGGCAGCCAGGGCTTTGCTGGGGTGGCTAGGATCTGCTGACAGGCATCAAAGTTAGGTTCATGCCCGGAGCAGCTGCTGAGCACTCTTAGTAGAGTGAGCTACTACCTCCCACAGGGCTGGCAAAGACAAGTAGCTCTTGCCTTGCAAAGGGCTGGCAAAGGGCCCCAATTAGCGGCTCGAGTTCGACACTGCTGGCATGCTCTGGCCCTGGAACCGCTGGCATGCTCTCTTGCACACAGACACAGACTGGCTAGGCACTACCGGCGAATGACCAGAGTGTGAGCCTGCGGCTGTCACTGCAGGCATGTGGCAGAGGCCACCGTGTGGGGCCCTGCGGCAGGTGCTTAAGAACCTGGGGTCTCACAGTACCACCTGCCCTTGCCACCCACCTCAAAGCAGCTGATGTCCTCCTTAGAGTGGTACACATACAACACCATGAAGCCATCATCTTCGCCTGCAGCCATTTCCAAGAGATCCGCAAATGGCACATGCACTGGTGCCCATTCTTTTGCTTGTTACAGCACCCTCACTCGGGGTAATGCCTTGTCTGCATGGAGTTGTGTTCCCATGTACATGGCATTGGCACCTTCCACCTACTCTATTGCCTGACCCCTGTGATAGGGCTGTAGCCTAGAGTTGGCATGGCAAGCATGCACTAAGCTGGTGTAAGCTAATGGCAATTCTGTACAGGGCACATAAGCACTCAAGACTCACAAACAACTGTCAATACAACTAAACACTGATACTGACTATAAACAATACATCATAGACCCACCATCACATTTGGCTGGGTCCTGATGCCGGGGCACGAAGTAGGCCTCCCCACCATAGCAGCCCACCGGGTAGCGAATGACAGCGCAGCAGGACTCCACAGCAGCAGCAGCAGAAGTGCCTGCATCCACGCAAGCAGCACCAACACAGTGACGTGGCTATGCACAGCAGCACACCCAAGCCATTCATGACCAGCTGTGCTGCATCTAACACAGACAGCACCGATGTGCTGGTGTGGCAATGCCAAGAAACATCAGCACTACAACCCATCATCATTACTCTGTGGCGCCTCATGGCTGTGCTGCACACTGCTCATGTGTTTCACGTTCAGTTGCAGTTGCACAACAGTTTCACGATGACCACGCTGAACATGCACCCCTTGCAGCATGCAAGCCAGGGAACAGGCCCCTGCCACACACCTGGCAGCACCTCAGTGGTGTTAGGGATGCTGTCCAGGTCGTACTTGGCCATGCCCACCGTCTTTGCCTGCTTGTCTTCAATGTCAGTCAGAGCGGTCCTGTCAGCACGGTCAGCAGCCACAGGCTCGCCCCAGCCTGGCAGCAGCAGGGCCCAGCACTGGCACTGCAGCATCTGGTGTCATGGCACCTGCCAGTGAACACCTCCATACAGGGGCGGAGCACTGCCACAGCTTAGCAGCAAAGCCAACACCAGTAGCCTACATAGCTGCTGCCCTCTGGCATGGCTAGGCCACTGTCCTCCCCAGCCCCTACCCCTGCCCATGCCAGCCATGCTCTTGACACCACCAGGCATAGCAAAGCCTCGCCAGCCATTGTTTGCCTGGGGCCGTTCCAACCCTCTATTGACAGGTTGTTGCTCCCCACACAAGCCACGCTGGACCTCCCTGCCCTGGCCACGTCCAGTGCATGACTCAGTACACGAAAAGCTACATATTGCTTATGCTGCTTCTGGCCAGATTGAGATATCATCAGGCAGCAACCAGTGCAGCTTACAGATACTGCAGCAGGTCCACCAGTGACCTTGTCATATAAAGCATGAGCCACCCACCACATGTAGCGGGTGCGGCGGCCTTGCATCAGAGGGTGCACGATGGGGAAGTCACCGACCTTGCTGGTGATCTGCGGGCCCAGCCAAACCACAGCAACACCTTGCGTGGCAACACTTCCACCCTCACCCTCACCACCACCACCCTCACCACCACCACCATCGTCACCACCATTATCGTCACCACCACCGCCACTGCCACCACTGCCACCACCACCACTGCCACCAAGGCCACAATCACCACCGCCACTATTAGAACAGCTGTAAGGAAGTCGTGTAGAAGGTTTGCATGGTGATTTACACTGGCAGGAGCACCTGAGCACTTGTGATGCCAGCCTGGGCCCTTCCGTAGTCAACACGAGTGCTGCAGCTGTATTAAGAGGCACATGCCATCATGATGATGTTGTTGATGATGCTGATGATGAAGTTGGTAGTGATTATAACATACATTGAGAGAGCAGCTGACAGCTGTAATGGCCGCTGGGCAGCTAATCCTACATCAGAGGCTCACATCCTCTACGAGGCTGTGTAGTGGAGGTGTGAGGGCTGATCACACTGCTCAGCTCACAGCACAAGATGGCAATGCAGGGCCACCTTCCTGGCCTGTCAAGCTGCTCCATGTGACCTAACTGCTCTCACTCCTTGCCCAGCTATACCTGTCCTGTACACCTCGGCTACGAACCCTGGTGTTGCCTAATCTAACGCCTGTGTTGCCTAACCTGGCGCGAGGACGCGGTGCCAGTGCGTGTGTCCAGGGTGAACTCGGTGAGTCTGCTGCCCAGCTCCTCCCGATAAGCCTTGGCGCCCATGTCAAACTGGGACATGGCGCACACGTACAGCTGCAACCACCCACACACATGCGCCCACACCAGCCTCAGGTACTGGCTGTGGCTCATGGCAGCTGCTGGTGGCACAATGCCCATTCAGCGCAGCACATGTCCAGGATGAGCATGACACAGCACTGGAAGCTGCTCTTCCTGGCAATGACTGGTTAATGACAGAATCAGGTGCCTGCTTTTCACCTCAGGCCACACCATAGGAATAGTCCAAACTTGGCAACCATGATTTGGGTGCTGGGCAAGGGCGGTGGCGGCAGGTGCGTAAGGTAGTGGTAGGGACATAACAAGTGTACAAGAGATGCACACCAGCTGACATGAAGCCAGATGTGTGACATGGAGCCAGATGTGTGACATGGAGCCAGATGTGTGACATGAAGCCAGATGGACCTATTGGGGGTGCCCAGCTTACCTTCACCAGGGGCCCCTCCTCCCAGGCATTAGCCACGTGGAAGGCCATGAAGCTGTGAAAAGGAGGACAGGCAGGCAGTGTGTGACGCAGTAGAGGGGAGCGTGGAGGGTGGGCAGGCAGGCTGGCAGGTGAGCAGACAGTCCATGGAGCATCCGTTTAAAGCGGTGTGAGGTGGGCAAAGGAGGCGGTGGGGTGGCTGTGAGGTGGAGGTGGGGTGGCAGTCAGGGAGGTGGGGTGACAGGGAGGGCGAGGTGCGTCAGGGCGTTCGGTGGAGGGGGGTGGGCGTGGTGGTGTAGGAGCTAGTGCTTACCTGGGCAGCTCAAACCACTGAGCATCCTCAGGGGAGGAGGAGCCATGTGGCACGAGGCCCAGCCGTGCAGGCAGCTCAGACTTGTACACAATGGGCAGGCTGTTCTGCTTGATCATAGCCTGGCCAGCAGCAGCGCAGCAACAGCACCGGGCTAAGCAGTGGGACACAAGGCCTTCCCCCGCCCTTACCCTCTCCCCTGCCCCAACCCTCACTCATGTCAAGATGTCCCTGTCCCTGCCCCTGCCCCTGCCCCTGCCCCTGCCCCTGCCCCTGCCCCTGCCCCTGCCCCTGCCCCTGCCCCTGCCCCTGCCCCTGCCCCTGCCCCTGCCCCTGCCCCTGCCCCTGCCCCTGCCCCTGCCCCTGTCCCTGTCCCTGTCCCTGTCCCTGTCCCTGTCCCTGTCCCTGCCCCTGCCCCTGCCCCTGCCCCTGCCCCTGCCCCTGCCCCTGCCCCTGCCCCTGCCCCTGCCCCTGCCCCTGCCCCTGCCCCTGCCCCTGCCCCTGCCCCTGCCCCTGCCCCTGCCCCTGCCCCTGTCCCTGCCCCTGTCCCTGTCCCTGTCCCTGTCCCTGTCCCTGTCCCTGTCCCTGTCCCTGTCCCTGTCCCTGTCCCTGTCCCTGTCCCTGTCCCTGTCCCTGTCCCTGTCCCTGTCCCTGTCCCTGTCCCTGTCCCTGTCCCTGTCCCTGTCCCTGTCCCTGCCCCTGCCCCTGCCCCTGCCCCTGCCCCTGCCCCTTGCCCCTGCCCTTGCGCCTACCCCTTCCCCAACCCTACTACACAGCACGCAAGCAGGAGATCAACCTCACACCCACACTCTTATGTTCACAGTCCTACTCCTGCCGCCCGGCTGAGCTCAGAGCTGCAGCCTCACCTGTGGGTCAAACACCAGCGGCAGGTGCATCAGCAGCTTGAAGCGAGGGGTGATGGCCATGTCGTGCATCATGGAGGTCCAGGGCAGGGGGACCTGCACAGCACAATCAGTGGCATGGTGAAGGCCTAGCCTCACACTGCAATGACATCCGAGGCTGAAAACATCCCCCATACACACCATGATCAGCTGCACTGTCATTGGAGAAGGTCTGTGATGTCTTTACGTGAGCGTGAAGTGCCCGTAGCACTGTCACAGCCTGGACTCATGCATTAACAGCTGAGGCTAAAGAACCTCCCCCGCACGCACTTCAAGCAGCTGCATCAGTGTTTTGTATGACTGTATACAGAGTTTGCTAGTTCGCTAGAAGCACCTTATGGCTAAGGTCAGGCTGTCACCCCAAGTTTATTTAACTTCAACCGTATCTTTACATGAAGGCGCGTCCTTTTCAGCTGCATGACCATCTTCACCTGCCTTCCATCCACCTCACTGCACTCATCAGGCTCCAGGCTGCACATGGCCACACTGGGCCGAGTCGAGGCGAGACGAGGGTGCCCCCAACACCTTGCACCCCTAGCTGCTGCCACCTCCCCTCACCTTCAGCACCTTCTGCAGGTCGCCATGCTTGTCCATGCTGCCCACACTAACCAAGGGCTTCTCAATATCATAGCCCAAGAAGTGGAGGTCACCACTGTCTGCAGCCATGGCATGTACAGACTCAACCTGGAGGGTGACGGTTAGGGTCAGGGGTAGGGTTTGAACCACAGGTGATTGCCCTGCTGGCAGCAGGAGGGGTACTCAGGATGCAGCCAGGGCATGTAGGGGCTAAGCCCCGATTACCCCTCCTGCTGCCAGCATGGCAAATCTGTCCCACAGAAGCAGCGGCAGCAGCAGCAGAGCCTCTTGCACATGCTGGTCAGCAAGGCAGTGTCAAGTAGACTCTGGCATGTGGGTGGAGGCCTCAGCATGAGCCTGACAGAGCCAGCACCATACGCCCATGTCATGCCATGCCATGCTGTCATGCGGTACTGTTTTAAGCAGCCCCACTATGAAGGGCAGCAGGAGGGGGCGAGGGTGGGGGAAGAGCGCAGCAGGAGGGGAGGAGGGGGGAAGCAGGGGAGTCCTCACCAGCATCCAGTTTTGGGTGAGCGGTGAAGTGCGTTTCGCCCCAAGCCGTGCCGATTTGCGTGCGCCCAACCGTCTCCATCACCCCGCTGCACAGCATGCGGACCTGCAGCCAGCACCGCCAGCACCAGCCACAGCAGTGGGGGCCAGACCTGCTCACTCCCGCACTTCCATCACAATCCACTTCCCACACAACCAGGCCAGCAGCAGCAGTGAGGCTCACGACCCACCAACTACATCAAACCACCAACAACCATACGGCACCGCTACCAGTACATCAGGAGGTGAGTACCCCAACGCAACCCACCCCACCCCACACTACGCTTGCATGCTTGCTTGCACAGATGCACAATTGCTACCCCGATGCACTTGGAGCTGCGATACCCCCCACTAGCCATGAGCTACATTGCCATGCACACACCCGCGCTGCCATCACAAGCCACTTCCCACACACACAGTGGCTGCCTGACATCACTGCTCCGTTGCTAATGTTTAAGCTTTGTCAAGGTAGGCCCATGCACCTTAGGCTGCTTGACCATGCCCATGCCCTCAGACGTGCCCACCCTAACACCTTGCCGAAGTGCAAGGATGCACAGGACTTAACCTAGGCCAACAGTGACATAGACTAGGTGTTCCAATCAATGCAGGGCTGACTGCCACCACCCTGCCTGCTCCACCTCAACCCTGCTGCCACCCCAGCCCTGCTGCCACCCCAGCCCTCCTTCCCAGCAGGGCCTCTCCCTCACTGACCTGGTAGGGCAGGTCTCCTTCATGCAGAGCTAGAATTTTGTTTGCATGGAAGATCACACTTGTGTTAGCGGTGCCGGTGCCCTTGCTGGTGTCCACGATACCGGTCTTGGCCTTCATGGCCTCCAGCAACGCCACCAGCACGCCCCGTACCCCCTCCTGGTCGCCAAACTGCCGAAGGCAGGGCAGCCCAGGGGTCAGGGTCCCACCACCACCACTTTCATCACCTTCATCACCTCCACCACTTCCAGTACCTCCACCACCTCAATTACCTCCACCACCTGAACCTCCACCACCTCCATCGCCTCAATTACCTCTGTCACCACCACCGCCGCCTTCACCACCACCACCACCACCAACTCCTCCACGAGGTCCAATGCCACAACGTTTCACAGACCCATCACATTTCCACCAAGTGCTCTTACTGAGCTGCCTGACCCTCACAAGGCAGTGCTTGCAAATGTGATGGTGATGGTGGTGATGGTAATGTAATGCAAAGAACCAGGGGTGGAGGGGAGATACGGAGCGGTAGGGGTGATGATTGAAGGGAAGGGTGTGACTCGCTCATGTCAATAATGAAGGGTCTAACTAATTATATGGGCTAGCCCCTCCATTGCCTACCTCCTCCACTGAATAGGGGTATGCCCACCGCTGCCCACCTTTGCAAAGAGGGGCTTGCCCACTCGTTTCTCTTGGGCCAGGTGGCTTGTGTCCATGTAGCGGTTGCAGTAGCTGACATGGCCATCCTCATGGATGCGTAGTGCATGGATCATGCCATCACCCTCAAACCTGAGCTTGCAGCAGTCCAGCCAAAGCATAGCACACTCACACCATACCATACCATGCTTCATGCCACCAGGCCAGTACCCCTAACTGGCTTCAGTAGCCTCAAGCTCAAGCTCAAGCTCGAGCTCAAGCCCAAGCTCTGTTGTTTACCACTGCCCTGTGTGTTGTCAGTGCGACCTACGCCATGATCGACTTAGTATGCATGCTCCAGGGTGACACAAGGGAGTACACATGGCCACTCATAACTTTAGCTAGGTTGCTAGACCATGCAAGCCACAGCTTCCAGTGCCAGGCCACCACCCAAACTCACTGCATCCCCAACGCTGTGGCAGGGCAGGAAGGAGACACCCTAATGCTACGCCTGCGACCTCCCTTGATGCGCCCAACTTCTCGCACGCCCGCAAGCATCATTCGGCACCCCAGACCTAATTTTCCAATCCTATGACTACTCACCAGTGATATGACGCCACCGGGTCAAAGTAAGGATTGCTGCACACGCAAGGAGACAACCCACGCGTTAACATGACAACCTCTGCATCCTGATGGGCACCAAAGGGCTACGCACCTGCCATTGCGCATATAAACCCCCTTCAGCTCAGGTGGCAGGCTCCCCTGTGTGACCTTCAAATTCTCCTCGGTCACCTCTGTCTTCACTGGAGCGAAGTTGCCTAGCTGCAGGGGCCAAAACAATGCATCACTACATCTTTAGCATGCAATGGTGAAGGCTGTGCATGGCTGTGCGCATGCATGCTGTACATCCTACAGAGACTGCCGTGCTGAACAGGGCTGACTAATCTCAGGGCAGGGGCAGGGGCAGGGGCAGGGGCAGGGGCAGGGGCAGGGGCAGGGGCAGGGGCAGGGGCAGGGGCAGGGGCAGGGGCAGGGGCAGGGGCAGGGGCAGGGGCAGGGGCAGGGGCAGGGGCAGGGGCAGGGGCAGGGGCAGGGGCAGGGGCAGGGGCAGGGGCAGGGGCAGGGGCAGGGGTAGGGGCAGGGGCAGGGGCAGGGGCAGGGGCAGGGGCAGGGGCAGGGGCAGGGGCAGGGGCAGGGGCAGGGGCACTATACCCTGCGATGTTTAACTTACCAGGGCAGTGCGGTTTTTGTTTTTTCTGCCTTTGGCAATCAGCGTTTGCAGCCCGTGCACCACACGCCTAAGGTAATAGATCACAAATACGAGAAGCGCGTAGGTGTCGGCATAGCGTTAGGTGTCGATGTGGCAAAAGTTGAGCCACACACAGGCACAACCTCCGTCGCCCGCCACAAACTCGCCAAGGGGGGAGCTCAAGTTCAGGCCCGCGGGAAGAAGCAGTGCGAGTAAGTTACCTGCTGCGAGCCATCGACAATAACACGAGCAGCGCCGGGACAACGCGAGTCCCCACCAGCCTGAGCGCGGCTTCAAGACTTTGCATATTGAATGGCGCACGTACACGCATATGTGGTCGGTGAGGAGCCTAAGGCGGACCTAGCATGCAAGTTCATAAAATGCAATTAAAACTAATTATAACGGCTAGTTTACCCCACCGGTGCTGCAGCTGACTTAGGGCACAATGCCGCGCAAGTCATCGATGTGTTACTAATCCATGGGGCTGGTGAGTGGGAAGGGGGGTGAGGATAGTGTCAAAGTGAGGGGTTAGTGATGACAGGAGTGGAGTACATTCTCTAAATGGTCACCCCCGCCATTGGCTGCACCCCCATGGCTCAAGAGATAACATCTAGCTCATTTTTAGATCAACTCAACCCGAGCAGCCCGCTAGCTTCGCTTTGATGAGCTGTACCGCCCTGCGCAAAAATCGCTGTGAAACTCTTAAAGACCGGTCGGAGTTTATCAAGGGTGCAGCCAATGGCGGGGGTGACCAAATATGGTTCAGGTCTTACAGGCCAACAAAACTCATTCAACAAGGAACAACATGTTGGCCTGTGGGTAATCTCACTCCGCTACAACCATGTTGAAGCATCCTCGGTCGTACCCTTGATGACTGCAAACCCCACGTAGATGGCACTTCCCCGGGACAGACCACTGGGCTCCTCATCAAAACAGCTTAATTGCTAATTGATAAATATGGTTCAGGTCTTACAGTTGAGCAGTGAACTGTGTCCTTGCAGGTGTCTGCGGCCATTGTTCAGCAACGCCAATCAACCCTGCTACAGGGGCTCAATGTCCTCGAAAATCAACAACATCAGGTAAACATTGCCTAATGGCCCCGCCCCGCCCCGCCCCGCCCCGCCCCGCCCCGCCCCGCCCCGCCCCGCCCCGCCCCGCCCCGCCCCGCCCCGCCCCGCCCCGCCCCGCCCCGCCCCGCCCCGCCCCGCCCCGCCCCGCCCCGCCCCGCCCCGCCCCGCCCCGCCCCGCCCCGCCCCGCCCCGCCCCGCCCCGCCCCGCCCCGCCCCGCCCCGCCCCGCCCCGCCCCGCCCCGCCCCGCCCCGCCCCGCCCCGCCCCGCCCCGCCCCGCCCCGCCCCGCCCCGCCCCGCCCCGCCCCGCCCCGCCCCGCCCCGCCCCGCCCCGCCCCGCCCCGCCCCGCCCCGCCCCGCCCCGCCCCGCCCCGCCCCGCCCCGCCCGCCCCGCCCCGCCCCGCCCCGCCCCGCCCCGCCCCGCCCCGCCCCGCCCCGCCCCGCCCCGCCCCGCCCCGCCCCGCCCCGCCCCGCCCCGCCCCGCCCCGCCCCGCCCCGCCCCGCCCCGCCCCGCCCCGCCCCGCCCCGCCCCGCCCCGCCCCGCCCCGCCCCGCCCCGCCCCGCCCCGCCCCGCCCCGCCCCGCCCCGCCCCGCCCCGCCCCGCCCCGCCCCGCCCCGCCCCGCCCCGCCCCGCCCCGCCCCGCCCCGCCCCGCCCCGCCCCGCCCCGCCCCGCCCCGCCCCGCCCCGCCCCGCCCCGCCCCGCCCCGCCCCGCCCCGCCCCGCCCCGCCCCGCCCCGCCCCGCCCCGCCCCGCCCCGCCCCGCCCCGCCCCGCCCCGCCCCGCCCCGCCCCGCCCCGCCCCGCCCCGCCCCGCCCCGCCCCGCCCCGCCCCGCCCCGCCCCGCCCCGCCCCGCCCCGCCCCGCCCCGCCCCGCCCCGCCCCGCCCCGCCCCGCCCCGCCCCGCCCCGCCCCGCCCCGCCCCGCCCCGCCCCGCCCCGCCCCGCCCCGCCCCGCCCCGCCCCGCCCCGCCCCGCCCCGCCCCGCCCCGCCCCGCCCCGCCCCGCCCCGCCCCGCCCCGCCCCGCCCCGCCCCGCCCCGCCCCGCCCCGCCCCGCCCCGCCCCGCCCCGCCCCGCCCCGCCCCGCCCCGCCCCGCCCCGCCCCGCCCCGCCCCGCCCCGCCCCGCCCCGCCCCGCCCCGCCCCGCCCCGCCCCGCCCCGCCCCGCCCCGCCCCGCCCCGCCCCGCCCCGCCCCGCCCCGCCCCGCCCCGCCCCGCCCCGCCCCGCCCCGCCCCGCCCCGCCCCGCCCCGCCCCGCCCCGCCCCGCCCCGCCCCGCCCCGCCCCGCCCCGCCCCGCCCCGCCCCGCCCCGCCCCGCCCCGCCCCGCCCCGCCCCGCCCCGCCCCGCCCCGCCCCGCCCCGCCCCGCCCCGCCCCGCCCCGCCCCGCCCCGCCCCGCCCCGCCCCGCCCCGCCCCGCCCCGCCCCGCCCCGCCCCGCCCCGCCCCGCCCCGCCCCGCCCCGCCCCGCCCCGCCCCGCCCCGCCCCGCCCCGCCCCGCCCCGCCCCGCCCCGCCCCGCCCCGCCCCGCCCCGCCCCGCCCCGCCCCGCCCCGCCCCGCCCCGCCCCGCCCCGCCCCGCCCCGCCCCGCCCCGCCCCGCCCCGCCCCGCCCCGCCCCGCCCCGCCCCGCCCCGCCCCGCCCCGCCCCGCCCCGCCCCGCCCCGCCCCGCCCCGCCCCGCCCCGCCCCGCCCCGCCCCGCCCCGCCCCGCCCCGCCCCGCCCCGCCCCGCCCCGCCCCGCCCCGCCCCGCCCCGCCCCGCCCCGCCCCGCCCCGCCCCGCCCCGCCCCGCCCCGCCCCGCCCCGCCCCGCCCCGCCCCGCCCCGCCCCGCCCCGCCCCGCCCCGCCCCGCCCCGCCCCGCCCCGCCCCGCCCCGCCCCGCCCCGCCCCGCCCCGCCCCGCCCCGCCCCGCCCCGCCCCGCCCCGCCCCGCCCCGCCCCGCCCCGCCCCGCCCCGCCCCGCCCCGCCCCGCCCCGCCCCCGCCCCGCCCCGCCCCGCCCCGCCCCGCCCCGCCCCGCCCCGCCCCGCCCCGCCCCGCCCCGCCCCGCCCCGCCCCGCCCCGCCCCGCCCCGCCCCGCCCCGCCCCGCCCCGCCCCGCCCCGCCCCGCCCCGCCCCGCCCCGCCCCGCCCCGCCCCGCCCCGCCCCGCCCCGCCCCGCCCCGCCCCGCCCCGCCCCGCCCCGCCCCGCCCCGCCCCGCCCCGCCCCGCCCCGCCCCGCCCCGCCCCGCCCCGCCCCGCCCCGCCCCGCCCCGCCCCGCCCCGCCCCGCCCCGCCCCGCCCCGCCCCGCCCCGCCCCGCCCCGCCCCGCCCCGCCCCGCCCCGCCCCGCCCCGCCCCGCCCCGCCCCGCCCCGCCCCGCCCCGCCCCGCCCCGCCCCGCCCCGCCCCGCCCCGCCCCGCCCCGCCCCGCCCCGCCCCGCCCCGCCCCGCCCCGCCCCGCCCCGCCCCGCCCCGCCCCGCCCCGCCCCGCCCCGCCCCGCCCCGCCCCGCCCCGCCTAATCTCCATGCAAATACTATCTCAATGCCGCACCAATTCCAATAGTGTTCGTCACATTGGCAGCTGCAAATTAGTGCGCTTCTCTTGGTAAGCGCCCCCTCACACTCAGGTGTCCCCAACATTCAAAAAATGGCTGGAAATGATAGGAAACCGACCCCTGGTAATCAAAACGACGCCGCGTCTCAGCCACGTGGTTTCTATTTAGGTTTCGCACATCCCTGGATAGAGGACTCTGTCAGCTATGCGGTGCAGCTTGTACAATTAAATACTGTGCACTGTGCTGAGTGCTATGGCGGCTCGAATCTTGACATTCAAATTCATGCCAGTTTTGCTCATGCGGGCCTCGCCGCGACCGACCGCCGCGACCGACGTGGCCCAGTAGCCTCTGCAAACAGTCAGGGACAGTCGCCGCAGTCAAAACAATGCACATGGCACGCAAAACCGATGTAACGACGCCCCTCCACCCATGCTCGGAAGTATACAACGCTGGTGCATTGCTTGACCGCTTCGTGAGTAGTACGCCGCCTGCACCAATGAAAGGCTCGTGGAGCAAGCCTGGCGGGCTGAATTTAGATTGTACTTCTGGCTCGATAGCAGGCGCAGCTCCATCACTGATGCCGCTACATACCACTAGAACAATCGGTTGTGAGCAGCTGAGGTGTATCCGCGCTCGCTTGCGCCGGCATGGCCTCTGATGCAAGGATTAACGCGCCGCTTGCCAGTAGATGCGGAGTAATTCGCAGGTGCCAATGCAACAAACGCTATCGCAATCGGTGCACTTTGTAGCGAGTACTTGCATGAAGACTACCAACCCCATGTTGGGGACTCCTGACTCACACTCCTCACACCCCCTCGCAACCCAATTCAACCCCCCATTCTCCCAGCCCCCGCATACAACTCCCAGCCCCTCCCAGCCCCAGGCCCGCCCTCCCGACCCCCCTCCCTCCCCCTCCCAGGGTTATGTCTGGGGATGTGCGACACATAGATAGAAACCACGTTTTCTGTTAGTTGGGGCCACCTGACTGGCGCACACACCAGGTGGGCGGAGCTGAAGCGGATAGTAGCCGTTACAGTAATGAGGCTGCAGCCTGTGTTTGACTACCTCTTGCTATCTTTTGCAATATGTTTGGTACCAATGCAATGGGCACTCTAGAATAGCAAACCTGAAATGAGGAACACATGCTTGACCTCCAGGTGCCCCTGTGCCAGTGCTTGACAAGCTCACAGGGTCGGGTACCAGCTGGTCACGCAACGGAAGCGCCTGCAGCAAAGCAGAGCCGTACATGCGCTCGCAACCGGAACACGAGTAGAGCTGCTGGGGAGGCACTTCACAATGCTATGGCTGGACACTTGCATAGTTGTAAGAATTGTTGAAAATGAATGAATGAAAACGAATCATGGCGAAGCAATGGCCCGACAGGCGAAACAGCCGGGGGTTGCGAAAGAGGCATACAATGACTGCAAAACACAGATAGCTGCAAACCTTTGTCTGGCGGCGACTTAGCGAAAAGAGAATGAAGGCTGCAAAGAAACAGAAAAGGGTGAAGCCGCTGCTTGAACCCCTTCAAGGCAGCGAGGATAGATTTGGCAACAGCAAATTTGCAAGAGCTTTAGGCAGCGTGGACTTTCAGACGCGGGAGAAAGGCGTAGCGGCTTTGTGCCGCTTCCTCCAGCGCAAGAACGACATTGCCTCCGCTGACATGCTCAAACTTTGGAAGGGCTTGTTCTTCTGCTTCTGGCACAGCGACAAGGCACCAGTCCAGGTGGGCTTGAAAACATGCAATCAAGTCCTACAGCAGAGTGGCAAAGGCTGACAATGTGCGCCTCTTGGTCTTGTAGATGGAGCTTGCAGAGCGCCTGGCTGCTGTGATGCAGAAACTATCAGCTGAGGTGTGCAAGCAAACACCACAAGGTGTTCATCAATGCAATGCATGGTGTTCATCTATGCAATGCACCCTTGCTGACGAGCTACTCAGTGGAAGGGTATGCAGGGAGGGGCTTGTTGTAAGAGGTCATCCAGGACCTAATCTTTCTTTTGCTCAGTTGTCAGCAGTATGTTGGACACATCGCAGCTACAACTCTGCACAGTTCAGTCATGGGAACATGTGCTGCTCCTGCTGACCGACCAGGTTGCTTACTTGTATTTCTCCTGCTTCATCACCACTATGCGGCGGGAGTGGTTCAGCCTGGACCGCCAGCGCCTGGACAAGTTCCTCATGCTCACCCGCAAGATTGTCAACCACATGCTGCGCCACCTCGCTAGCCAAACCTGGTGAGTACCTTGCAGCTGGAGGCTGGGAGGCGGAGGGATGAGCAAGGCACTGTGAGCAGCTTAGGTTTCCACTAAGTACGCACAGCTTGCCAGCGCCCAGCTGGCATGGCTCGGCTGTCCGAATCTGCTGCATGCCATTCCACATCACATCTGCATGTCATGATGTGTTCTTTTGCGCTGTTGCTCTGGATGCTGGACCTCATGGCATTGACGCCCCACCATGTCATACCTGCTTTGACAGGCAGTCCGGTCTGGTGCAGAAGTACATGGACTTTCTCAAGGCTGGGCTGCTGCTGCCTGACGGGCCCCCTGACGCTGCCGGCCTAGCCTACCACCTTTGTGATGTCTACATTTCTGAGCTCAGCCTGGTGGCTGCTGACAGCAGCGCCACTGCACCACAAGTGCAGCAGCAAGCTCAGCAGCAGGGCCGGAGAGGGCAGCCGCAGCAGGAGCAGCAGCAGCAGGCTGCGCTGGATATCTCTGTGCTGCTGCAGCTGTTGCAGCCTTTCGTGCACACATTACAACGTGGGAGCGAAGTCCCCTTGCTGCAGCGCGTGAGGAGTGGGGTGTTCACAACTCTGATGGAGGACCTGGAGGAGCAACAAGAGCAGCAGGGGCAGCAGGAGCAGCAGGGGCAACAAGGGCTGGGGGGTCAGGAAGGTGCCACCACCCCCACCCGGCCCCTGCTCACCCCTGCTCTGGCCTCTGAACTGGCCACACACCTGTTTGATTCCGGGGCAGAGCCGGACGTGCGGCTGCGCAACCGCACGCTGCTGTATGAGCTGTCCCAGGTGCTTGAGAAGACAGCCCGCAAGCGTGCTCGCAAGCAGGCCGGTAGCCCTGCTGCGCAGCCCCACGCAAGCAGCGGCAAACCTTACAGCACACAAGGAACAGCGCAGGCGCTGCAGGCAGGCAGGGGCGATGCAGTCAGGCAGCATGGGGCAGCTGAGGAGCAGGGGCAGGGCACCAGCGGCAGTGCTGTCGCCATGGAGGAGAAGGCTGCTGCAGCGCCAGGGTCAGGCAAGAAACGTAAAAAGCGGGCCAGCGGTGGCCCTGCTGCCCCTCCACCTGACCACATAGCAACCCCCAGTGTCCAGGCTGAGGGGTCTCCCCAGGTGGTCAGCCATGCAGCTGCTTCCCCCGCCCTTGCCGCCTCTGCTGCTCAGGGTGTTCAGCAGCAGGGCGAGCCTGCTGCTGCAGCTGCTGCATCTCCCCCCACCACATCGAAGACCGGAAAGAAGCAGCAGCGCCGGCTCAAACAGCAGCATGTGGCATTTGCACTGGAACCTGTGGTGGGGCCCAATTCACCTTGTCAAGCCCCTACAGGTCAGAAAGCTGTCGCCTCAGCCATTGTCAGCATGGCAAATGGCTCAGGGCATGGCACCCATGCAGCCCACATCCCAGCAGACGGGGCAGCCCAGGCGGTGCACAGAGCAGCACAGGCAGCAAAGGGGCCGGGTGGCGGTCACGATCCACAAGCGGGCTCACCCGGCGCCGAAGACGCGTTAGCGCCCGGCGTTATGGACAGCAGCTCAGGGTCGGGCAAACGCAAAGCTGGAGTTGCAGTCGCGAGCCACACCCCAGGCAGCACCAAGAAGAAGCAGGTGCGCATCAGCCTGCGGAATAACCTCTACTTCGACTTCGGCGGCCCAGTCCCGGACCCAATGCTCCGCACTCCGCCCACTGCGCGCTCCCGCGGCGGCATTCTCAAGTGCCGCGCGAACACCAGTGTTAAACTGGCCCACCACGGGCTGGGGCAGCCTCGCTCCGCACCGCCTAAAGTGCAGGCCAACGCATTAACCAAGCAGCAGCGGCTCCTGCAGCAGCAGGCGGTAGCCGCAGGGCTGACAGCGGCGACCAGCCCCAGTCCAACTGAGCAGCATCGCGCAGCCGCGGTGACACCGACAAGTGTCAAGCGAGCGCGAGCGAGCGACTTGTTCGGCGCTGCCAGTCCGGAGTAATAGACAAGGGAGGAAAGGTGGTTGACGTTACGAGCAGGGCGTTGAGGGGACAACAGTTTGGCGCTTCCCGAAGAAACACGGCTCTTGGGCTAGCTCAGCGTCGTCAAACACATGACAAAGGGGGTTGGCTCCTAGAATCTTTTCCAAGCCATTATCGGTTGCTCGCGTTTGGCGAGACGGGCCTACCCAGCCCAGGTTGTCAGACTGGTCATGTGTGGACATGTGTGGACATGTGTGATGCTCATGGTGATCAACTTTGGGAGGCCGCATGCAGAGGTGAACGCATGACGCATGCAAGGTGGATGGCCATCAACGACTCTCCAGTCACACACATTGTGTTGAGCACAAGGCATGTGGTTGCACAGTGGGTATGGCACGCAGCCTGCACAGTCACAAGACGCCTGTCAGCGCCACAACCACCACCATTGTTGCCGTTGTTGCGCAGCAATCAGATAGGGCAGAAGGCACACACAAACATGTGTAAGGCCTCCTCGGCCAATCTAGGCAAGCTACCGCCACTCTACCTGCTGCCCCGACTCAGTCAGCCGCTCGGCGGCGACCTGCTGCCTCCACCCTCTGATGCCGCTGCTTCCGGTTTCATTGGCAGCTCCGGCTTGTCCCCTAATGTCACAGTCCCTTATGCCTGTGCCATCGGGTATCGCACCGCTGGATGTTGAGGCACAGCAACGAATGGCATGAGGATCCTGGTCCATGTACATGTACCAAACCATCTACATAAATAAGTTTCAATCCCTACAGCCCTCATGCAACACCAACATAAATCAAACACAGGCAGGTAATCAAACACAGGCTGGCTACCCCTCCCCCTGATAAACTCCGCCCGGTCTTTAATCTTTTACAGCGATTGTTGCGCAGGGCGGTGCAGCTCATCAAAGCGAAGCTAGCGGGCTGCTCGGGCTGATGTGCACCTGTGCCGAGGCGGGCGGGGCTGTTGAGAATTCCGGTCGCGTTGTGCCGGGAATAGCCTGCCTAGTGGGGCTGTGATCAGCGAAAAGCTATCGCGCTCAGCGGCCCAAATTTTTGGTCGGGCGCAATACCCCGCCTGACATGTGTTCTAGTGCTAGTGCTGATGACATGTTTGAGGGTGTTTGTATGGCGTGTGGCCTGTCCCTGCACCCGAACAGCGTGCAACTCGCGTCACGTCAATGTCCTCGAAATGGGCACTTTTCCGGCCGCCAAAACTGGTCACCCCTCCCATTGAACCACCACGTAAGGGACATTTGACTTTGCGGCGTGCCAGGTGAGAGTTGAGTTGTCATTTTAATGCGGAACGCCTTATCTTTGCGTTGCGCTTGCGCCTGCGCGCCCGAGCTGCTGGCACCCTACGGTGACCGGCAGTCAGCCAGGCACGCGAACGATTTCGCTCTGCGCAATGGGCCTTTCTAATGCTGCTTCACAACACCCACAACGCAGGATGCGGAGTTCTCCGCTGCGGTACACTGCGGTACACTTTACGCATGGAGCCCAATCTCAAATTTACACAGCCAGCTCAGTCGCACTCTGCCTGCTCATTTAAATGCTGCAGCACCATGTATCGTAGATCAGCACGCAAGGTGTTGGCTGGCACACATAACCCCAATACTCGTTTAACATCTTGACGCTCAGCTTCTTGCCCAAGGTGCACAGCTGCATCACGCTGTCTGGTGCAAATGAGCACAGAAGGGTGAGGCACTCATCGTCCCAATGCTTGTCATCCCTCTTCTGATCGAACATGGGCATGGCTACAAAGGGCTTTGTGATGGAGGGCCTCACACACTCACCCCTTGGTGCGGGGGTCATGCATTGGGCACATGCACATGCAGTCTGTGACCACTCAACCTGGATCCCTGCAGCAGGAAAGAAGCAGCTGTGCATGCTCATAGAGCCGGGGATGGATGATGCAAAGCCATGTGCATCCCGTTGTGGAGCACTGCAAAGCCCTACCTCCTGTGTGCTCAGCTCCAAACACCACCGATGACCCACACTTGCTCGTGCACGGTGAGCCTTGCTGGGGTCAGCAGCAGTAGCTGCCTTGTGATATGCATTGCAATGCTGTACAAACCCCAGTGCATTGCACTTCCCAACACGATCAGCCAGGATCTCACCCCTCAACCACTGCTTCACCACCCCTCCCTCTGAATCATGCCTGCCCTTAAAGTGTGTTGTAGCCCCATAGCTCCACCACACTGGCACGCTGAACCTCTGTGCCATACCCCAATGCTGTCGCATGGCTGGGGCGCCCTTGAACTGCCCCGCAAACCCATCAGACCACATACATCACTGCCTCATGTCCATGTCATGCTCTGCCAGCAAATAACACACCACCTGGTTCACTGCTGCTTGGGTAATGGCTGCCGACTGCGCCTTCCCATCTGTCATCACATACACGGTCTGCTCATAGTAGGCCCCCTCTTTGTTCTTGAAGTATGCACACGCAACGAGAATGCCTATCTGCGCTGCATGCCAGTGCTCTGACATGCTCTGACATGCCGGCGTATTGACCTCGAAGTGGATGGCCCCCTGCTGCAAGGGTGCGGGGGTGCCAGGACCCTGGTCTCCAGGTAGTGCTGCCAACTGGGATGTCGAGAAGGGCCTGCAGCACATCATGGCAGGGCAGCCCTGCGAGATCGCTGTTGTAAAGGCTACTGCTAGTGTGCCTAATGCCCACTTCAGCTCAGCCCTCTGGTGTGTGTGCCTCCAGGTCTACTACTAGCAAGAGCTCTAACTAACCCTATATAGCTCTCACTCACACACATCCCCTTTGTGAGGGGTTTGGTATCTTGTTTTCTTGGATTGTCTTGCTGCAGCTGGCTACCGCCGCCACTTGCGCAACAGGGCCGTATTGGGCAGGTACACCCACTCCTGGCCTGGCTGGCCTGGCTTTGGCCTGGCTGGGCGGCCTTCCCAGTAGCACAGCTCAGTGTGGCGTGTGCCTGTGCCGACTGCACAGCGGCGAATGTTCAGCGCGGCTGACACGTCTCGGTCATAGAACCTGCACATGGGTGTGGGAGATGCATGAAATCCCCTACATAAACATGCGGTAAACTCGAGTGGAGACTTCAGTAGTGGGGTGAACGCAGTTACACCATAGACGCACATGCGGAGGTAATGCTAATCAGCGCCAATGATGTCGGCAAAGTGCTCGTCTCAGTACGCCTCTTTGTGCCTATCCATAGGCTTACCCAATCACAGCACATGCATTCAACGACGCCTTCGGGCGCCTGGAGCTTGACGCCCTAGCGCGACCCGTCTGCCCTCATGCATGGTCGTGCTCTGGTCCTGCCTCGCAGGATTCCAGCTCTCCGTGAACTGCTTTCCACTCTCAAGCACAGGCTCAGCGCAGACAGATGTAATCAGCTCACAGGCTCAGCAGCTACAGCCAGCTTGTCGACCACAGCATCGGCTCCAGCCGGACGGCCTGTTCCCAAAGTTTCAGTGGATGTGGTGGTTACTGGGTTTAGGAAGCCTGCCGTGGGGCCCCCTAGCAACCCAGAATGCCTTAAACCTGGCTTTGTGAAGCGCAGCATCCCTCACTCTCTCCAAGCCATCCAGTCTTCTCCCTCTATATTGGCGGTGTACAACTGCATGCTGGGCTACTCACTGCTGCCCTCACCCCTGGTGGCAGCCGCGCTCACTCGAGCTGCAGAGCTGCAGCACAACCCAAGCAACCAGGTGGCGCAGGCGCCAGGCAGCGCACCACTCACTGCAGCCAGGCCACCAACAGCCACCCCTGGCTTGCATGCAAGCATTTCACCACCCAGCCAGGCCAGGCCACCTCCAGCTAATAGCAAGCCCTCGACCCCCAGCCCTCCGTCCCTCGATGCGCTCACCAAGGTGGTGCTGCTGGCACACAGAGACATGGACCTGCTGCTGCACACCTACACAGGCCCACAGCTGCTGGCCTGCGTGCTGGCGCTCTGCCGCCTAGGACTGCTGCTGCCCGCCACCAGCCCACAGTCTGGCTCGCCCAGCCCGAACCAGGCTGTGGGCCTGCCGGCCCCCCAGCCCAGCACCAGGGGCACGGATGGCGACATCGCAACGGACCAGGAGTGCCTTGAGCAAGGCCTCTCACAGCCAGCCCCAACCACCCCTGGAACCAGAGACCCTAGCCCCCAATCCAGTTCTGGCCCACAGCCATCGCAAGGCAGCAGCAGCAGCTGCAGCATGGGGCAGCTGTATACAGACTTGGAAGGCTTGGCCCCTGGCCAGGGTGCGGGCGAGCCTGGGGTCCTGCCGCTGTCCAGCCACAGGCTGGGCCTGCTGGTCAGCCGCTGCCTGGCGCTGCTGCTTGACCATGAGGGCCTGGCCCTGACTCCAGCCCACCAGCTGCCCAGCAGCACCGCGGACTCCAGGTTGGCAGAGGGCGGTGCCAGCATGAGTACCCCTGGCCCAGGAGCGAGTGCTGCACTCGCTGACAGGAACCCTCACCCACATGGCAGTCAGGCCAAGACCAAGGACATGAAGGCCAAGGACGGGCCAGCCACAGCTGGTCATCCGGCAGTAAGCTTGTGCCAGGCCTTGCATCAGGCAGGCTATTGGCAGGCGGCGCACTGGGCAGCATTGACCAGGATTCTTAACAACACTGCGCTAAAGCACAATGAAAAACAGGCTGTGGATACTGCATTGGCATGGGCCGCAGGCATGCAGTCTAGCCATGCTTGAGGGCCTTGCTCAGACTCAGCATTGCAGGTTCTTGGCGTGAAAGTGAGTATACACACTCTCAAAGGCTCAGCCTCCATCACTCACTGTTGTGGTGGCCCTTCTCTCTAGCAGGAGTGCTGCAATGCCTTGAAGACACTGCAGCATCACATACCTTGCGCTGTGCAGCCACGTGCCATGACAATGACAACTCCTGTGACCAGGCCATCAAGGACCACACACGGCAAGCCTATCCAAGTCGATCGCTGAGGTGAACTCTTGCAAGGGTCATAGGTGCCCGGCGGCTAGCATGGAGCGTGTATTTTTTTTTGGCCCCCATGGTCGCTTGTTGCACCAAAGTGACGGGTAGTGGGTCAAAAACTGCAGGTGCACGACCCTTCAGGCACTAGGTCTAACAGTCCCGCTGGGTTTACCAGGTTTATGTAGGGCAACCCGCCTTGGAATGGGCGGATTGGCACGTGACGATCCAGCAACCCACAGTCTAGCAGTGCATTCTGCATACGCCACGACTCTCAACACCTCAGACTAGGTACACGATTCTGAACCACCAGTCAGCTGGGCGGCACCACACAGCCGTTGCAATACTGCGAGGCAAGCCGCAGCAGGCAAGGTTTTCCAGGGAGCCTGGGTTTGTGGCATTATTGCACAGCAAGCAGAAGGGTCCATAGCGGGCGTACTATGGGTTTATGATGTGAAGCTGGAGATCGGGACAGCGTACAGCTTATTCTGGTGCCTCTGCTACAACCTGGTGGGCCTGCTTACAAATTGTAAGATCCATGCAAGGCAGACATTTTGACAGCCATGCAAACTTGACAGGGGGAGCGCACAGCGTACAAGACGCTTCCACGGCAGTCGCTCGCAAAAGTGTTCAGGGTGAGCGAGACATATAGTTTGGCGCTTTTCGACGAAACACGGCTCTTGGGCTAGCTCAACGTCGCTAAATACATCACAAAGGGAGTTGGCTCGTAGAATCTTTTGCAAGCCAATCGGTTGCTCGCGGTCGTTTTTGGTCGCTCGCAGGCTAGTGTTCCAAGTGCAGCTTCAGGTTACTTGGCCTCTGGCCTTGAGGTGTCGAGCGTGGCATTTTATCAGTTTTGCAATCGAACTTGACGATGGCAGACTACGGGCAAGGAGCTTCGCACTACAGCGTGCCCCCAGCTATGCCTAGTGAGTTGGGGCACAGCCACAAACTTGCGAGGCAAACTTTCTTCTCTCGGGTTGGTTGGACCACCCGCTTGAGAGCATCGCAGCATCAGGGAGTACAGAACTGGCCTGGGCTCCAGCAGCAGGGACAGGGCAAGCAGCAATGGTGAAAACGTCAACATCGAGGCCTGCACGTTGACCGGTCACGGCCACTCAGCACGGCGATGTCTTTGCTGGCTATGGCTGGCTGCGACCCTGGGGCTTTAGTGCCAGGTCAAGCCGCAGGGTCAGATCACATGGCTGGTACTCGCTCTGCGACCCTCCTGGACGCTCTTACATTTTATGATGTCTGTGGCTGTACTGGTGTGCTTGCAGTGCCGCTGGCCCAGCCCGCCGCGCCGCAGGTGCCCACCATCACCAGCTTTCAGGTTGTGCAGGCAGACGACCCCTCGTCCTTGTCCAGCTTGTCGGATGTGAAGAGCCTGCCCCTCATCGTGACGGGGATGCTCCTGTCGCCTTATCAAGGTGCGCTGAACCCACGTCCAGATACAGCGCCAGCTAGTGCTAGCACTACTTTCATTGACGCGTTGTTACTGAGTCCAAAGTCCAAAGTTCATGTTGTTCCCGCAGCGCCTTCTGCATTCCAAACACCAGTTCTCAGCGACTGGATGATTCAGTACGGTCAACTGCCTGGTATCTGGGTGTGCTCCGGATCCCAGTGGTAAGTAGACCCTGATTCATGCCATCCAGGCTACCTCTGAGCTCATGGCACCATCGACAATGATGCAGGTGGAAGCTGGCAGAGCCAGCCCCTCAGTATGCCAAGCTCTTCCTTGAGGCACAGCGCAAGCTGGACCTGAGTGTGCGGTGTGCCACGCAACTGCAAGCTAACCCTGCCAGCACCCTCCAGATGGCATTGCCTAGCATCCTGCACCCTGGCATGTCAGGCAGTGGCAGCATGGCTACCTACACTATCCCGGATCTGCAAGTGGAGGCTGGCTTCATCGGTGCACAGCTGGTAGCACTGGTCCCCAGCCTCGGCCTGGTGGCTGGCCAGATGTATCCTTTGATGGCAGACCTGGCCCGCCTTGGCACACCCTTGGTGTTTGTCAATGACGAAGCAGATGCCAGTGAAGTGGACACAACAGAGCTGCAGGAGTTGCAGGTGGGATTGGCAGAAAGAAGAGGCTAGAAGGTTGGCCTGCCAGCCGAGCATGGGAGAGTATACAATCTGCACATGCTTCTCTCTGATGTTGGCTTGCACTCCCTTCGTTGGCAATGCTGTTGCTGTGCCGTGCAGGCCGCAGGGCTTTTGGCTGCCCCCCCAAGTGGCCACCTCCCAAGCCGCACAGCCTTGAGTCGGGCTCGGCTCCTCGCTGCCCAGGTCACAGCAGACCTTGACCGTGGGCCACCACCCCAGCCAACCACTAGCTTCAGACTCGAGCCATCCATGGTGCCAGACATGCTGCTCGTATGGGACTTGTGCATGGTGAGATGAGGGTGGCAGATACCTTGGATGCTCTGCCCCTCCTATGTCCTGTCAGTTACCATGGCCCCTGACCAAGGTACCTTGAAGCACATCATACTCCTCAGTCTACCTTTGTTTGTCTGGCTCTTCTCCTTGCAGACCTTCTCAAACCTGCTGCAGCTTCCTCCCATCAGCATGGAGGCATTTGAGGCCGCCATCATGCCAGGTCCCCTGCCCGCCCTGCAGCCGCAGCCTGCACCTGTGGCAGGGCCCCCGGGCGGTGTGACCAGTGTTGATTCAGAGGGCGGGCGGTCAACCAATGACAGGATGGACGCAGGCATGGCTGGCCTGCCCCATCATGACACAGCAAGCGGTGGTGCTGCCTTCAACATGCACAGTCTGCTGGACCTGGATGCAGCTGCGTCCGCTGCTGTGCTGAGGGACGTGCATGCTGCCCTGCTGAAGGTGGGTGGGCAGGTCAGCAGGCAGACGAACAGGCCAGTGGTCTTAGATCATGCTGTTGACTGGGGTGCCCTTTTGAAGGCCTGGATTGAAAGGGCTGCAACCGTGGCTTGACAGGCATGCACAGCAAGCAGCTTGGCAGGAGTGCACATACACCAGGCACCTCCCACTGAACACCTGTAACAGCTGTCTGGCTGATGTGTGGCGCAGTGCGTTGATGGGTTCAGCATCAAGAAGGTGCAGGAAGCCCCCACCACTGGCCGCCTGGCAGCAGATGACGCCAAGGCCGAGCAGTGGCAGGCGCGCACATGCGCTGCCATCTTGGAGTCCCGGTCTGCTACCCCCATCTCCCATGTGGCAAAGGTGTGATGGCGTCTGACGGGGTTGGCGCTGCAATGACCGGTTTGGCAGGGACTTCATGTACACCTCCTGGCTCCAATGTACCCTGCAACTCATGACCCTCTGTACACCTTATGACTCTGTTGCCCTGCCCCCAGCACCCTCCCTGCCACGCCACACCCTCAGGAGGCCGCTGAGCTAATCAAGAACCGCGAGTACTACTTGCTGACGCCCCGCCAGCGCCTGGCCATTCTGCGCGCCCTGGCTGACATGGCCCTGGCCAGTGACGTGCTGCGGGAGTACACCCAGAAGGTGGACATGCCAGGCAACGCACAGCTTAGTGAACGGGGCGAGGCACAGGACCCCGAGTCGTGGATGCGCTGGGTGGAGGCCTACAAGTAGGTAGCAGGCAGCAAGGAGCAGGGGGCTGTCTGGCCAGGTGGGGGATGCACAAGACAGTGGCACTGTGGGAGGGAGGGGTGTGAATGAGCAATGGCTGGAGTTTGGTTCCTGTGAACGGGCAGAGGGCAGAGGTCACTGCTGCCGAGGCCTGTCTGACACCTGGCTATGACACCTGGCATGGTGCTAGGTGCAGGGCTGTGTCTGCACCTATGGTGGGGCAGGGGCCCAAGCGCACCATGCTAGGGGCAGCTTGCTTTGCCATGACTTCTCAGACTTCTCTCTGAGTGTCATCTCTACCTTGCATATCTTGCCTTCTGCAGAACGGGGGTGCGCAAGCCGCTAGGCCGTGACACCCGGCAGCGCTCCTACTGGGCCCTGGGAGGACGTGCTGCCTGCTGGCGGCTGTATGTGTGTGGTGGGGAGGGCGGTGGCTGGGGCTGGTACGAGGGCCCTGGCCTGCAGGCCCTGCGTGACTGGATGCGCTCCGGGGGCGGCAACAACACTGAGGCGCCACTGCTCAAGGCGCTGCACACAGTGCCACTGCCACACAAGCATACCCAGGGTGAGGGTAGCAGGCGGCAGGAAAGGGGATACTCCAGAGACCTGCCCCTCCAGGGCGCCCTGGCCAGCTGCCCAGCATGGAGTCACAAGCACCCCACCCAGGCTAGCTTCTTGCCAGGGTTGCGCCCCAGCCTTGTTAGTTGGAAATGAGCGTCTGTAGAGTAATGGTGAACCCCAGCATCGTCCTGCCATGGGCCCCACCCAGTGTCTGCTGTTCCCCCCTGGCTGGCTGTAGACGCGCTGCCGCCCTACCCACTGGTGCTGCCTGAGGCTCCCCTGGGTGCCGGCCCCGCCAGCATCCCCTGGTCAGCTGCTGACCTCAAGGCGCGGCGCCCTGATGCCTACAAGACACTGGCGGCGCCCCTGCTCAAGGGAGAGTGCCACCAGGTAAGGCCAGCTGGCCGCTGACTGTATAGCCTGCCATAGATATCAGTGAGTTCCAGCTACATCTGAGGCTGAGCAATGCTTGCATCCAGCACACAGTAGCCGCTTGCTGTGGACGGGTGTTACATATGTACAGTTGTTGTTTGCCAAAGACGCATAGAAGGCAATGAGCCAGGTAGGCGGATGATCAGGCAGGCTGGGTGTTGCTGCAGCTGTAGCTCAGCTACTCGGGAATGTTGCACCAGGGATGGCAACAGCTATATTGACAAAGCTGCGGTAAAGAGGGAGTTGGCTGCAAGGAGCACCCCATCCCTGAGGGAGCCTGGTGCTGCTGCCCCTTGTAGCCCCTGCTCGTGGGTCTTCACGCTTGGACGGTGGAGGAGCGGCTGCTGAACTGCATCGAGTCCCTCATCACGGAGTTTGAGTTTTGGACCAAGCCACGACCTTGGCTGGCGCGAGTCGCCATGCTCTTGAGTGTGCTCAAGGTGAGCGACAGCCATACCCTCCCACGACAACGATGATGTTTATCCACGTCAAGCCTAGCAGGCCACTGTTAGCATGTTTGTGGCACTCGTTGCTAATGCAATGTGTGTGTGGGCTCTCACAGGGGAAGAACAGCGGGCAGCAGGCTGCGGTGGTGAAGGAGGTTGAGCAGCTGCTGCATGACAGCGCGCGGCTGCAGCCAGCCTGGGCCCAGCACTTGCGGGCCTGCTGGCTGCGCTCCCTGTCCCGCCCTGAGCTCAACACCAAGGATGTGGCCATGCATGTGCTGGCTGTCCAAAAGTTCATCCGCGATGAGCCCTACGCCCTCACCCGCCTGGCGTTCATCAGGCAGGCTCAGGTGGCACGCTGCCCTCTGCAGTTCCATGCAGGTTGGTGGGTCCAAGGCTGACCAGCCTGCACCTGAGCCATGTTGGCTGTTAGTGTGCCACGCAGCCTGTCCATGACCTTGCCACTGTCTTCACTGGCAGCAGGCCATCCTTACTGCTGTGACTTGGCTCGACCTCCCAGGCCCACCTTGCCTTCCCTGCCTCACCTCCTCCCACTGGCCTGCCTCCCTAACCCCCTGCCCCTCATGACTTGGTGACTCTTGTGACACTTCCTGCTGTCTTACTCTGGCCTGGCTGCATTCTTTGTCTTCCTCAGGGGGAGACGTGGTCGTCTTTCTGCGCACCGGCTGTGTGCTGCACCTTGACAAGTACGCTAAGATGGGGTCCTGCTACTCAGTTGACGAGCTGGGCCCGGTCATGCAGCAGCTGCACCACCTGCGGCCAGTGGAGCGCATGCGGGTAGTTGCAGCGGGCTACCGCAGGTGCGTGACTGTGAAGTGGTCAGCCTGGCAGAGGCTCTTGGCCGATGCAGGTGCTGGTGGCGCATAAATGATAACACCCTGCCCTCGTGGAATGACCGGCAGAAGATAGGCCCTTATCCGGGGCTGTCTATGCTGCTTGAGTGCACTGTCTGGAGCACATGTGCCATGTCTTTAAGTGATGTGGTTTTATCTATCTTACTGTGCCTACCAAGCTGCTTTGCCTGGCCTGCTTGATGAGATCAGCAGCTCTTATGCCTCTGCTCCTTGCAGCTACCCAGTGACCAACGCTGAAGCCGCTCTGCGTGCCTTGGCCGACTCCAAAGACCTGGACCCTGCGGCCCCCACAGCTGCCAGACCTGTCTTCAACAACCCCAACCGCCCGCCCTGCCAGTGGCTGCTCATGCAACCCCTCACAGCGGACGGGGCAGATGTGGACACAACCCGAGGGGAGGTGGTGCTGCCTATGCATGTGGACGCCTCCTTGCCAGAGTACCTGGTGCGGGTGGAGACCTATGAGCGCGGCATGGCCAAGCGCTGGCAAGCTGGCGACCGCTTCCGCATGAACTTTGGTGCCAAGGTCAGCCCTGAGAGGGGCGCACTGGGTTGCTGGGTTGCTGCAAGCAATGGGTGTGTTCGTGCATGTGTGGCTGGGCATGTGGTAAGGACACTTTGACTTGTATGACTGTGAGCAGTGCTGCCGCCGAGCTGGTTGGCTATCTGGATTTGTATGGTGAGAGCAGGGCTGCTGCTGGATACAGGGGGAAAACAATTGTTTGATGTGTGCTGCTAGCAATTTTGCCACTGTCACTGTTGTTTGTTTTCCTGTCTGTTCGTGACATTTGTTTGATGGCCAGCCTGCATAATGGCAACCTTTGCACATGACATCTGCCTCCCTGTTGCCCTTGCCCTTGCTCCCGCAGTCCAACAGCAAGGGGACGGCAGGTGTGTGGTACAAGGGCACCATCAAGCGCTTTGTGCAGACCCAGACTCACACTCGGGACTCCAACTACGACCCCTGGAACAGCCTGCTGGTGGTGTGGGACAGCGACGGTGGCGTGGCAGAGCATAAGGTAAGGCTGGGCGCCCACATGCCATGTGTGGCTGGCATGCCTGCCTAGAAGCACCCGCCACGCCACGCTATTTGCCTTGCTCATGTATGAAAGCTGTCACCTCTGCCACAGGTGGTCTAGCAGCTGATCAGCTATACAGCTGAAGCTATATAGCACACACATGTCTAGACTAGGACTGTGCCAGTGCAGTGTCAGACGAGGAGCATGGTGGTAAATAATGTAGTTGGCGGGTTTTGTGGGCAGATTGTCACCAGGGCAGATGCACCAACACCTTGTGACCTGCCTTCTTGTTGTGTCGTAGGTGAACCCTTGGGAGATAGAGGTGGACCCAGAGGAGGCCAAGAGGCGTGAGGAGGAGCGGCGCAAGCAGGCAGAGGCACAGGCTCGTGCCCGGCGTGCCGCCGCCAAGAGCCAGCGCAGCACTCACGTGCACTTGGACGACCTGGTGGATGAAGACATCAGTGAGGAGGAGTCGGAGGAGCTGTCCGACAGCGACGACAGCTACGAGGGCAGGTGCGCCTGCTGGTCCCGTTGGGGCAGGGCCTGCAGCCGCGTTTGCTGTAAATGCTGAGTTGGTGCTAGGGGTGTGAATATAGGAGCACTTGCCTTGGGCACTGGTGATTTGTTGGCTGTGACATCTGTGTGTGGATCATGATGTCATCATGTCCCCTGCCTTGCGTCCTTCAGGCGAGCCCCAGCCAAGAAGAAGGCCAAGATGCAAAATGATGGTCGGGGTGGCCGGGGTGGAGGCGGCAACAATATGGCTGCCCAGCGTCAGGCGCAACCTCAGCAGTCCAAGCAAGCCATGGAGGGTCCTGAGGTGCAGCAGTGGCGCCAGCAGCTGCAGGTTCTGTCCCACAACCTGCAACTGTTGCAACGCCAGGGGCAGGGCAACAGCACCCAGGCCCAGCAGTACGCAGCAGCTATACAGCAGCTGCACCGCTACCTGCAAAACCCACAGGCAGCCCGGCAGCAGGTGCTCCAGCAGCAGGCTTACATGGCGCAGCAGCAGCAGCGAGCTGGCCAGGGCACGACCCAGCTGACCCAGCAGCAGCAAATGCAGTTGGCACAGCAGCAAATGCAGTTGGCACAGCAGCAACGTCAAGGAGGTCTGCCGGCTGGCATCTCTCAGGCTCAGCTGCAGCAGATGCAGATGCAGCAACAGCAGCTGCGTCAGCAACAGATGCAGCAAATGCAAATGCAACAGCAGCAGCAGGCCCAGCAACAGCAGGCAGGGTGGCGGCAACAGTAGAAATGTCTCCCATCGTTTGACGGAGTGCCATCACTCAGCACAAGGGTAATAACTGGCAATAGCAACACAGCAACTGCTAAGGGCCTTCTACTGCTACTCTGGCACCAGTCCAGGTTGGCTATGCAGTTTACATAGCACATACTGGGTTATGTGCATGTGAAGGCCCCTTGCCGGGGAACACCAGGATTGAGGGTTGTGGGGTTAAATACTTGAGTTGGGTAAATGCTAGCGGTGCATGTGGATGGGGCCGACATGGGATGCCATCAGGTGAAGAGGATGATGATGTGGCTTACACCGCTTAAGCCGTCAGCCGTTAGGCTGCTAGGCCGCCCTCCCCCTCTAGGGGTTCGGGACTTTCTGTAACGCATTTCATAGCAAGGTGCACAAACAAAGGTGCACATGGGCTCAACATGAAGTCATGCAAGTTCTCATTGTTGTTCTGTAAAGTCAAGGCAAACTCCGGCTGCTCCCTGATGGAACTCGTGGCAGTGCACTCAAAGATGAAATGCATGGCGTCATCCACTACCCCCTCTGTGCATCTGGTGCATGTGCGATCAATGAAAGTTACCCCCTCAAACCGAGCCTTCTCCACCCCCAGACCGCTGTTGCCTAACCTGAACCTAGTCAGGCTCGTGCGAACTTCTGTAGAGAGCTGTCTGTTCAGCAGGTGTGGTGCCATGTGATTGATGCCAATGCCGTCCCCATGCTTGAACCATGCAGCATACGAACATCTCTCCCGATGCACCGTCTCAGGCAGTCTAGGGTCTCCCTCAAACCCAACCCAACGCCTCCCCCACCTCTCGAGCCACTTGACTTCCATAGCCTTGGTGCCTAGGACCATGTCCGGGCTCAAGGTGAACTCACCCCCCATTAGCTCTCTGGCGGCCAGCTGGAACTGAGCACTCCAACTAGCCTGACAGCTCCTGCCTAACTCTACATCTGCCTTGATGACCCTCATCAGCAGGTCACTGTGGGAAAGTTTGGCAGTGTTCCAGAACTTGCATGCAGCCCTTAGCCAGTAAAGTTGGAGGGGCAGCTGCCCCAACTCATGCAGCACCATCAGGCCTGACACTGAGCTACGTACCCCGGCAGCAAACCTGAGAAAGCTGAGCATGCGTGTTTGCACTGGGTTGGAGAGTTGCACACCATGCCCAAGGAAAGCAGTGCCCCATACCTGGCTGCCATACAGCCCTAAGGGGAGCACAAACGCTCTAATGAGGTGACACAGGGCATATGGATCATGCAGGACCCCATACTCTCTGGCACGCTTGCACGCCTGGCGCATGGCGAGGAACATGCCAGCCCTCAAGGTACAAGGTACACATGCTGATGGCTACAGGTGCATGAGGAGCCGACTGAGCTTGGCTGACCACTCCGCCACATGGCCACCACCAACACACCTTAACCCACCATCTCCCAACCTCGTCTACCCCGCCCAGCTCCCAGTAACCCCTCCTCCCAGCCTGCCATCAGCCTCCTCCCCCCTAACTCTCCTTCTCCTCGCCTCCTACCTCTCCCCAATCTCTCCTTCACCCATCTCCCCCCTACCTCTCGTTCACCCATCTCCGTATCCATCACCCCCCATCACCCTGACCACCGAGCCAAGCCCGTAGCCCCGCTCAGCCACTCACCCACCCACCTCTCAATCCCTAACCATGAAAAGAACCAAGAAGAGATCAAGCAAGGCCAAGAGTGCTCAGCTCTATGCACTCAACAAGTCGCCAAGGGCTGGCTATCTGCATTGCCCTAACAACATCAAGGCTGCAGCTTGTACGGCACAAGCGACAAACCGTGATCTGCAGGCTGAGGTGCAGCGGTTGAGGGATGTGGAGCAGTCCCTTATGGGCACAGTGGATGGGTTGCAGGGCGACCTAGACGACCTGCAGGCAGCACACCAAAGCCTGCAGGGTGAGCACACGGCTTTGCAGCAGGTGGCATCCAGAGCGGCAGCTACCAATCACTCCCTACGGGCTGCAGTCTGCAAGGGCAAGTGCATATCTACCGGCACAAACGCCACCCCCACCACTCCCCATTCACCTTCAAGCAGAGGCAGCAACTGCTGGTTTTGGAGCAGCACCCTGTCTCAGTTGAGGTGTTGAGGCGGTGTGCAGAGGCTGGCTATGGAAGGCTGGATGGCCATGGCCGGCCCACGGGCAGCATGCCAGAGCAGCTCAGCCCAGCCGGCCTCGCACCCTCACCAACAGACATCTTCATTCCAACTCAAGAGGGCCCTGTGGGGAGGCCGGCAGCCAGGACTGCACCCTACAATGCTCACCACTGCTTGAGCACCGTCAGGTTGCATCTAGAGACCGGTGTAAGCCGCCGTGCCCTCTCCAAGTGCCGGCAGTTCTTCGTCTCTGAGCAGTGCGTCCTCCCCAACCCACACCGGCCAGGCAAGACATCCACAGTTGGGCGTGAATTCCACATCGTGTCCACCTACATGCGGCGCAAGACCCTTGGTAAGATGCGTGGTAGTGGTAGTGGTAGGGAAGTGGTAGGGGGTGGGAGGGGGGGCCTGAGGGGGGGGCTGAGGGGGGGGCTGAGGGGGGGGCTGAGGGAGGGCTGAGGCTGGGAGTAACCGCATGTCTTTGCTCTGCTGCCTGCTTTCAGACCAACTATTGCGCGCAAAGGCAATACACCTGCAATTTGATGGGTGCACATGCGATCGCCATGGCAAGGTGCTCGTATTGCGAGTGACAGCAGCAGTCACCCCGCAGCACCTCCCAGAAGGCTGGGAGCAGAGGCCCGGTGGTGGGGCTGGGGCAAGGGCTGGGGCTGGGGCTGCGGCTGGGGCTGGGGCTGGGGCTGGGGCTGGGGCTGGGGCTGGGGCTGGGGCTGGGGCTGGGGCTGGGGCTGGGGCTGGGGCTGGGGCTGGGGCTGGGGCTGGGGCTGGGGCTGGGGCTGGGGCTGGGGCTGGGGCTGGGGCTGGGGCTGGGGCTGGGGCTGGGGCTGGGGCTGGGGCTGGGGCTGGGGCTGGGGCTGGGGCTGGGGCTGGGGCTGGGGCTGGGGCTGGGGCTGGGGCTGGGGCTGGGGCTGGGGCTGGGGCTGGGGCTGGGGCTGGGGCTGGGGCTGGGGCTGGGGCAGCAGCTGGGGCTGGGGCTGGAGCTGGAGCTGGGGCAGCAGCTGGGGCTGGGGCTGGGGCAGCAGTTGGGGCAGCAGCTGGGGCTGGGGCTGGGGCTGGGGCAGCAGATGGGGCAGCAGCTGGGGCTGGGGCTGGGGCAGCAGCTGGGGCAGCAGCTGGGGCTGGAGCTGGGGCAAGCGTGAGGCACCTGCAGCTAACAAGTCGAGGGCAGCAAAGCAAGGTGAGACAACACCACGTACTGCACCTAGCACCTTGTTTAAGCGTAGTAGAGCAGCCGGTAATGCACTTGCGCCAGCAGCAGCTCCAAAATCTCATAGTGGTATCCAGTCGTCACGACTGCCGTCGTCGCGTCCACATGCCAAAAGCAAGACATGTTCCGACTGCTGCTGCGTGTTGCAGGTGCCACTCACAACAGCGTGACGAAGCGTGCTAGTGCGGCGCGCCTCGCATGTGGCGAAATCGCATGAATTCAAATGTGTATCTTTGGACAGGCACTGAGCACCGCTGAGAGCGAGATAGTTTTTGCTGCGTCTGCCATATTGTAGCAATGGCTCTCCTCTGTTCAAAGCACTGTTTACATATATTTTTGACTGAGTGGCTGCGGAGATACGGGCTTCATAACTTCAATTTACCCGGATCTAAACGTTTTTTGACCATGTTTTACGGCGCGTTTCCAATGCACGGAGAAAAGAGAAAAGAGATCGGAGAGAAAGAGAAGAGAAAGGGAGAAAGAGAAGGAGAAAAAGAGATCGCCGCCAGCCCATGTCCCTCTAACTGCCGCCAACGGTCCGGATCTCTTCTCTCCCGTTTCCAATGCGCGGAGATAGAGACGAATAACTCTCCTAGAGTGAGCTCCATTTCATCTCTTTTTCTAGCTAGCGTCCTCCAGGGCGACCCCCCCAGGAGAAAAAGAGATGTGACCGAGAGATGTGACCTTTTGCACCGGAGCATTGCCGTGACGCCCCAATGTCCCGTTGCCGCTTCTGCGTCGTCACTAAAGCCGAAGGAGCTGATGAAGAGGACAGGTGCCCAAGAGATGGTGCTCGTCCGTGTTGTTATGGCAATAGGAAAAAGCACAAACCAAAACTTCGGGTAGCAACTGGGATAACATTAGCACCCGCGTTGTTGCTGAGCTGAGGAGCATCAGTTGCTAGACGAGCACCGCAACTTCAACGCGGAGCAGTGCAGAACGCTCTACAAGAAACTCTAGGACAGTTGTAAGCTGTTCAACAACGCTATGGGGCCCAATCGCACAGGTTTGAACAACGCTTGCTTGCTTTGCTTGCTCGCTTCCAGCTCTGTCTCATCATGGTTTGTGCTCTGGCTGTGTGTTGTTGTGCAGCAAGTGGTGAAGACAAGGTAGAGTTGCAAGCAGACTTCACCAAGCTACGTGAGGAAGAGAAAGAACTACAAGGCATGATCAGAGAGCCAGTGACCGAGAGCCATCGACCGAGAGCCAGTGGTGCAGCACCATCACCCCAAGCACCAGCAGCAAGTGGTGCAGCACCAGCAGCCCAAGGAGTGCATCAGATGTATCTTCAGCAGCTCGCCATTTTATACCAGGCGGTCCAAAGGCAACAGAAACAGCAGGACCAGGTGGCAGCTGTGGAAGGCAGCTGTGGAAGGAGCAGGACCAGGTGGCAGCTGTGGAAGACCATTATGTCCCAGGCGTTTGGCCCTGGCACGCCCAAGGAGGGTACACATTAGTTCTATAGCTAATTAGGTGATGGTTATCCAGCCTTTTGTGTGTGTAACAGAAGACACACGACTGTTGTGTTACATCAACCCATGGTTGCAAACAAAACAACTTGTCCACGGTGTGCCGGATGAGGGATCTGCCGCTGGGCCTCATGCAACCTACGGTTGAAATCTGCCAAGACCTCATCCCTACGCAGCAACTCATCAGGATTCATGGGCTGCACACCTCGCATGACGCAGATGTTGTGCAGCAGGAAGCACGCCATGATGACATACGGAGCAGTATCAACCTCTGTGCGCAAGCCGTGATGAAACACTTAAATGTTGCTGGGGTGTGTGGCTTCGTTCGATGAAGGCGTCGGCGGCGGCTGGAAAGTGGACTTCCATGCATCTCTTTTCTCTTTTCTTCAGGTCCCACAAGGTCTCTTTGGCAAAATGTACCGTGAGCCATTTGATGCCGCGCTTACACAGCCGTGATCAGCGAGCCTTCCCGATATGCCTACTGCATCAAAGGGCCTGCACGGCCTGGGCGCCCACCAGTGTCGACAAGTGTCCAGGTGGCAAGGTTACTGTAGATGGATGCGGCGTTCATTCTAATGCGGGTGCCAGTAGGTACGGTCTACAACAGCGCTAGCGCGAGGGCCGGCGGTTATGTCGGGTAACCGGGTGGCTCGCATCTCGCATCGGGCTGCCGCAGCTCGCTCGCAACATGCCTAAGCGTTGCACTGGCCCTCCTCCACCACCGCATTAAAGCATATGCAGGCAGCATGTCCGAAGGAATTGTTTCTTGTGGTCTCTCCTTCGACGACATTATCGAGAGGGCTGATGAATGCCTTGAGAATAGGTCGGAGCAGCAGAAATAGGAAGCCGTTGCAGCTCAGGCTGCACATGTGGCAAGGTTCAGCAAGGAAATTGCGTCATTTCTGCGGCCCTCACAAGGGAACCATGACAAATGAAGATGGTGTCAGTCAGGTCAGTGGGTCTAGTAGGGGATAGGCATGCGCTGTGGACAGCTGCTGTCCAGTAGCCAGCTGCCTTGAAGCAGTCAGTCAGCTTTGCGCACTGATGCTCACTGATGATCCAGGTCGACAGACCCAAGGCAGCAATGGAATGCTGACCCTGGCTGGACTGACTGTGGCGCAGGAGGGGGCAAGCTGTTGCAGGCGCATACGGCTGGGTAGTTTGGTGACGTGGAGCAGCCAGCAGCCTTGCCGGCAGCCTCTGGACCCTGGATGGGAGGAGTGGAGGGAGAGGCAGAGGCTGATCCCTGGCTAAGGGAAGAGGGTAGGAATGGAGTGCTTGGAGGTGGTGGTGTGAGGAGGGAGCTGTCAGTTGCAAAACGAGACGGCTGCCTGATCACCCTGGCGGGTCTGGCAGAGGTCGAGGTGATGGTTGGAGATGGCTGGGGTTGGAGATAAGGAGTTGTTGGGGCTGGGTGGCGCATGGGCAGTGCAAACTGCATGATGATGTCCAGGTTGTCCCCCTTGCTATCAAAGCCGACAGTGCCACTGCCCGCTTGAGCACATAGGCCTGCAACAAGGAGAACGATAGCTTGATGGTAGTGGTAGTGGTAGTAGTAGGTAGTGGTAAGCTTGCATGGTGGGGATGAGCTTCTATGGTTTTAGCAACTTGGTATCATTGTCACTTCTTGGCTGTCATTGTAACTCACCAAATTGATGCTTGTGGGCCTGATGACAGATGTCATCCATGGCCCGCCGCAGGGTCATGCCGCAGGGTCATGCCGCAAAGTTCTCAAAGCCCCAAAGCGTTGTGATAAACAACAACTCGCTACAACACGGAAAGACACACCTGCAGGCCAACCATCTCCCCAGCCGCAGCCAACCAGTGTCTCACGCTGTGTTGCTTAAGCTCCTCAATCTGGGCTTGCATCCGCTGCTCACGCTGCTGGGATGCATGGGCATCAGAGCCAAGCTGCGTCTGGGATGCTTGCAACTCCACCTCCAACTCCTATACACATGAGAGCACAACATATGGGCTTGGGCTGGGGCTGGGGCACACACAGGGGCTGGGGAGATGGGGGTAAATGCACAAGCAGCAAGGGCAGAAGGGGTAGAGGGAGCAGGGAACAGATTTGATGTCTTGGCTAAGTTGCAGGGAACAGAGCCACGGAGGCAAGGGCCTGCAGAAGCCTCACCTTGAACCGCTTTGCGATGAAGCCGGCCTTGCGGGTCCACGGTGCAAGGCCAGCTGCAACCCGAGCTGCCATAATCGCCGATCCTTTCTTGCTACGCTGACTGCGTCGGCCCATCGCTAATTATGGCCGCCAGTCTGCATCATTTGCGCCGCTGATGAACGCTGGTGGTAGCTTAGAGGAACCAGAACAACCTCATCTACTTTCGCAGCCCGGTGAGCGCGAGATGATGGGGTACTTTAGACATGAGCATGCTAGGTATGTCTGGGCGTATGTATGGGGTGATAATCTGAAGGATAACGCAATCAAAGTAGATGAAGTTCTTGGGGCACACCGCTTGCATCTCAACATGAGGTCAGCACAGCGTTTGATGCACTTCCTGCCCAGAAATGAGGTTTCAACTAACTGTAATTGCATGAGCCTCCCAACCTGCGCAGGGCAGATGTATTACACTGCAATAGCTTCCCGTGGGAGCTATGAGCATACCCCAAAGCTAGGGCGCAGAAACCAGACGGATACGTAGCAGCAACAAGCAGCAAATCGATCTCAAAAACAGCACTGCAAATTTGCATGCCGGCACCCCATCACGGCACGCCGACCGACCGACTAGTGACCGCTCTACCTCGCTCGTCGTTGCGGCGCTGTTGTATGCACGTGCACTACCGTCAGGGTGCAAGGAGTCACTGGTGCAAGGATACCGCGGAGGGGGGCAATGTTGACTTTAGCCCGTCCCTCGCAGGCCAAGCTCCGGAGCGCCACGCCGTAGCGGGGCGTCGCGGTTTGACCTCTTGAAGTTCAGTGTACGCGACAAAAAGTGACGGTACAGTTTTTCGAGCCATTTTACCTGACCTTGTGGGACCTGACTTTTCTCCGTCCATTGGAAACGCGCCGTTAGAAGGCTGTAACAAAGGCAACCGACACCCACTTATGTGTTAACCGTCAATTACAGCAAAAAGTGCGGCTGCGCCGCAAAAACTGCAAGGACGTGAACGCTCTCGACCTCCGCCAGGGGCCTCCGGCCCCTGGCGGAGGTCTCGAGCGTTCACTCGGAACTGCTTCGTCATTGCAGTTATCCTCATCGTATCACAGGGGGGTGGTTTTCAGGTAGCTGGGAACGCCTGAGTTACCCCCTCAAACCAAGCCTTCTCCTCAGGTGTAGAGGAGCTTGCGGTCGTGCTGTTTGCTTTCGTGGCCATAGCAGGTTCCATAACCTGTAAACACGGTCTCAGCTTGACTGTAGACACAATCAAGTCTCCCGGTAAAAGTTCCCCCTGTACGGGGGAAGTTTGTTGGCTGTAGATGGGGGAAGTTTTAAATTGCCCATCCGCGCTACTGGACAAGCACGAGCCACTAGCAACCCATACTACAGCTTGCTGGGCTCCTCTGCATGCTTTGACGCGCAACCTTGACGGCCCAGAGGTGGTTAGGGGCGGGCGGTTACTGCCCAGCAAACGCAGCCCAACACCCTCCTGATGGACCGTTGTTGTGACCGTGCCCAGGAGCGGCTCCTGCCTAGGAGCGGTTATTGCAATCGTTGATGAACGGCCGCAGCGATGCCGACCCAATTCCGTCCCCTAACACCAGCCAACCCACGGCCGAACCTGGCGGGACCAACGGCATACACTGACCGAAACCAAGGGCGCGACAAGTGCGCCCATCGTCAGCATGTTGAAGTGGAGGCAGTGGTCTTCAGTAACTTGCGCAACATTGGCAGCACAAAGCTGGACCTAGGCGGTGGTTTGCTTGCTGCTCTTGTGGAGAATGCGGGGAGTGCGGAGGATACTGCCTGTGCAGCCTGTGCAGCCTGACAGACTCCCAACGGCCAGACCTCAGAGTAGCTGCCGGTCAGGCCATCATTGATTGCTTTAAAGCCTTCATACTCGAGCACAACATCAAGAAGCGAGAAGTGACAGTGACGGTACAGCATGCAAAGGCAGCAGGCAAAGGCAGGGCACCAAGACGCAAGCCTGCGCAAGAGGGTGTGTAGGAGCATGTACCACCACTGCGGCAGGCGCGTGTGGGCACCGGGCCAACCACCCGTGATGTGTTGGGCGGTCCGCAGATGTCAGCCATCAGCCCTGAGACGTTAGACGTCAACGAAGACCCTTCATGTAAGTCAGTGTGCGCATGCTGTCTGCCGCCAGCTGACAGTGTGCATGCCTATGTGCATATGCCTGCGACTATCCAACACTCGCATCTGTACCAACCTGCATCATCTTGGCAGCCGGGCTTTCTCCCCCTTGTGCAAAAGCATAGTCATTGCTTGCTTGCTTGCCTATGGCATCAAGGAAGCAGCTTGCCCTGCCTGCCTGGTCACAGATGGGATAATGTCTCCGCTGGAGGGCAACATATGGCAGCTGGGGGGCATCCCATCCCCTTGCCAAGGTATGCCTTGCAATAGTGCTAGTGTTGTTGCGCTGATGCTATTGTTGTTGATGACACAGGGTTACTTGTTGCAATTGCTGTGTCTAATCCTTGGAAGCGACCAGCTATCTTGCATGATCATGGTTTGCATGACTATTGGCTTGCATGATCTTGAATCTGATCTTTGCATGACTGCTGGCTGCATGACTGTGTGTGATTTGATGCTTGTGTGCATACAGTTGTCTCCCCCCTGTGCACCTCACTTTGCAGCCCACGCCCCAGCCCAGCTCAGCAACCATCTGTCAAAAGGATTGGTGAGCTATCTCAGATGCTATCCAGCCAGCAAGTTAGTCCACAGCTAGGAAGTCCGCTCAGGCCTAGCCATTGTAGCAATGGTTTTGCTATTGTTGCTGCAGCTGTTGGCGGTGGGGACAGTCGCACACACGCGGCTGTCGTGGAATCCAATCTCCCTTTTGCTGGCGACCCCTGTGCCGCAGCTGGCAGGCGAGGCAGCTACAGACCTGCCGCTAACGGGGGGGCCCACCCTAATGCAACTGCTCAACACGGATTAAACCTCTATGCCGCAGCTGGTGGGGAGGGCAGCCGCAGGCTTGCTGCTGGCGAGGGGGCCACCCCTAGTGCAACTGGCGCCGGGGGGGCCAAGCTCTGTGCCGCAGCTGTAGTGCTGGGGAGGCAGCTGTAGTGCCCCTACGCAACAAGGTGCACCCAGTCACCCGCCCACCCACCCATTTGCATTTTGGTGTTGTTGTCATGCCTTTGGTGTTGTTGTCATGCCACCCCATCCCAGCCCCGCCCCACCTCCTCCCAGCCTTGCGTTGCCCCTTCCCACCCTGCCCTGCCCTGCCTAGCCCTGCCCCACCCCCTCCGAGCCCCACCCCACCCCCTCCCAGCCCCACCCCACCCCCTCCCAGCCCCACCCCACCCCCTCCCAGCCCTGCCCCACGCCATCCCTGCCTTGCATTGCCCCTCCCCTCCCTGCCCAGCCCTGCCCCACCCCCTTCCATCTTTGCGTTGCCCCTCCCCTCCCTGCCCAGCCCTGCCCCACCCCCTTCCATCCTTGCGTTGCCCCTCCCCTCCCTGCCCAGCCCTGCCCCACCCCCTCCCAGCCCCACCCCATCCCAGCCCCGCCCCACCCCATCCCAGCCCTGCCCCACCCCCTCCCAGCCCTGCCCAACCCTGCCCTGCCCTGCCTGTAGGTGTGTGGCGGTGCATGCTGCAGGTAGCAGCAGGCTGCAGGTGTGCTGCAGTGCATGAGCAGCAGCAGCAGGCTGCAGTGCATGTGTTTTAGTGCATGAGCAGTAGCAGCAGCAGGTTGTAGGTGTGTTGCGGTGCATGATCAGCAGCAAGAGCAGCAGGGTGTAGTGCATGAGCAGTGCATGGACAGCAGCAGCAGGATGTAGGTGTGTATGTGAGTGATGTAGGTGTGCAGTCTTGTATTAGCAATCAGCAGCAACTTTGAGCCCATCTGAGAAGAATGTTGTATGGTACAAAAGCTTTCAAGAAGCTGTCCTGAGCTTCCGTTCAGTTCCATGCCACACAACGTGATTTGTAAGCTGTGAATGGTCAAGATGTAATGAAGAAAACGGTGGTGGTCATTAGCCGTGTATCCTCTTCTCAAATGATACCTACGCCCCTTGTATGGACACCACCACTACGCGGTGATGCGCTAAGGCCGCAAACGTGGTAGCCACCTGCTACATATCCCCTCTGCATGTATGCATCACGGTCATGCGTAGCAAGTGCAGGCCTGGCAGTGATCCACACCCAATGTGTCACAGCTAGCCTGACTACGGATGGTACCTATAGTGGAGGCTCACCAGATCCAGCCACATGCTAGGGTGTGGTGCGCCACATGCCCCTTGTATGGACAACACCACCACGCGGTGATGCGCTAATGCTGCAAACGTGGTAGCCACCTGCTACATACCCCCTTTGCATGTATGCATCACGGTAATGCTTAGCAAGTGCAGGCCTGGCAGTGATAGGTTAGGATGGGCTGGGCTGGACTAGCTAGGGATGGGATGGGATGGCTAGGGATGGGATGGGATGGCCTAGCAGTGATAGGTTAGGATGGGCTGAGCTAGCTAGAAATCAAGCTTAGGAGGCAAGGCGGTGCTAACAGTGTTTAGGCTACAGGTTTTAAACTTGAGCGCGGCCATTCCTATTTGGCTTGGATAGCCTTGTCTATCCTTGTCTAGCCTATGTCTATCCTATGTCTAGCCTTGTCTAGTGTCAATAGAAAGCTACTACTCCAATTAGGAGCTAGGCACCTAGGGATGCGGCTGGTTACATACATGGTATGTAGAGGTTGGGACCGGGTGTTTCTGGAATGAAGTCTAGATAGGTCAGCAGTGGTTGGATAGCATTACATGACCACCATGTTACACGGATTTACAAGGGTGTTACATATGGTACAAGGGAATGATAAGTGCAAATGGTGCAGGTGCCGCCCATAGTGCAGCAGCTTGCCGTAGGGGGTTGCTGTTGAGGCCTCAGCTCATGGAGCTGGCTCACCCCTCACCATGGCCTGAAGCTGCTCCTCTGTCATGCTGACAGCTGCTGCATACTCACCACTCCCTAGCGCCTGGTAGAGTGCTGCCTCTTTGAGAAGCTGAGCCTAAGATTTGCCTTGATGGCGTAGCTTGCTGCGCGCGTGCCTTGTCGCTCTGGCCCATATGGTCGCGTTGCAACCCCAGCTCATGCACATCGTTGGTGAGCTGCTCCACCTGGGTACGGTACCTACAACACACCGCACTGAACCAACTGTGCCACACCTCACCCTGAACACTCTGCATACTCTGCACCCTTGCCATGCCACACACACCTTGTAATTTGACCTTCGACCAGGAGCACCAGGCCTCGTGCAATGAGAGGGCTCTCACCCTCAGCACTGCCAAGGTGCGTCTCCTTCTCAAGGGCATGTGCTGTCTCGAGCTCCATGCACTTCAACTTGGCAGCTGCCATGCGCTGCTCGTGGGGCCCTCGTACCCCCCTTAGCTGCAGCTGAGCCATGTTTGCTGACAGCGAGATGGAGGGCAGCCAGGTGGGTGCCTGACCCTTGCCGCTGGCCCACTGCGGCACCACAAAGCACCGAGCAATCCAATAGCATTAGCCAAGCCACAGTTGTGGCACGTTTGCTATTGACGTACCTTCCATGAATCTTCTGGCTGACCATGTGACGTCTTATAGGGGTGAGGTGGCTGTCCTTAAAGGCAGCGATGGCTGCTGCCTCATGGCGCACAACCTACCTGGAACTGGCAGGCAAAGTCAATGTAGAGATGCGACATGTGCAGCATGCCGCAGCACTGACGCAACAGCAGCGCCACGGCCAGGAGGTAGTACACAAACTGCTCCGCTGTGCGCATGTTGCAGTACAGCGCTAGTAGCGGCACGCCATGGCAGCACACAAAGCCAACCACACCATGCACTGCACAAGGCTGGCGGGCTGTTATGTTGCTGGTCTCAGGCCTGGAACAGGACAGCGAGGTTGAGCTGTCATGTGCCTCACTGTCCACGCCTGCCAATCTTGCTGCTACTACCGCTGCGTCTGCTCCAGCTCCTGGTGCCTCTGTTGTAGCTCTGGCCGCTGCAAATGCACCAGACAGACTGAGTTGCCCACTGCCATGCACCTGTTGCACTGCGCCCTCCAACCCTGAACGATCCAGGTAGGTATCTGTGTGCTGCTCTAGGTCACAGGTGGCCTTGGCCACACCGGCATAGCTGCTGGGCTTGTTGCAAGCATCGCCAGCAACACAATGCACGTAGCCATCTTGTGGCACACCTGCAGCATGCACACACACACACACGCACACACATACACACCCATTGCCGTATGATGATGATGATGATGATGATGACACACACAGCTTTCCTGCATGGCAGCAGATGCATGCGACCACTTACTTGGGACGAGCGCACAGATGGGACAGTCACCGAATGCTCCGCTGGGGAGTTGGGCCTGTAGATCCGAGCGCTGTTGCAACATGGATGGCAACTTGGCATGGAGAGGAGCCGGTCAGGCAAAGAATGCCTGGCTGAAGCTGTCTGTTCTGATCTGCTGAGGTGGGTACAAGGCCAAAGGATGGTGTGCGGCGTTGAGGGCCTCCAGGAAGGCCACATGACAGCACACACAAACACACTTGTACGCATGGGTGGCGCATGGCGCAGTCTACAGGTGACTAGCGATGGCTGACCTTCCATGGAGACACCACACCCTTGCATCCGGGCATAGGAGCGCAAAACTCTCACATCATGGCTGCTAGGCCAGCAGAAGAATGAGGGTTGGGACTGATCGACTGATTGCATGAAGCGCACTCATAGCAAGGGAGCATCAGCTTAAAGCGGTCCTGCATGCTGATGTACTCCACCTGCATCACCTAAAGTGGCTTAGGGGGGGGATCTTCTAGTCTAGTTGCCCCAGAGGCACAAGCATGGTGCTGCCAATCCTCGCTGATAGCTGTTTGAATAACTGACTGCAGGGCTGCCAAGCGCTCATGTGGCGCAGACTCCACATACTCCGAATTGGAACGGGCAGCGGCATCTGACCGCTCCCTGCGCTCCTGCCAAGGCAGAGAAGCTGCAGAACGCAGGTGCTGCTCCTGGTGCGGTTCCTCCTGCAGTTCGTCTGGCACTGCATCTGTGTCCGTCGCTACTTTTGGGTGTTGGGGGGGGGGGTGGCCTGTCCAATTGGCTCGCCGCTTATGCTGCGGCTCGGGCTGCGGCTCGGCCCCTGTGACCGCTCCCCTGGCAAGTCCCTTTTGGGCTGCGCGCTTGAGCTTATCGAAATGAGAACGGTCCATCAGGAGGGTGTTGGGCTGCGTTTGCTGGGCAGTAACCGCCCGCCCCTAACCACCTCTGGGCCGTCAAGGTTGCGCGTCAAAGCATGCAGAGGAGCCCAGCAAGCTGTAGTATGGGTTGCTAGTGGCTCGTGCTTGTCCAGTAGCGCGGTTGGGCAAGTTAAAACTTCCCCCATCTACAGCCAACAAACTTCCCCCGTACAGGGGGAACTTTTACCGGGAGACTTGATTGGTAGACACGCCGTTGAGTCAGGCCGACCCCTGGTAGTAGGACGGCTGTAACTCTGCACTCGCTGCGCCAAAGTTTATGCTAGCTGGCTCAGAATGTAGCCAACCCAGTCAGCTACCTTTCACCCATCCAAAATAATTATCCAGTTAGTAGGCCGTGCAATGCAAAGCATCAAAGTTAGTAATTTGAATTTGAGCCGGTTCGGGGCATGCAGTCATCGCTGCGACCGCCCGCGCCGCTTAGGTTGCTCTACACGAGCATGCGCATCGGCAGGAGCAGTCGGATTGGAAAACGGTTGCGGGAATGTGGCACGAAGGCGGTTGGCAGGTGGTTGGGGGAGGTGGCCGGTACAGCCTTTGTTGCGCACTTTACAACCTGAGTTGGCGCTGGGGGGCTGTCTAACTAAGTCTCGTGGATCACCGCTTGCGCTTGGCAGCTGTCTTGGGCAGCCCCAACTCAGAAGGTGTGGTACGCTTGCGTAGCGTGAAGCCAGGAGCCGGCGCTGCTGCACCTGGCTCACTACCTTGAGCCGGAGCAGCCTGCCCTTGGGTGGCGATTGCAGCTAGAGCCAGCTGATACATGTGCCGTAAATCAGGTGATGCAATAGGCCCCTGAGGCGACGCAATGGGGGATGCCAGCATCTGCCCCTCTAGGGCCTGTGCCCCACGAGCTCCGGCCCTGCTGCTGGGGTGGCTGCTGTGGGGGGGGCTGTTGTGGGGCTGCTGTGTGGCTGCTGTGGGGGGGGCTGGGAGTGGGTGGGCTGGGAGGGGTTGGGCTGGGCTGGGAGTGGGTGGGCTGGCACTCCTACAATTTAGTCCCTGCGTTTGTCCCTGCGTTCTACCGACCTTGTCCGATCGGGCTGAAATTTTGATAGATGGTAGTTTGCAGAAAATAAAACATTTCTTTCAGAAATAATATTTTGAAAAAATCAAAGGCGGCTGCGCTGTGGCCCTGGGGCGTAGGTGCAGGGATAAGTGCAGGGATAGGTTGCGGGCCACAGCGCAACAGCTGTTGGATTTTTCCAAATATTTTTCTTGAAAAATATGTTTTATTTTTTGAAAACTGCCATCTATCAAATTTTCAGCCCGATCGGACAAGGTCGGTAGAACGCAGGGACAAACGCAGGGACTAAATTGTAGGAGTGGGGAGGGCTGGGCTGGGAGTGGGCTGGGGAGTGGTTGGGCTGGGCTGGGAGTGGGTGGGCTGGGAGTGGGTGGGCTGCTGTGGGGGGGGCTGTTGTGGGGCTGCTGTGGGGCTGCTGTGGGGGGGGCTGGGAGTGGGTGGGCTGGGAGGGGGAGGCTGGGAGGGGGTGGGTTGGAAGGGTTGGGCTGGGCTGGGAGTGGGTGGGCTGGGAGGGGTTGGGCTGGGAGGGGTTGGGCTGGGAGGGAATGGGTTGGGAGGGGTGGGCTCCTGCAATGAGGTGGGCTCCTGCAATGATGGGTGGAGGGGGGGCGGGCATGGTGGGTTGTTGCATGCCGTGGCCTAGAACCTGCCTAGTGAACATGATGTAACTTTGAAGCTGTCAAACTGAACGAGGCCTGGGCTGTTTGTTGTGCGGTTTGTTTCACTAGATGCGCCAATGGGTAAAGAAAAAACATTTCGTAGCCATTTTCTTGTGGGTGCAGCGGGTGCAACACAGTGGAGGACACAATGGAGAAGGGGGGGGTATAAGCCGGTGATACCTTAGTGTGCGCCGACCCAAATGTGTTATTCGGCGGAAGCGAGTACGATTATATGTTTCATTTACCCCGTCTAGGCGCCCTGCACGCCCGGCAGGCATCGTGATGGGTGTTGGCCGGACATTCCATTTGTGAAGAACCAGCTCACTACGCTAGGTAGATGGGGCCACAGCGATGCGGCTCACCGTGACCCGTCTCGCCGCTGTGAATTGTTCGCGGGCACATGTGGCAGTACGCGAGCAAAGACTCCAATGGCTAGCGTTGATGGTCAGATTACACGGACTAAACCGTGGCTGCCAATGTGACAAACGCTATTGAAAACGATGCGGTATTCAGAGAGTAGTTGCATGAACATTACTAACCCCATGTTGGGGCGGCCTGATGGACGGTGGAGGAGCGGCTCCATTCAATCATCCCCAGTAGAGATAAGCATTGTTAGAGTATAGCCGGGGCAACAGTATACATGGCAGGCGGCGGAGGCCAGAATCTATTCCGACAGTGGTAGTGGCTGCTTAGTGGCTGTTGCTGATGCTTTCGTACTCTGGAAGTAGCGCGCTTCAGACATCGAGTCGCCAGGATCCATCCTTACATGTCTCTACATTCTTCTTAGTTCTCCAATCAGAGATCCCGAGTAGTCTGTTTCTAATCCCATCCTCCGCGAATCCTTCCTCCCCAATCCTGCCTGGCCTCAGCTTAAGTAAACCGAAAGTCACATCTCACGCATGCAAGGCTAAAAAGACTTGCAAGCGCATTCAAAGCCCATGCATACCAGGTCTAAAGTTGAACTGTAACACTCTCCCCCACTCCAAAAAGCTACGTCCCGGAGCTTCCAGTGTCTAGAAAAACAGTCATGCGATCACAGAGTAAGCGGGCAAGTGAAATGCAGACATGCACAGGCTACATGCAAACAAGCAATCATGCAGATCTCATGCAAGAGAGCACGAGCTAAAGGTCTCGATGTTGTCTCGCTGTAGCGTGCAGCCTTATAAGGGCGACGCTGGACCGTTTGAACCATGTGTAACACTGAGCCGGCCGCGAGGGCACCGAAGTGCGGGTACTGAAAGGGTCAGCCACAAGGCATTACCGTGAGAAGGCTAGGGCTTAGAACGGGGCCCCCTGGAATCGAACCAGTTGTCCTCACAGCTTACGCTGCTAGGCTTTACCTGCCAACTCACACTAATGCGGTGTGACCGATATCCTGTAGCTGCCTCGGGTTAACCGCGACCGCCCAGACGACACTAAGGGACTACGCGGAGCGCGCCCTTACATTCCTCCCCCCCAAGGGGATGCCCGTTCCGCCTCAGGTTAAACCCGAGACTCGCAAGACCTAGGTCTCACTGGGTAGCTACTGGGTACCATGAAGGTAGAGCCAGGTCAAAGCTGGGTGTGGTCAGAGACCAACTGTAATAGGGGAATTGTAACATATAACCATAGGCTTTGTCAGCATAGAGAAGAGAGCGCCTTAGTGCAGCAGCGCGGCAGCATGCATGCAAGGGACTTACTTAAGATGATGGATAGCATTGTATTCAGCCAGGACTTTATCACAGTCAGTCAGGTTGGACCTGGGCTCCCAGGTGTTGTGAGTAGAGTCATAACCCTCCCACTGCACCAGGTAGTACCTGGCTTTGTTGTCCTTGACACCCTTGTGGTCAAGCAAACGCTCAACATAGTACACAGGGGTCTCATCCATCCATGTCACAGGAGGTGGCATGAAGCCCACATCAGTGCCAGTGTAAGGCTTGATGAGTGACACGTGGAAGACAGGGTGCAGACGGCTCATGCTGGCAGGCAGGTCTAGCTTGACAGCTACAGCACCAACCAGCAGCAGGATCTCAAAGGGACCCACATACCTAGGTATGAGCTTACGAGCCTTCCCAGGCTGAAGCTTGAGGTTCTTGGTGCTGAGCAACACCTTCTGGCCCACCTTGTACTCAACGTCACGCCTGGCCTTGTTGGCATAGGCAGCCTGACGGGATTGGGCTGCAGCCATGCACTTCCTGGCATTGGCAACAGCATCCTGCCACCAGCGGGTAAAGGCATGAGCAGAGGGACAACGGCCCCCATAAGGCAGATCACGTAGGCCAACAGTCACAGGGGACTGACCTGTGTTGACCAGGAAGGGGGTGGACTGGATGGACTCCTGCCACGAGTTGTTGACAGCAAACTCAGCCAAGGCTAAGTAGTCAGGCCAGTCAGATTGAGTAGGTGAGATGTAGTGCCTGAGCATCTCCTCTAACACACGGTTATACCTCTCTGTCTGGCCATCAGACTGTGGATGATAAGATGATGAGAGGGCAGGCTTAGAGCCACAGCGCCTCATGATCTCACGCCAGAACACACTTGTGAAAAGTGAGCCCCGGTCAGAGATTAGCTCAGCAGGCATGCCATGCAGTTTGTTCACATGGTCAATGAACAGTTGTGCAAAACGGCGTGCCTTCAGATCTTCACGGCATGGCACAAAGTGAACCATCTTGCTGAGCCTGTCCACAAAGACACAGATAGCATCATACCCATGTGATCCAGCAGGTAGCTTGGTAATGAAGTCCATGGACACAGACTCCCATCGGTAGTCAGGTATAGACAGAGGGTTGAGTAGGCCACCTGGCTTGAGAGAGGACGCCTTGTCACGTTGACAGGCATCACATGTGGACACATAGTACCTGACGTCAGCACGCATTGTGTTCCACCAAAACACACGTGACACACGTTCCAGGGTTTTGTTGATACCCACATGACCTGAATAGACTGCATCATGCATCTCGTGCAAGATGTGATTGCGCAGCTCAGAGTCATTGGGAACCACTACCTTATCCTTACCAGTGAGCCGCCATAGGCCATGTGTGTCCTGGTACATGCTGGACAGATCAGCTTCAGCATTAAACGCAGGGTCAAGCCGGTATCCTTGGATGAGTTGATCAGACAAACCCAGAAAATGGGCAGGAGCCGCAGGATAGTGCACTGAGGTGTTAGATGTACAGGTGACCAAGGGAACAAAGTCCCTGTTATGGCTTGTATCAGTAGTATTTTCAGTAATTTCTGGAGTTGAGGAGGATTTCGCAGTGACTGCAGCAGGGGCATTGGCCTCGAGGGCTCTAGCCACACTAGCTCCCTCCCCCTCACGGGAAAGTTGGGCCCGCCTTCTGGTGAGCATTGCACACACAGTGGCACTTTCCTGGAGGCCAGTAATTAACCGGGATAAAGGGTCTGCTGGGTTGACAGGACCAGGAATATACTCTAGCTTAAAGTCAAACCTAGACAGCAGTTCCATCCACCTAGCCTGACGCCTAGACAGATTCTTCTGTGTAGGCAGTGAAATCAAAGGCTTATGGTCGGTGAACAGAGTGAATGGCACACCTTCAAGGTAGCAACGCCATTCCTTGCATGCGGTGACAAGAGCAAGCATCTCTTGCTCACCTGTGGTGTAGTTGACCTCAGCAGAGGACATCTTCTTGCTCAGATAGGCAAGGGGATACCCATCCTGCATCAGGACTGCACCTACTCCTTGGAGTGAGGCGTCACAGTAGACCTGGAAGGGTTGGGTATGATCTGGCAGGCGCAGCATAGGCACGTTAGCCACAGCAGCTTTGAGCTCATAGAAGGCATGACGTTCATGGTCAGGCCAGGAGTGCCAGGGGAATGTGGCACTGAGCTTGCCACACAGATCAGTCAGGGGTGCTGAGATGGCACTGAAGTTATGCACAAACTTGCGAACAAAGTTGGCAGCACCCAGGAAGGACTGCAGCTGGGTCAGGGATGAAGGGACAGGCCAGTCAACAATGGCCCTCACCTTGTCAGGGTCCACAGAGATGGCACCAGCTGAGATCACATGCCCAAGAAACCTGAGGGTGAGCTGCATGAACTCACATTTGGACATCTTGGCATACAGTTTGTTTTTACGCAGCAGGTCAAAGACAAGGCGTAGGTGCTGCAGGTGCTCAGGTAGAGACTTAGACATGACCAGTATGTCATCTAGATAGACTAGTGCACACTTGCCCAGCACAGGTGCAAATGCATCATTCATGACACGTTGGAAGGTGGCAGGGGCATTGGTCAGGCCAAAGGACAGCACCTTGAATTGGAAGTGACCTTCAGGAGTCCTGAAGGCAGTCTTGGGGACGTCTTCAGGGGTGATCCTGATCTGGTGGTAGCCAGCTTGCAGGTCAAGAGAGGAGAAGACAGAACACCCTGACAACCTGTCAAACAGATCATCAATCCTGGGCAGGGGGTACTGGTCACGTAGTGTGAGCTTGTTGAGCTGACGGTAGTCAATGCACATGCGTAGCTCACCTGACTTTTTCTGCACAAACAGGATGGGTGCAGCATAGGGGGAGGAGCTGGGCTCAATCATACCTTTGGCCAGGTAGTCCTGGATCTGTCTCTTGAGCTCCTCTTGCTCAGGTTTACTGAGGCGGTACATGGGGGTCACAGGTGGACGGGCGTCAGGGACCAGGGGTATGGTATGACCCACAGGACGTTCAGGTGGGGTATCAGTGAGTGGTTTAAATACATCACTGTACTCATCGAGTAGGGTTTGTAGGTCAGCTTTAATAGCTGCAGGTATGTGTTGGTTGTCTTGGTCGCTGGGTGTACCAGGACTGGCAGAGGCAGAGCCTTCAGCCATGACTAAAGCAACCACAGCACGGCCTCCTTTAAGGAGCCACCTGGACGCCTGGGTAGCTGAGATTAACTCAGGCTTGGCTTTGAGAGCATTGATTAAGAATGCAGGGGATGGTCTTACAGCAGAACATTGCCCAACATACTTAGGGGCTGCCACAGCAGGACATGGCAGAGTCACAGCAGTCTTGCCAGCAGCAGAAAGAGAAAGGGTTTTACCCTCATAAGAAAGGATAGCCTTGTTGGCAAACAGCCAATCATCACCCAGAAGCACATCATACCCTTGCACAAAGCTAGGCATGACTGTCAGCTTGCATGTGGCACAGTGGCCAGGCAGACATAAGTCCACAGTGGCAAACTGCTTGCAGGACAGAGTGGTGTTGTCAGCCAGTGACCACTGTTGTGCTGTGGGGAGAGGCTCCAATGGCAGTGCATGCTTCAGAGCAAAGGCAGTGCTGACAAAGGAGTGTCACTCCTACAAATTAATCCCTGCGTTTTTCCCTGCGTTTTAGGCCAACCTTGTCCGATTGGACTGAAATTTTGATAGATGGTGTTTTGCAGAAAATAAAACATATTGTTTTTTGAGAAAAGTTTTCAAAAAACAATATGTTTTATTTTCTGCAAAATACCATCTATCAAATTTTCAGTCCAATCGGACAAGGTTGGCCTAAAACGCAGGGAAAAACGCAGGGATTAATTTGTAGGAGTGGTGTTGCACCAGTGTCACACAAGAAGCGTGCCTGATGCCCATTGACAGTGCCAGCAAACAGGAAATGCAGTGATCCTTCCTCTTGAGCAGTACCACAGAGTACAGTCTTAAGTTCATCAGCAGCAGAACATGTGGGTACCACAGTACAGGTCTGGCTACCTGACAGGGCAACACCCTAGCGCTGACCGGCACCACGGCCGCCATTGCGACCAGCACCACCCTTGCCGGAACGGCCTCCGCGGCCACCAGGGCCATTGCGGTTCTGGCTGGGACCTGGGGCAGAGCCACCGTCGTCGCCAGGAGGTGGGGGGCGCGGGCGCTTGTTGCCAGAAGCTGACCTCAGCTTCTCATTGGCGGACTTCAGAGCCAGGAACATACCAGTGTTCCCGTTCTTGCGCATTGCTTCCTCCTGGGTCAGATGACCGTCGGAGCAGTCCGGGATCTTGTGACCGGTCACTCCACAGTGGTAGCACCAGGTGACAGGGGCGGGCGGCGGAGCCGCAGCGCCATGGGAACGTGAAGTTCCAGCGCCACCAGCGCCACCGGTACGGCCGGGGCGGTAGGCGGAGACAGGGGCGACAACCGCCCGGATGGCAGAGATCTGTGGGCGCACAGCAGCAGCATGACCAGCACCACGTTTGCTGGGAGTGACATTGGCACCAGCAGAGGCAACATTAGCCTTGTGGTTGTCAATGGCAGCAGACACAGCATCTTCAAGGGTGGGGTGAGGTAGTGACCTGAGGTCCTTGGCTACAGCACCACGCAGCTGGGGGGTGAGACCCCTCTGGAAAGTGGCCACAGTCAGAGCACGGTTCATGCAACCAGCACCACACATGGTGATGGTGTTGCGAAACTCAGTGATGTAGGCCTGCAGGGTGACACCTGAGGACATGCGCAGCAGCTCAAAGTTCATGAGCTTGTCATGGGCTTGGTCGAGATCAGTGACAAGATCCTCCCCTACCATCTCAATGAACTGCTTGCACAGATAGTCCCATGGAGGATAGCCAGCATGTGTCAAGGCATAGGCATCCCTGATGGACTTGAACCAGACCTCCCTAGCTTTGCCTGACAAGAAGGATGGCAGTGCAAGGGCAGGATCAAGGTTATTATTAACACAGTGCACCTCAAGATCTTCAAGAAAGGTGACAGCACGTTTTCCCTGAGCAAGGCTGTTGTCAGACCAACGCTCAACAGGGGGCAAACCCCTGTGGGCGTGCACCACAGTGTCAGGTGCCTGAGGCACAGCAGCAAGTGGGGCTGGGGCAGAACCACCAGACAGCCCAGCATACTTCTGACGGATTGCAGCAATGGATGCTGCTGCCCTGGTGGCAGGCCTGTTAGGGCTCTGCCCCACTGGAGCCCTGCCAGAGACAGGAGCACCCTGGGCTACTGTGGCTTGTGCAGCAGTGTATGCAGCACGTGCAGCAGATGCAGCAACAACAGTGTGTGTAGCATTGTGCACAGCAGGCTGGACAGCAGGCTGGACAACAGAGCTGCCATTACCTACATGTCCTGCAGCAGGGTGAAGGGGACCTGTAGACCCACCTGCAGCTGAGGGGTCATCTTCCTGCGGAGCAGCAGACTGGGGTGCGACAGCACCAGCAGGCTGTCGAGAAGAGAGACGACCAGCACTAAACAGGTTCGCTACTGTATTGCGATGCTGTCCGGCTGCAAGCCCGTAGGGCGGAGGAGACCTGACTGGGGCCGCGGAGCTAAGACCAACAGCAGGACTTACCCCAGCAGTGACAGCGGCGTGACTGGCCTCCAGGGCAGTGAGCCGAGCTTGAACAGCGGCCAGAGTGTCCTCGCGAGCCTGAAGAGAGGCGTGGAGCTCCTGAATGGCCGTGTCGCGCTCGTCAAGCTCCTCCTCCTCGTCGTCGTCCTCCAGCTGACCCTCCTCAACACGGGGAGCAGCAGCAGCAGCGTTGCTAGCAATCATTCGCTCAAGCGAGGCCTCCAACATAGCCTCGTGTTCTGTGACCGAGCGACCGTGTAGGTAAACTGGGTACTCAGTGTGGGCCTCAGGCCAGGACTGCTCCTCAAGGAAGTTTATCAGTTCAATGGCCGCGGGCGAAGCCGGGTCAATATTTGCAGGGAGCTTAGCAATGGCTGCGTCGCGAGGACTGACAAGCCTAGCAGCATCCGCTGCTTCCCGGGCAGCAATTGCCTCGGGGGTAGGTGCAGCGGTAGGCCCACGCCTAGCTGGTCGCAACCTATATTGCCTAGCGAGAGCCTCATCTTCTGGGGTGATTGTGTATTCAAGTCGGGCACTTCGAACCATTTTTTATATGGTCGAGGCCGGGTGTTAACTGGCAACGTCGGTCGGAAACCACTTGTAGCGTGCAGCCTCATAAGGGCGACGCTGGACCGTTTGAACCATGTGTAACACTGAGCCGGCCGCGAGGGCACCGAAGTGCGGGTACTGAAAGGGTCAGCCACAAGGCATTACCGTGAGAAGGCTAGGGCTTAGAACGGGGCCCCCTGGAATCGAACCAGTTGTCCTCACAGCTTACGCTGCTAGGCTTTACCTGCCAACTCACACTAATGCGGTGTGACCGATATCCTGTAGCTGCCTCGGGTTAACCGCGACCGCCCAGACGACACTAAGGGACTACGCGGAGCGCGCCCTTACATTCAATGTAACGACTAATAGGAGCTCATGAGATGACAACGTGCAACGCCTGTAGACTTATATGCACGTTACATTCCTCCCCCCCCTATTCGGCTCGAAGGCACGATTCGATGATATCGATTAGGGGAGATCTCCACGCGTTAGCCGGGGATCGAACCTGGGTGGGCGCCCATCTCCATACCAAAGGTTACCCCTTGCACAACGGCAAGGGCATCCGGTCGGAAACCAATGTAACGACTAATAGGAGCTCATGAGATGACAACGTGCAACGCCTGTAGACTTATATGCACGTTACACTCGCTGTCCACAGTAGAGCTTGTGTCAGCTGACGGTGGAGTCCTCGTCCAGGAATGAAATGAGCCGAATGGAGAGAAGCATAAGTAAGCAAAGATAGTGGTAGCACGAGGAGATAGTATGAGAAGATGGTGATAGTATGAGATGGTAGTTGTTGAGATTGTGGTAGTGGGGACAGCGTGGATCATTTTGGTGAGCTTATCGACGAAGACAACAATGGCATCGTGTCCAGCTGCAGTGGAGGGCAGCTGAGTGATGAGGTCCATGCTGACATGTTCCCAGCGGTGCTGAGGAATAGGAAGCGGATGTAGGAGGCCGATTGGTTTGGCCGGAGATGGGGATGTCATGTGCTTCACGGAGTAGGGCGGTGCGCATGGGTCCCACCGGGGTGTAAAGCCGGCGAGTCCCCCGTCCAGTGTGGTACATGAGGTTTCCCTGGATTTGAAACTGGCGTGATTTGCCAGCCAGTGCAGCCGCTAGGAGGCGCTGGTACTGTGGATCTGCAGTCGCAGATTGCTCATCGATGTGCAGTTGAGGATGGGGTGCGGAGAGCGACTCCGTTCCCGTGGCAGTCGGAATGCCTGGAGTATTTGGGTATGTATGCCCAGGACGACGGAACGCCCTTCAGTGTGTGTTCACTCCCAAGACGGAGGTGTACAGATGGAAGTCAGCTCGGCGTGACAGCGCGTCCGCTGACTGGTGCTAAGCGTGTGAGTGTGCGCAAGCTATGCAGCTAGCGGCTTGATTGTTGTGGCTGGATGCTGAGCTGGCCTAGCTCTGCTTGTCATGCCATTGATGTGCTGACCTGCTGTGCAGGTTGTCCACGGTATTGATCCTGGCTGGGTAGCAGGAGATGCTTGTTGTAGCTAGATGTTCTGTCATGATGGTGCGCTCAGCTGGGCAGCTGTAGTTAGCTAAGCGGCTTGAGTGTTCTGGCAGGCTGCTGGGCTGGGTAGCGCTGCTGCCATGATGTATGTGTGCTTCCTCAGGTGCTACCTGAGCTGCCATGATGTGCGCATGCTCTGAAGCTATGCGGCTTGTTTGTGTGGGTAGGCTGCTAGGCTGGATAGCTTTGCTGCCATGTTGTGTATGATGTGCTCTGGTTGTGCACTGTTACCAGATGTAGAGGGTTGTGGTTGCTGTGCTTCTGTGGCTGCAAGGCTTGATGACTGAGCTCTGCAATAGTGTAGGTTGAGACTGTGGCCTGAGATGGTTGGAACCGTGATGGTTGATGCCCTGGGTTGTGAGGTGTGTAACGTGGCAGAAGGTGAGGAGGAAGGTACCTCTTAGTGGGTTGGCCTGATGGTAGATTGAGCCAGTGGACTGTGATCAGTGGTGTGTAACTGTGCCTTACAACTCTGTGGTTAGAGGTTTGATCCTGACCTGGCCAGTGGTTGGTGTGCAATTGACCCGGGTCCCGTGGAAGTAAAGGCAGCGTGCCAGGTAACAATGGAAGGTGGAGACACAGCCTTGTAACATGGCTGGTGGTGTGTTCTGTGGTCTGATGATGATGATTCAGCAAGAGGTTGACGTGTATGCCTGGGCGGTGTGCCAGGTTAAGGTGTGGGTGCTGTTTTCAACGAATGTCAACGTGATAATGGGTGGTGGTGGGGTTGATGGTGGTGTGCTCAGGTTGTTGAGCCAGGTTGTTGATACTGTGCTGATGGCTATGATGGTACCGTGCTTGATGCATTGGCCAGACTGTGTGCCCTGATGGACTGGTAGAAGCTGAGACAGGCCAATTAAACATGGCTGGCTTTACAATGTCAACGTATCGTGAGGGTGGTGGCGGGGTTGATGGAGGTGCACGCAGGCTGCTAGCAAACTGTAACTAGGCTGCATGTAAACGAAGGTGACGAAGGGCCTCCAGCCCGCCTGTCTTGGGCTGCGTGTCGAACTGGGGCTGCGAGGTACGGATGTCTATAGCGATGTCCAGCGATGTCCAGCGATGTCCAGCAAGGTCCAGCGAGGTACGGATGTGTCCAGCGAGTCCACTGCAAACAGCAGGTAGCACTGCTTTCGCAGGTAAGCACTGCTTTCGCAGGTAAACACCGCTCTCGCGGGTAGTCACTGCTAACGCAGGTGGGCACCGCTTTCGCGGGTAGGCATCTGAAACACTGCAGGTACAACCACTGCAGGTTAGCGCTGTGAGTTGAGCAGCTGGGCAAGCTTACATTGCGATGGGTCAGCGGTAGCTTGAGCCTTCGGCGTTCTTGCACCGGAGGTACTGCCCAAGAATATCTCAAAAGCTCGATTACTGCGTTGCGTTAGGCAAGAACACAGGCTGATGATCGATGCGAGGAAACCAAATGTTAGAGTATAGCCGGGGCAGCAGTATACATGGCAGGCGGCGGAGGCCAGAATCTATTCCGACAGTGGTAGTGGCTGCTTAGTGGCTGTTGCTGATGCTTTCGTACTCTGGAAGTAGCGCGCTTCAGACATCGAGTCGCCAGGATCCATCCTTACATGTCTCTACATTCTTCTTAGTTCTCCAATCAGAGATCCCGAGTAGTCTGTTTCTAATCCCATCCTCCGCGAATCCTTCCTCCCCAATCCTGCCTGGCCTCAGCTGAAGTAAACCGAAAGTCACATCTCACGCATGCAAGGCTATAAAGACTTGCAAGCGCATTCAAAGCCCATGCATACCAGGTCTAAAGTTGAACTGTAACTAGCATGCTCGCTAGAGCACGACCTGTTAAATCAACATCCTGTGGGTTTAACAACAGCTGTAGTGGCGTTTTCACGCGTTTAAAAACGTTAGCAGCCCTATCTTTAAAACGTTTAGTACGCGGCCCCTCCCTTATTAACAGCCACAAAGCAAACTTGTGGTTGTTAATAGGGGAGGGGACTTGTTTGTGGCTGTTAGTAGCGGAGGTGTTGCGTGATGAGTGGCGGTGATTGAGTTCTCCGTGACAGACTGGGCGTTGTCAGGAAGTCTGCCCGGGAATCGAACCCGGCCTCAGATCACCTCACCACATCACACTTCTCACAGGGGAGATCCAGATCTCTCAACCGGCATTAGCTTAGCCTTACATGGTCGCGTAACATTCCCCCCCACCTGGCTCAGCTGTCCTCAGCTGACCACTGTGGTGTTGCCCCGCTCAGGCACATTGTGCCATCACTCGCGCCCACACTAGCGCTAGGTGTCTGAGTTCCAACCATGCCTCCACCATCAGGCCTGGGCCTCAGCTTCAACATCATCCTTAGCTTCAGCCTCGCCATCAGCCGCCTCCTCAGCCTCGGCACTCAGGTTGTGCTTTGTCAGGTACCTGGCCAACAGCTCTTGGCAGCCCACCAGCTGAGTGCTCAACTCCCATGTGTTATGCTCGTCACCGTGTCCTTGCCACTTGACCAGGAACTCAAGCCTTCTCTTCTTGCACTTGCCCTTGCGCTTGCCTTTGCTGGGCTCCAGCCTGTGGCCCACCACCTTCTCCACTGTGTATTGGGGCTCTCCATCTAGCCACTGCACAGGAGGTGGTCCAGCCAGCCCAGGCACTGCCTCTGAAGCATCTGTGCGATAGGGCTTCACCAAGGACACATGAAACACGTTGTGGAGACGAGACCACTCATCTGGCAGCCACAGCTTCACCGCTGCCTTGCCCACCATGTACTGCACACTGAATGGACCAACATAGCGAGGCTTTAGCTTACGGACTCCAGGCTGGTTAGCCTTACCCCTCATGTTCTGTGTGCTCAGCAGCACCATGTCACCAGGCAGGTAAAGTACTTCACGCCGTTTGTTGTCCTGATATGACTTCATGCGCTTCTGCGCCCGCGCTAGGCACTGCCTCGCCTGTTCAACCGCCTTCTTCATGCCCTTAACAAAGTCATGCGCCTGCGGCACCTTCTGCGGCAGGTCGAGCAGCTCAGCCAGCCGCGGGTGATAGCCATAGTTCAGGTAGAAGGGCGTACTGCGGACCGACTCCTGCCAGGCATTATTGATGGCGAACTCCACCAGAGGTAAGTACTCCGCCCAGTCCCGCTGGTCAGGCCTGATGAAGTGCCTCAGCATTTCCTCAATCACCCGGTTAACACGCTCTGTTTGGCCATCTGTTTCAGGGTGGTAGGCGCTGGATAGGTTCACCTGGACCTGGAGCAGCTTGGTAACCTCAGCCCAGAATTTGTTGTGGAACTGGGGTCCTCTGTCACTGACCACACTCCTTGGCATCCCATGCAGCCGGAACACATGCTCAAGGAACAGCTTAGCATATTGTGTGGCCGTCATGCTCTCCCAGGTCTTCACCAGGTGAACCATCTTTGTTAGTCTGTCCACAAACACAAGGATTGAGTCATATTTGTTGGGCCCACTTGCAGGTAGCTTCACTATGAGGTCCATTGACACGCTGTCCCACGGTCTCTCAGGTATGGGCAGCGGCTGCAGCAGGCCAGCAGGCTTCTTGGCACTTGACTTGTTCACTTGGCACGAGTGGCAGCTGCGCACATAGCTCTTCACATCCTCTGACACACCAGGCCATGTAAACCAGCGCGTCACCTGCTCAAGGGTCTTCGTCATACCCAGGTGACCAGCGGATCTGGTGTCATGCATGGTGTATATCACTTTCTTCCGCAACGCAGCGTCATCAGGAACCACCACTCTGCCCCACTCAGTCAGCCACAGCCCCTCATGCTGGTACAGCTGCGATGTGAAGGCCTCATCAGCAAAGCGTGTGTCAGCCGCATAGGCTTGTTTGATTGCCTGCATTAGGGTTAAGGGACCCGACTCAGTTGTGGACTGCTCGTCATCACCTTGTTTGTTTGATTTGTTTTGTGACTCTGTTGTTTGTTGTTGCTGCCGCAGGGATTCCCCCCCACCTGGCTGTGCCTTCTTTTGTTGTGCACTTGTCATTCTTGCCTGGCCAGGCGTATGGGCAGCAGCCAAATCTTCTGGTGGGACCAGCTGGTTTGCTCTTTGGGCAGCCTCCCGGGCAGCCACCTGCCCCAGCTCAGCATTCACTCGCAGCCGGGCAGCAGTGCGGCGTGTAGTGATGGCGTAGACTGGCCTTTCAGCCCGGGAGCTTAGCGTCATGATCACAGTCATGGCGTCTTCAGAGTCAGCATTTTGTGGTGATGATGAGCTTGTTAGCGCCACCTCATTGGCCAGAGCGGGGTTACGGCTGATAGGGTCAGCCACATTAGTTGCACCGGGTATGTATTTGATTTCATACTTGTAGCGTGACAGCTCCTCCATCCATCTGACCTGCCGCCTCGACAGATTGGGCTGTGTTTGCAGGTAGATGAGGGGATTGTGATCAGTCAGGATTGTAACATCAACCGCTCCATCTAGATAGCACCTCCACTCTCTGACTGCTCTGATGATACCCAGCAGCTCTTGTTCTCCAGTGGCATAGCGCGTCTCAGCTGGGGACATCTTCTTACTTGTGTAAGCAATTGGCCTGCCATCTTGCATCAGCACCCCACCGGTGCCTACCAGCGACGCATCGGTGCACACTACAAAAGGCTTGCTAAAGTCAGGCAGAGCCAGCACAGGAGCAGAGCACAGCGCCTCTTTCAGGCCATCGAATGCTTCTAGCTCGCTACCCCCAAAGTGTTCCCAGTCATACGCAGCAGCCACGTGCTTGCTGGTCAAGTTCGTCAACGGCGCAGCCAGAGAGCTGAAGTTGGGTATGAACCGCCTGAAGTAGTTTGCCAGCCCCAAGAAGGCCTGCAGGTCTTTTAAGTTGCGCGGCGTCGGCCATTCTTTCACGACTTGCACTTTCGCAGGGTCGACAGCAATGCCTTTGCTGCCCACGATGTGGCCCAGGAACGCCAGCTGCGTCTTGTTGAACTCGCACTTTGCCAACTTGGCGTAGAATTTGTTTTCTCGCATGAGCTGCAGGACTTGCCTCAGGTGCTGCACATGCTCTTCAGGGGTATTGCTCATCACCAGAATGTCATCAATGTACACCAGCACACACTCATTGATCAAAGGCTTGAACACGTTATTCATCATCCGTTGGAACGTAGCAGGGGCGTTGGTCAGCCCAAAACAGAGCACCTTGAACTGGAACTGGCCCATTGGCGTCAAGAAGGCAGTCTTAGGCACATCCTCCTCTGTAATCCTGATCTGGTGATACCCAGACTGCAGGTCAAGGGAGCTGAACACCCTCTTGCCAGCCAGCTTGTCAAATAGGTCATCAATCCTGGGAAGGGGGTACCTGTCCCTCACTGTTAACTTGTTGAGAGCACGGTAATCAATGCACATCCTCAGGCTCCCATCTTTCTTTTGCACAAACAGGATTGGTGCCCCGTATGGGCTGCTGCTTGGCTCAATCAACCCCTTGGCCAGCAGCTCAGCCACCTGCTTCTTCACCTCAGCCTCCTCTCTAGGGCTGAGCTTGTACATACGTTTGTAGGGAGCTTCAGCCCCGGGTGGTGTCCTGATTGTGTGCCCCACTGGCCTGTTAGGGGGCAACCCCGGTGGCATGTCCCCAAACACATCAGCATACTCAGATAGCAACCCATCTAGCACAGCTTGTGGCACTAGCCAGGGGTCCTGCTCAGCCTTCGTGTTCTGCTCACTGCATCCAGCCACTGCAGCTGCCAAGCTGCCCTGGTGCCAGCCCTCCTGGTCGCCAGCATCGCCAGGTTTCACTAGCATCAGCCAGCTACTGCAGCCTTTCCGCAGTTGTCGCACGGCCTGGCCCGGACTGAGCAGCTTAATTTCGGCTGCGCTTTCCCACTGCTCCTTCATAGCAGCAACAGCCGCAAACCCAGGCAGGTGCTTTGGTTGCAGTGCGAACAAGTTTACAGGCTTCCCCGACTCTCCAAGTGCCTCAAACAGCGTGCACACCCCGTGCTTCACCTTCAGCACTGCATCGTGCTCGTGCATCCAATCGACACCTAGGATCAGGTCGACACCATTGAGCATTCCTGGCATGACCACTGCATTGCAATTCGTCTTGCTTTTTTGCACCTCCAGCAGGCCGCAACGACGTTCAGTGATCACCACAGGCTGATTTGTTGCGGTCAGCACTCTCAGAGGTTCCATCATGATCTTCCTTTGTAGTGCAGCAGGGTTAACATTGCCTTCATGTCTTTCCAACCACTCCTTGCTGATTATGGTGCAACTGGCACCTGTGTCAAGCATGACTCTGCACGGCTTGTTACCTAGCCGTCCCTCAAACAGAAAAGGTAGCTGCAGCCTTCCAGGCTGTACTTCAGCAGCATGCGGCGGTGCACCCATAGCCATAGCCATTCTCTTACACATTGAGTTGGCTCCAAACATAGGCACAGGGTCATACCCTGGCAGGTTAGCACCATCTTCCTGCCAGGCACACCCCTAGTTGTTAGCACACCGCTCTGCCGTGTGGCCAAAACCCCTGCACTTAGGGCACCTAGGACCAGGCACAAAGCCCCTGTCATCACGCTGCCGCTTCGGCGGATGCTCATCCTCATGGTAGTCAGCTGTTGGTAGTCAGCTCATGGTCGCGTAACAGGAGGGGACTTGTAAACAGGGCAACCACCGTCGCGATCACAGTCTTCGTCATCAAAGTCAGATGCAGGCGAGATATGCTCGGACATCGAACAAAGACACCAGGGAATAGATGCGCGGCGGTCAGCATCACACATGTCACACCAGATGTGAGAGACAGCGCTTTGAAAACGCCACTACACTAGGGCCCGATTCGCACTCGCAAATTTTGTATTTTGAATTATTCGCGGCCAACCGACGCACTTTTTCCCGTTCCGAGCCACTGGCTGCGTAGCTGTTCGTTGTGACTCAGCACGATCAGACCCCGCATTCACAGCAGTCAGGTGAGCTGCTCAGCAGCCCAAAAGGAGACAGCGAGGGGCGGTCGGTTACGTCGGTTCGTGCACTTTAACGACAGTACCCGCCCGTCACGCTTCATCATTCTAGCCTCCTTTTCGCCGCGTTTGAATCGGGGCTAGAATGATGAAGAATGACGGGTCAGTTGAATCAGGTTTCAGGTGATGGAATCTTTCGACGCAGCCACAGCACAGGCAGCAAATGCAGCAGCTCAACCCGATGCTTCTGGGTCAGCTACAAATCTTATTACGGGCTCGAGCACAGGCGCAAGCACAGGCGCAAGCTCAAGCCCAGCCAATGGCTTCGCCGATGCTAGCACTACAAACACAACAGCCCCAGCGCAGCAGGCTGTGCCGCCGCTGCTTCACTCGGCCCAGTTTATTCAAATGTTGCAGGCTCAGCAGGCTCGGACGCAGCAGGCCTCTGCCAGCTCTGCATGTCTCGCATCCCCTGGCGCAGCGGGCTGTGCAGACGCAGCCACAGCCGGCCCCGTTGCTTCAGATGGTGCAGACCCAGCAGGCTCGGACGCAGCCTGAAAGACGTGCCCCTCCTCTAGCGCATCAGCTTCTGCGTCCCTATCCAGCCTTATCCAGCCTTACACCTCTAGCCGCCCGTCAGCGAAGCCAGCCAGCTAAAGCGCGACAGTTAACCAGATAACCGCCAACGACATCGAATATTGAAAAACGAATCGAGTGCGAACCGGGCCTAGATAGCGACAAAACCGCTGCGTGCTAAAGGTTTAAACACGCGAGGCCGAGCACCGGCGCTAAACAGCTCGAGACCGAAGCCAGCGGCCGCGGAGCGTAGCGACGCGGCCGCTGGCTGAGGTCGAGAGCTGTTTAGCGCCGGTGCTCGGCCTCGCGTGTTTAAACCCTTTAGCACTGGCGGTTTTGTCGTTATCTACTACTTAACAAATCTTTAACATACCCGTTCTGCTACCCTGGGACTGCGTCTCACTGGCCACTTCTGCCTGCATAGTGTCGTTGGGTGCATTGCCGTGTCGCGACCAGAACGACAGCAAAAAATGACTCGTATCACGACCAAGCGGTTAACATAAACACGTCCGGTCGTGCCCTAATGTCACCCGCTCCAGCTGTGCTTGTACCCACAACTGCCAAGCTCCCAGCCGGCACTAATCCAGCCAGCCGGGCTGAGGCCACAGGCAGTTCATTTGTGCACAACCCCACCTCACAACCCTTGAGGCTAGGGTTGTGGGCTGGGGAATGCTTGGGGAATAGGGAAAAATCCTATTGGCAAAACTCAGCAAAAGTCGAGACCTTGGCAGGGGGTCCACAGTTGAGTTCCCTAGCCAATGACGCAGGGCTAGAGAGGTCGCCCTGCTGCGGATGATGCGGTGGGATGATCATCACTCCATGAATCTCTTGGGAACTCCAAGTTGCTTGAAAAAGCCACCGCCCGTCTTACTGTACATCGCGTGATGGCTAAGAAGAAGCGGAAGAGCACCGGCAAGCACAAGAAGGGCCCGGCAAAGAAAGTGAAAGGTTCGTGTCCCTAGCCGACTGTGAGCTACGTGAGGCCCGGTGGAAGCCCGGTGAGGCCCGGTGGAAGCTGCAAGGTGGTGTGCAGGCCCAGGGGCACAGAGTAGCGGCGGGGCAGGGTGGTGCTTGTGGATGAGCACCGCACCACCCGGGTTAGCATTGCTCGCATTACCGCGAAGGTCTCCTTTCATCAGCCATCCCGCAGTTCAACCCGCATCTCCAGCAGCGGAGACTTGGGATGCCCGCTGTTGCTCAGCTCGTCCCGCTCACACGGAGTCGTGCTTTTGCAAAGCATCGCTGTCTTCTGCTGACTGCCGCTAAGCTTAGAATGCTAGTCCCTCTAGTTCCGCTAGTGCGGAAAGTCGATATCTCGCTACGCATGACTTGCACGACTGTACTGCACTTGAACGTAGCTCGCACTGTGTGCACTTGCACTTGCGATGATTATGTGTACTATCATCATCCTCGCAACCAAAACCGCAGCCAGCATAGCCTGCTTCAAACTTACAATACTGCAGCCGACCTGCAAACAATCACACAAAGCAAAACGTGGCTATCGCAACCAATGTGGCTAGCACAGCCTGGCCCATCCGCTTTTGCGCGGCCCAACCGCTTTTGACCAAAACCTGGCGCGCTTGCGATTGCGATCAGTGCGCGGTGGTCGCACAGGCATGCCCTGGTCTCCTGGGGTCAACGCAAGACTTCTATTAACACAGAATTAATCTATAAGGTTCGGGCAGACGGTTATAAGGTTCAGGTGTGAGTGTTTGACTGCGTCCCTCCTAAACCTCCCCGGCGGGCTGTTAACTGTGTTAAGGCTTCTCAGACCCTGACGTGCGAGCTCATGCTGACGTTGTTAGCTTACACCGGGTAGCAGTGCCCCGCGGGCAGCGCCGGTTTGCGAGTATGCTTGTGAGAAATGACTCAGCTCGCGGTGGCAGCGCAAATGACACCCTTCGCCAAGCTGTATCCAAAGCCTCCGGCGGTCAACGGGCCCCGGCGACACTCGCCGCTTACAGAACGCAGGAAAAGAAACTGGAGGCGCTTTGCGCTATACACCCTGAGGAAGAATGGAGCTTGAAGAACATCACTTGCACAGCGGCAGCTGGCATGCTTCACCGAAACCTCAGGCCTAACACAGAATTAATCTATAAGGTTCGGGCAGACGGTTATAAGGTTCAGGTGTGATGTTACGTGATGATGTAATGCTGAGGTAATGATCGTAACGCCCCTATGAGAAGTGTGACGTGGTGCGGTGATCTGAGGCCGGGTTCGATTCCCGGGCAGACTTCCTGACAACGCCCAGTCTGTCATGGAGAACTCTGTCACCGTCACCGGACGTCTCGCAACAGTTGGTTTCCGACCGATGCCGTCCGACTGGATCTATTTGCCACGTATCTGCCTGAGGATGAGCGGCAGAGGACGTTCTGGGTGGCGTGTAAGACGCGCTTGAGTCGGAGCTGGCTGTAGTGCGTCAGTTGTGGAATTGTTGCGAAGCAACGGCTGTGTGTGGGCTCTGAGCTGAGCGAAGAGGCTAGAGAGCCTGGAAACCAGTGGCTAATGAGCCTTTGTGCGGTACAACCAGTCGGCGGAGGTTGGTTTTGCGAGAGTGGAGGTGACAGTAGTCGTCGAGAGGCCGGTGATGACTCAGTTGGGTGCGAAGAAGTTGCGTGACCTAGGAGCGGTTCCGGAAACAGTGGACGCTGGTGCAAGCCGAAGTATTGTTAGGCGGGCTTTGCCTGGGAGAAGATCTTGATCTTGTGCCTATGTTTGAGGCCAACTCTGCGTTTAAGAGAACGGCTATGGGACTATGGATACACCACCGAATGCTGCAGAGGCACAGCCTGGAAGGCTGCAGCTGCCTTTTCTGTTTGAGGGCCGGCTAGGTAACAAGCCGTGCAGAGCCATGCTTGACACAGGTGCCAGTTGCACCATAATCAGCAAGGAGTGGTCGGAAAGACACAAAGGCAACATTAACCCTGCTGCACTACAAAGGAAGATCATGATGGAACCTCTGAGAGAGCTGACCGCAACAAATCAGCCTGTGGTGATTACTCGTCGTCGTTGTAATGAACGTCGTTGTGGCCTGCTGGAGGTGCAAAAAAGCAAGACGAATTGCAGTGGTCATGCCAAGAATGCTCATGGTGTCGATTGGATGCACGAGCACGTGCTGAAGGTTAAGCACGGGGTGTGCACGCTGTTTGAGGCACTTGGAGAGTCGGGGAAGCCTGTAAACTTGTTCGCACTGCAACCAAAGCACCTGCCTGGGTTTGTGGCTGTCGCTGCTATGAAAGAGCAATGGGAAAGCGCAGCCGAAATTAAGCTGCTCAGTCCGGGCCAGGCCGTGCGACAACTGCGGAAAGGTTGCAGCAGCTGGCTGATGCTAGTGAAGCCTGGCGATGCTGGCGACCAGCAGGGCTGGCACCAGGGCAGCTTGGCAGCCGTAGTAGCTGGATGCAGTGAGCAGAACACGAAGGCTGAGCAGGACCCCGAGCTGGTGCCACAAGCTGTGCTATAGGAGTTGCTATCTGAGTATGCTGATGTCTTTGGGGACATGCCACCGGGTTTGCCCCCTGACAGGCCAGTGGGGCACACAATCAGGACACCTCCCGGGGCTGAACCCCCCTACAAACGTATGTACAAGCTAAGCCCCAGAGAGGAGGCTGAAGTGAAGAAGCAGGTGGCTGCGCTGCTGGCCAAAGGGTTGATTGAGCCAAGCAGCAGCCCATACGGGGCACCAATCTTGTTTGTGTATTGATTACCGTGCTCTCAACGAGTTGACAGTAAGGGACAGGTACCCCCTGCCCAGGATTGATGACCTATTTGACAAGCTGGCTGGCAAGAGGGTGTTTAGCTCCCTAGACCTGCAGTCTGGGTACCACCAGATCAGGATTACAGAGGAGGATGTGCCTAAGACTGCCTTCTTGACGCCAATGGGCCAGTTCCAGTTCAAGGTGCTCTGTTTTGGGCTGACCAACGCCCCTGCTACGTTCCAACGGATGATGAATAACGTGTTCAAGCCTTTGATCAATGAGTGTGTGTTGGTGTACATTGATGACATTCTGGTGATGAGCAATACCCCTGAAGAGCATGTGCAGCACCTGAGGCAAGTCCTGCAGCTCATGAGAGAAAACAGATTCTACGCCAAATTGGCAAAGTGGGAGTTCAACAAGACGCAGCTGGCGTTCCTGGGCCACATCGTGGGCAGCAAAGGCATTGCTGTCGACCCTGCGAAAGTGCAAGTCGTAAAAGAATGGCCGACGCCGCGCAACTTAAAAGACCTGCAGGCTTTCCTGGGGCTGACAAACTACTTCAGGCGGTTCATACCCAACTTCAGCTCTCTGGCTGCGCCGTTGACGAATCTGACCAGCAAGCAAGTGGCTGCTGCGTATGACTGGGAACACTTTGGGGGTAGCGAGCTAGAAGCATTCGATGGCCTTAAAGAGGCGCTGTGCTCTGCTCCTGTGCTGGCTCTGCCTGACTTCAGCAAGCCTTTTGTAGTGTGCACCGATGCGTCGCTGGTAGGCACCGGTGGGGTGCTGATGCAAGATGGCAGGCCAATTGCTTACACAAGTAAAAAGATGTCCCCAGCTGAGACGCGCTATGCCACTGGAGAGCAGGAGCTGCTGTGTATAATCAGAGTAGTCAGAGGGTGGAGGTGCTATTTGGATGGAGCGGTTGATGTTACAATCCTGACTGATCACAATCCCCTCATCTACCTGCAAACATAGCCCAACTTGTCGAGGCGGCAGGTCAGATGGATGGAAGAGCTATCACGCTACAAGTATGAGATCAAATACATACCCGGTGCAACTAATGTGGCTGACCCTACCAGCCGTAACCCCGCTCTGGCCAATGAGGTGGCGCTAACAAGCTCATCAACACCACAAAATGCTGACTCTGAAGACGCCATGACTGTGATCATGACGCTAAGCTCCCGGGCTGAAGGGCATGTCTACGCCATAACTACACGCCGCACTGCTGCCCGGCTGCGAGAGAATGCTGAGCTGGGGCAGGTGGCTGCCCGGGAGGCTGCCCAAAGAGCAAACCAGCTGGTCCCACCAGATGATTTGGCTGCTGCCCATACGCCTGGCCAGGCAAGAATGACAAGTGCACATAAAAAGGGGGCGCAGCCAGGTGGGGGGGAATCCCTGCGGCAGCAACAACAAACAACAGAGTCACAAAACAAATTAAATAAACAAGGTGGTGACGAGCAGTCCACAATTGAGTCGGGTCCCTTAACCCTAATGCAGGCAATCAAACAAGCCTATGCGGCTGACACACGCTTTGCTGATGAGGCCTTCACATCGCAGCTATACCAGCATGAGGGGCTGTGGCTGACTGAGTGGGGCAGAGTGGTGGTGCCTGATGACGCTGCGCTGCGGAAGAAAGTGATATACACCATGCATGACACCAGGTCTGCTGGTCACCTGGGTATGACGAAGACCCTTGAGCAGGTGACGCGCTGGTTTACATGGCCTGGTGTGTCAGAGAATGTGAAGAGCTATGTGCGCAGCTGCCACTCGTGCCAAGTGAACAAGTCAAGTGCCAAGAAGCCTGCTGGCCTGCTGCAGCCGCTGCCCATACCTGAGAGACCGTGGGACAGCGTGTCAATGGACCTCATAGTGAAGCTTCCTGCAAGTGGGCCCAACAAATATGACTCAATCCTTGTGTTTGTGGACAGACTAACAAAGATGGTTCACCTGGTGAAGACCTGGGAGAGCATGACGGCCACACAATATGCTAAGCTGTTCCTTGAGCATGTGTTCCGGCTGCATGGGATGCCGAGGAGTGTGGTCAGTGACAGAGGGCCCCAGTTCCACAACAAGTTCTGGGCTGAGGTGACCAAGCTGCTCCAGGTCCAGGTGAACCTATCCAGCGCCTACCACCCTGAAACAGATGGCCAAACAGAGCGTGTTAACAGGGTAATCGAAGAAATGCTAAGGCACTTCATCAGGCCTGACCAGCGGGACTGGGCGGAGTACTTACCTCTGGTGGAGTTCGCCATCAATAATGCCTGGCAGGAGTCGGTCCGCAGTACGCCCTTCTACCTGAATTATGGCTATCATCCGCGGCTGGCTGAGCTGCTCGACCTGCCGCAGAAGGTGCCGCAGGCGCATGATTTTGTGAAGGGCATGAAGACAGCGGTTGAGCAGGCGAGGCAGTGCCTAGCGCGGGCGCAGAAGCGCATGAAGTCATATCAGGATAACAAACGGCGTGAAGTACTTTACCTGCCTGGTGACATGGTGCTGCTGAGCACACAGAACATGAGGGGTAAGGCTAACCAGCCTGGAGTCCGTAAGCTGAAGCCTCGCTATGTTGGTCCATTCAGTGTGCAGTACATGGTGGGCAAGGCAGCGGTGAAGCTGTGGCTGCCAGATGAGTGGTCTCGTCTCCACAACGTGTTTCATGTGTCCTTGGTGAAGCCCTATCGCACAGATGCTTCAGAGGCAGTGCCTGGGCTGGCTGGACCACCTCCTGTGCAGTGGCTAGATGGAGAGCCCCAATACACAGTGGAGAAGGTGGTGGGCCACAGGCTGGAGCCCAGCAAAGGCAAGCGCAAGGGCAAGAGTAAGAAGAGACGGCTTGAGTTCCTGGTCAAGTGGCAAGGACACGGTGACGAGCATAACACATGGGAGTTGAGCACACAGCTGGTGGGCTGCCAAGAGCTGATGGCCAGGTACATGGCAGAGCACAACCTGGGTGCCGAGGCTGAGGAGGCGGCTGATGGCGAGGCTGAAGCTAAGGATGATGTTGAGGCTGAGGCCCAGGCCTGATGGTAGTGACATGGATGGAACTCAGACACCAAGCGCTAGTGTGGGCGCGAGTGATGGCACAATGTGCCTGAGCGGGGCAACACCACGGTGGTCAGCTGAGGACAGCTGAGCCAGGTGGGGGGGAATGTTACGTGATGATGTAATGCTGAGGCAATGATCGTAACGCCCCTATGAGAAGTGTGACGTGGTGCGGTGATCTGAGGCCGGGTTCGATTCCCGGGCAGACTTCCTGACAACGCCCAGTCTGTCATGGAGAACTCTGTCACCGTCACCGGACGTCTCGCAACATGTGAGTGTTTGACTGCGTCCCTCCTAAACCTCCCCGGCGGGCTGTTAGGCCTGAGGTTTCGGTGAAGCATGCCAGCTGCCGCTGTGCAAGTGATGTTCTTCAAGCTCCATTCTTCCTCAGGGTGTATAGCGCAAAGCGCCTCCAGTTTCTTTTCCTGCGTTCTGTACTAGAGCTGGGTGCAATTACATGCTCCCACCAGGCTGACCCATCATTAGCAGCTTCTGATGCTGCCCAGCATCCCCACCTTTGTGCTGCCTGCACTTGCAGAAGAAGAAGAAGAAGAAGAAGAAGACTACGCCGGTATTCACCGGCGTGCATTAAGGGAGGAGCTACCGCCTGGGGCGCGGCCTGCTCCCACCAAGAAGCTCGTGAGGCAACGGACCCCCTAACCCCCCCCCCCCCTTAGTAGCTCGTAGCCTGTAGCTGTTCTTGGCAATGGAATGGGCTGCCTCTACTGCATGTCTCGTGAGCTTGTTTAGAAGCTTGATGGCGTTGGTTTGGGTAACCCCAAGGGCCAGGAGGTGTTGGCGTGTGTGTGTTTCGTATGTAATGCCGCCTATTCCTAGTAGAATTGGTCGTATTTCGACCATGTGGCCTACCATGCGTATGGTGTGTGCCAGCTGCGTGTGTTGATTGAGAGCCTTGTCCAGTTGTTCTGCACATCTTGAGTCCGCACAGTATTTGATTTCTATGATCGTGACCTGTTTGATGGCTTTGCCACGTTTGTCCGTCTTCTTTGTAGGCGTCACCATGAGAATGTCTGGTCTGGTGGTATTTTTTGTCGTTGTTGGCTTGAGGCCAAGTGCCCGTAGTGTTGTATGTAGTGTGTCGTTAGGGAGGTCGAGGTTGTCCTTAGCGCCCTTCTCCCAGCTGCCGGTGTCCGCGAACCGAATGCACCCGCCTAGGGTTCCTTTGCTGATGGCTTTGGCGATGAGGCGGCCGGCCCCGTTGTGCCTTTCTTGCACGAGGGGTAGGGTCGCGCTACAGCCCGAGAGGAGGTGTGTGGCACTGTCAGCCTCCCTACAGAGTGGGCAGAGGTCGTCTGTCGCCTTCTTCCAACGCATAGCTAGCTTTTGGTTGTAGAGCCCTCCGGTGCGGTAGAGTAAGGCGGTTCTTTGTGCGGGGATGGAGATGGACGTGTCTGTCATCACTCTTTCGCCCGCTCCTTTAGCCGCGTCTTTGGTAATAGCTTGGGTCATCTGGTAGTAGATGCTGTCTTGGTTGGCGAGCCCTAGCTTGTGCCTGTTGTGTATGTGTGCGCGCACGCTGTGGCGGCAGTCCGGCAGTGGCGTTAGGGCTTCGCCGTCATTCCCGTTGTTTAGCCAGATGTCCCTCTCTTTTCGTGCGGTCGGGTTGTACCCTAATGTGTTGGCTCGCTCCGGGTGTAGCGCTGCGTGCTTAGCAAGGGCATCTGCGCCTTCGTTTCCGATGATGCCCGTGTGGGCCTTGACTTTGAAGAATTGGATCGCGGCGGGGCTGTCGATGATGAGGGTGGCGATGTCCGTCAGGATGTCGTTGTGTCTATGATTGATGAGGGACATCGGGTTAGCGAGGGCTCGGCGGATCTGGTAGAGAGAGCAGAGGCTGTCGGTGGCGATGCGTCTGGCCCCCGCTTTGAGTGCCTGCACTTGCAACCTTGTTCTAGCAGGCTTAGGCAGCAACAACAGCTGCTGCTACTGTCTAGCAGCCCCAACCCCTTGCTGCCTGCACCTGCTGGGTGCTCTTACATGCTCCCAGCAGGCAGAACCAGTAGTAACTGCAGCATCTATTGCCTAGCAGCCCCACCTCCCTTCAATTTGTCTTGTTCGACCCAGCGTCACACGTCACCCCTTTTCGGTGGTTCCAAATCCCGTTCGGGCCCCACCTATAAGCGGCGAGTGTCGCCGGGGCCCGTTGACCGCCGGAGGCTTTGGATACAGCTTGGCGAAGGGTGTCATTTGCGCTGCCACCGCGAGCTGAGTCATTTCTCACAAGCATACTCGCAAACCGGCGCTGCCCGCGGGGCACTGCTACCCGGTGTAAGCTAACAACGTCAGCATGAGCTCGCACGTCAGGGTCTGAGTGTTACGTGGGTATATCATGCACCGGATGTGCACCCCTAACATCTCGCGAGCACCTATTCCAACGCAACATTGGTTTCCGACCGATACCCAAGGTGTTGATCTCCATCTCCATACCAAAGGTTACCCCTTGCACAACGGCAAGGGCATCCGGTCGGAAACCAATGTAACGACTAATAGGAGCTCATGAGATGACAACGTGCAACGCCTGTGGCCTTATATGCACGTTACACTGAGAAGCCTTAACACAGTTAACACAGAATTAATCTATAAGGTTCGGGCAGACGGTTATAAGGTTCAGGTGTGATGTTACGTGATGATGTAATGCTGAGGTAATGATCGTAACGCCCCTATGAGAAGTGTGACGTGGTGCGGTGATCTGAGGCCGGGTTCGATTCCCGGGCAGACTTCCTGACAACGCCCAGTCTGTCATGGAGAACTCTGTCACCGTCACCGGACGTCTCGCAACAGTTGGTTTCCGACCGATGCCGTCCGACTGGATCTATTTGCCACGTATCTGCCTGAGGATGAGCGGCAGAGGACGTTCTGGGTGGCGTGTAAGACGCGCTTGAGTCGGAGCTGGCTGTAGTGCGCCAGTTGTGGAATTGTTGCGAAGCAACGGCTGTGTGTGGGCTCTGAGCTGAGCGAAGAGGCTAGAGAGCCTGGAAACCAGTGGCTAATGAGCCTTTGTGCGGTACAACCAGTCGGCGGAGGTTGGTTCTGCGAGAGTGGAGGTGACAGTAGTCGTCGAGAGGCCGGTGATGGCTCAGTTGGGTGCGAAGAAGTTGCGTGACCCAGGAGCGGTTCCGGAAACAGTGGACGCTGGTGCAAGCCGAAGTATTGTTAGGCGGGCTTTGCCTGGGAGAAGATCCTGATCTTGTGCCTATGTTTGAGGCCAACTCTGCGTTTAAGAGAACGGCTATGGGACTATGGATACACCACCGAATGCTGCAGAGGCACAGCCTGGAAGGCTGCAGCTGCCTTTTCTGTTTGAGGGCCGGCTAGGTAACAAGCCGTGCAGAGCCATGCTTGACACAGGTGCCAGTTGCACCATAATCAGCAAGGAGTGGTCGGAAAGACACGAAGGCAACGTTAACCCTGCTGCACTACAAAGGAAGATCATGATGGAACCTCTGAGAGAGCTGACCGCAACAAATCAGCCTGTGGTGATTACTCGTCGTCGTTGTAATGAACGTCGTTGTGGCCTGCTGGAGGTGCAAAAAAGCAAGACGAATTGCAGTGGTCATGCCAAGAATGCTCATGGTGTCGATTGGATGCACGAGCACGTGCTGAAGGTTAAGCACGGGGTGTGCACGCTGTTTGAGGCACTTGGAGAGTCGGGGAAGCCTGTAAACTTGTTCGCACTGCAACCAAAGCACCTGCCTGGGTTTGTGGCTGTCGCTGCTATGAAAGAGCAATGGGAAAGCGCAGCCGAAATTAAGCTGCTCAGTCCGGGCCAGGCCGTGCGACAACTGCGGAAAGGTTGCAGCAGCTGGCTGATGCTAGTGAAGCCTGGCGATGCTGGCGACCAGCAGGGCTGGCACCAGGGCAGCTTGGCAGCCGTAGTAGCTGGATGCAGTGAGCAGAACACGAAGGCTGAGCAGGACCCCGAGCTGGTGCCACAAGCTGTGCTATAGGAGTTGCTATCTGAGTATGCTGATGTCTTTGGGGACATGCCACCGGGTTTGCCCCCTGACAGGCCAGTGGGGCACACAATCAGGACACCTCCCGGGGCTGAACCCCCCTACAAACGTATGTACAAGCTAAGCCCCAGAGAGGAGGCTGAAGTGAAGAAGCAGGTGGCTGCGCTGCTGGCCAAAGGGTTGATTGAGCCAAGCAGCAGCCCATATGGGGCACCAATCTTGTTTGTGTATTGATTACCGTGCTCTCAACGAGTTGACAGTAAGGGACAGGTACCCCCTGCCCAGGATTGATGACCTATTTGACAAGCTGGCTGGCAAGAGGGTGTTTAGCTCCCTAGACCTGCAGTCTGGGTACCACCAGATCAGGATTACAGAGCAGGATGTGCCTAAGACTGCCTTCTTGACGCCAATGGGCCAGTTCCAGTTCAAGGTGCTCTGTTTTGGGCTGACCAACGCCCCTGCTACGTTCCAACGGATGATGAATAACGTGTTCAAGCCTTTGATCAATGAGTGTGTGTTGGTGTACATTGATGACATTCTGGTGATGAGCAATACCCCTGAAGAGCATGTGCAGCACCTGAGGCAAGTCCTGCAGCTCATGAGAGAAAACAGATTCTACGCCAAATTGGCAAAGTGGGAGTTCAACAAGACGCAGCTGGCGTTCCTGGGCCACATCGTGGGCAGCAAAGGCATTGCTGTCGACCCTGCGAAAGTGCAAGTCGTAAAAGAATGGCCGACGCCGCGCAACTTAAAAGACCTGCAGGCTTTCCTGGGGCTGACAAACTACTTCAGGCGGTTCATACCCAACTTCAGCTCTCTGGCTGCGCCGTTGACGAATCTGACCAGCAAGCAAGTGGCTGCTGCGTATGACTGGGAACACTTTGGGGGTAGCGAGCTAGAAGCATTCGATGGCCTTAAAGAGGCGCTGTGCTCTGCTCCTGTGCTGGCTCTGCCTGACTTCAGCAAGCCTTTTGTAGTGTGCACCGATGCGTCGCTGGTAGGCACCGGTGGGGTGCTGATGCAAGATGGCAGGCCAATTGCTTACACAAGTAAAAAGATGTCCCCAGCTGAGACGCGCTATGCCACTGGAGAGCAGGAGCTGCTGTGTATAATCAGAGCAGTCAGAGGGTGGAGGTGCTATTTGGATGGAGCGGTTGATGTTACAATCCTGACTGATCACAATCCCCTCATCTACCTGCAAACATAGCCCAACTTGTCGAGGCGGCAGGTCAGATGGATGGAAGAGCTATCACGCTACAAGTATGAGATCAAATACATACCCGGTGCAACTAATGTGGCTGACCCTACCAGCCGTAACCCCGCTCTGGCCAATGAGGTGGCGCTAACAAGCTCATCAACACCACAAAATGCTGACTCTGAAGACGCCATGACTGTGATCATGACGCTAAGCTCCCGGGCTGAAAGGCCAGTCTACGCCATAACTACACGCCGCACTGCTGCCCGGCTGCGAGAGAATGCTGAGCTGGGGCAGGTGGCTGCCCGGGAGGCTGCCCAAAGAGCAAACCAGCTGGTCCCACCAGATGATTTGGCTGCTGCCCATACGCCTGGCCAGGCAAGAATGACAAGTGCACATAAAAAGGGGGCGCAGCCAGGTGGGGGGGAATCCCTGCGGCAGCAACAACAAACAACAGAGTCACAAAACAAATTAAATAAACAAGGTGGTGACGAGCAGTCCACAATTGAGTCGGGTCCCTTAACCCTAATGCAGGCAATCAAACAAGCCTATGCGGCTGACACACGCTTTGCTGATGAGGCCTTCACATCGCAGCTATACCAGCATGAGGGGCTGTGGCTGACTGAGTGGGGCAGAGTGGTGGTGCCTGATGACGCTGCGCTGCGGAAGAAAGTGATATACACCATGCATGACACCAGGTCTGCTGGTCACCTGGGTATGACGAAGACCCTTGAGCAGGTGACGCGCTGGTTTACATGGCCTGGTGTGTCAGAGAATGTGAAGAGCTATGTGCGCAGCTGCCACTCGTGCCAAGTGAACAAGTCAAGTGCCAAGAAGCCTGCTGGCCTGCTGCAGCCGCTGCCCATACCTGAGAGACCGTGGGACAGCGTGTCAATGGACCTCATAGTGAAGCTTCCTGCAAGTGGGCCCAACAAATATGACTCAATCCTTGTGTTTGTGGACAGACTAACAAAGATGGTTCACCTGGTGAAGACCTGGGAGAGCATGACGGCCACACAATATGCTAAGCTGTTCCTTGAGCATGTGTTCCGGCTGCATGGGATGCCGAGGAGTGTGGTCAGTGACAGAGGGCCCCAGTTCCACAACAAGTTCTGGGCTGAGGTGACCAAGCTGCTCCAGGTCCAGGTGAACCTATCCAGCGCCTACCACCCTGAAACAGATGGCCAAACAGAGCGTGTTAACAGGGTAATCGAAGAAATGCTAAGGCACTTCATCAGGCCTGACCAGCGGGACTGGGCGGAGTACTTACCTCTGGTGGAGTTCGCCATCAATAATGCCTGGCAGGAGTCGGTCCGCAGTACGCCCTTCTACCTGAATTATGGCTATCATCCGCGGCTGGCTGAGCTGCTCGACCTGCCGCAGAAGGTGCCGCAGGCGCATGATTTTGTGAAGGGCATGAAGACAGCGGTTGAGCAGGCGAGGCAGTGCCTAGCGCGGGCGCAGAAGCGCATGAAGTCATATCAGGATAACAAACGGCGTGAAGTACTTTACCTGCCTGGTGACATGGTGCTGCTGAGCACACAGAACATGAGGGGTAAGGCTAACCAGCCTGGAGTCCGTAAGCTGAAGCCTCGCTATGTTGGTCCATTCAGTGTGCAGTACATGGTGGGCAAGGCAGCGGTGAAGCTGTGGCTGCCAGATGAGTGGTCTCGTCTCCACAACGTGTTTCATGTGTCCTTGGTGAAGCCCTATCGCACAGATGCTTCAGAGGCAGTGCCTGGGCTGGCTGGACCACCTCCTGTGCAGTGGCTAGATGGAGAGCCCCAATACACAGTGGAGAAGGTGGTGGGCCACAGGCTGGAGCCCAGCAAAGGCAAGCGCAAGGGCAAGAGTAAGAAGAGACGGCTTGAGTTCCTGGTCAAGTGGCAAGGACACGGTGACGAGCATAACACATGGGAGTTGAGCACACAGCTGGTGGGCTGCCAAGAGCTGATGGCCAGGTACATGGCAGAGCACAACCTGGGTGCCGAGGCTGAGGAGGCGGCTGATGGCGAGGCTGAAGCTAAGGATGATGTTGAGGCTGAGGCCCAGGCCTGATGGTAGTGACATGGATGGAACTCAGACACCAAGCGCTAGTGTGGGCGCGAGTGATGGCACAATGTGCCTGAGCGGGGCAACACCACGGTGGTCAGCTGAGGCACTCAGGCAAATTAGTAACAGCATTTTTGAGATTCAGAGCCTCGGACTTGGTACATAGTCAAATGAAGGCATTGTAAGATTGGGGGTTGAAACTAAAATTCGTGATTTTGCGCGGTTGGTGAGATACGGCCATGCTACAGTACTGTAGGTGTCTACAGTACTGTCGGGGTACCTCGACATCTACAGTACTGTAGACATCTACACTACTGTAGACACCTACAGTACTGTAGACATCTACAGTACTGTAGACATCTACAGTACCTCGAGGTACCTCGAGGTACCTCGAGAGACCATTTACAGTACTGTAGGTACCTATAGTACTGTGGACATCTACAGTACTGTAGACATCTACAGTACTGTAGACACCTACAGTACTGTAGACATCTACAGTACTGTAGACATCTACAGTACCTCGAGGTACCTCGAGGTACCTCGAGAGATCATTTACAGTACTGTAGGTACCTACAGTACTGTGGACATCTACAGTACTGTAGACATCTACAGTACTGTAGACACCTACAGTACTGTAGACATCTACAGTACTGTAGACATCTACAGTACCTCGAGGTACCTCGAGGTACCTCGAGAGACCATTTACAGTACTGTAGACATCTACAGTACTGTGGACATCTACAGTACTGTAGACATCTACAGTACTGTAGAGTGTACAGTAGAGTACAGTAGAGTACAGTACTGTAAATGGTCTGTAGTACTGTAGTAGACAGTAGTAGTAGTAGTAGTAGTAGTAGTAGTAGTAGTAGTAGTAGTAGTAGTAGTAGTAGTAGACAGTAGTAGACATCTACAGTACTGTAGAGTGTACAGTAGAGTACAGTAGAGTACAGTACTGTAGAGTCTACAGTACTGTAGAGTGTACTGTACAGTACTGTAGACATCTACAGTACTGTAGATGTCTACAGTACTGTAGATGTCCACAGTACTGTAGATGTCTACAGTACCTCGAGGTACCTCGAAGTACCTCGAGAGACCATTTACAGTACTGTAGGTACCTAAAGTACTGTGGACATCTACAGTACTGTAGACATCTACAGTACTGTAGACATCTACAGTACTGTAGACATCTACAGTACCTCGAGGTACCTCGAGGTACCTCGAGAGACCATTTACAGTACTGTAGGTACCTAAAGTACTGTGGACATCTACAGTACTGTAGACATCTACATAACTGTAGACACCTACAGTACTGTAGACATCTACAGTACTGTAGACATCTACAGTACCTCGAGAAACCTCGAGGTACCTCGAGAGACCATTTACAGTACTGTGGACATCTACAGTACTGTAGACATCTACAGTACTGTAGACCTCTACAGTACTGTAGACATCTACAGTACTGTAGACATCTACAGTACCTCGAGGTACCTCGAGGTACCTCGAGAGACCACTTACAGTACTGTAGCCTTTAAGCACTTAGAAAAATTCTGAACATCTCACTTGCATTCAAGGCATCCGTCCAACACTTAGTCGCAGCATCGTGTAGCCGGTATTGCAGCGATGGCATCGCACGAGGTTACCCATACTCGCAGCCGCATCTAGCCCATACTCGCAGCCACATACTCGGCAATCAACCTCGCGGCCACACAGCTGGTCCACAGATGGCATCGCACGAGGTTACCCATACTCGCAGCCACATCTAGCCCATACTCGCAGCCACATACTCGGCAATCAACCTCGCGGCCACACAGCTGGTCCAGCAGCGCAGAAGCATACCTGTGAGGCAGCTCGGTGCGAGGATCTCACCTCGCAGCCAGCCTCGCAGCCATTCTCCTCGCAGCCAGCCTCGCAGCCAGCATCGCAGCTAGCCTCGCGGCCAGTTTCCTCGCAACGATTCTCCGCAATGAATCGCAAGCATTGATGCACCAACGCAAGGCAGGTGCAACGTGTTGTGAGCAGCCAAGAGGCCAGAAGGACCATGGTAAGAGCTTAGGACCAAGGTAAGAGCTTAGAAGGAGCTAGCATTACGCAACATAGCCCTTAGTATCCAGCCTAACCGCTACCACACCTGGTTGCTGCAGGTCTTACAATCACGACTAGTACCCCCCTGATTACCACCCAGCCCAGCCCAGCCCAGCCCAGCCCAGCCCAGCCCAGCCCAGCCCAGCCCAGCCCAGCCCAGCCCAGCCCAGCCCAGCCCAGCCCAGCCCAGCCCAGCCCAGCCCAGCCCAGCCCAGCCCAGCCCAGCCCAGCCCAGCCCAGCCCAGCCCAGCCCAGCCTAACCCAACCCTACTCTCCCACCCTGCACTTCCTACTGAGGTGAGGACAAAGGAAGGTGAGTTGTAATGGAGGGCTGCTACACCTGCCCCTCCATCTGCCAGCTCTACATCTCCCTACTCTATTGGTGAGTGCATCCAGTACCCATGTCCAATGTTTGCTTCCGTTGACAAATCGTCACACCGTTGCCGCAGGTCTTGTGCGCCTACACCTAAGACTATCAATGCCCTCCCCACTTCTCTCGCCCTCCCCATGGACCTCCCCTTCCCTTCCCTCCCCTTCCTCCCCTTCCTCCCACACACATATACACCACACCCCAGCAAAAGGTGAGTGCAGGTATGTGGCACCCTGTACCCACCTTAAGCGCTAGCATGCCCCTTGTCCCGCTGCAGGATTGATCGTCACACCCTTCCCCATCCCCTCTTCCTCCCCTTTCCCACGCCCACCACCAACGCCCAGCTTGTCGTCCCTCCACTTCCACCTCTACCCACCCCCCACTTCCCCCTCCCCGTCACCTCTCCCCTGACAGCAGCCAGGAGAAAGCCCACCCCACCCACCCTCTTCCCACCACCACCACCCCCTCCCTTCCCCCTCTCCCTCCCTCTCCCCTCCCATACTTGTCAAGCCTCCTCTTCCCCTCTCCCACCCTTCGATTGACGTGGCATCGCAACCCCCACCTCACCCCACCTTCCCTTCCCTACACCCTACACTCCCCACCGCAGTCCCACCCCACTGGCGCATGGGATATGTTGCCTGGTGTGAGCAGGTAGGAGGCCAGGAGGACCACAAAGGTAAGGCCGCGGTGATAGCTAACACAGTGCCCAGCCTGGTCACCCTACATCATGTGCACGCCCCTTGGTTGCAGGTCTAATAAGCACCTCCCATCCACTTCCCTTTCCCCTACACAACCACCCCCTCCCAATTCATCCTCCCCCGCCCCCGCCCCCGCCCCCGCCCCCGCCCCCGCCCCCGCTCCCTCCCCCGCCCCCACCCCCACCCATGCCCCCACCCACCCCAACCCATGCCCCCAACCCATGCCCCCACCCACCCCAACCCATGCCCCCAACCCAACCCACCCCCGCCCAACCCAACCCGGTTGAGCCTCCCATCTCCCCGCCTCCCGCCTCCCTGCCTCCCGCCTCCCCGTCTCCAGCCTCTCTGCCTCCCACCTCCCGCCTTCCACATCTACCCCCCCTCCCCGCCTTCGCTCTTCCACTCCCACCCCCTTCCCAGCAGCAGCCATCAAGCAGCCAAAAGGTAGGTAGGTGCTACAGTGCCCCTACTATATCTGCTGCTGCGCCCCTGCTGTTGCTGTTGCGCCCCTGCTGCTGCTGCTGTTGCTGCCCCCCTACTGCTGCTTCTGTTGCCCCCCTACTGCCGATGCTGCCCCCCTACTGTAAATATCTACAGTACTGTAAATGTCTACAGTACTGTAGATGTCTACAGTACTGTAAATGTCTACAGTACTGTAAATATCTACAGTACCGAAAATGTCTACAGTACTGTAGATATCTACAGTACTGTAAATGTCTACAGTACTGTAAATGTCTACAGTACTGTAAATGTCTACAGTACTGTCAATGTCTACAGTACTGTCAATGTCTACAGTACTGTAAATGTCTACAGTACTGAAAATGTCTACAGTACTGAAAATGCCTACAGTACTGAAAATGTCTACAGTACTGAAAATATCTACAGTACTGTAAATGTCTACAGTACTGTAAATATCTACAGTACTGTAAATGTCTACAGTACTGTAAATGTCTACAGTACTGTAAATGTCTTAAGTACTGTAAATGTCTACAGTACTGTAGATGTCTACAGTACTGTAGATGTATAGTATAATGTCGGAGGCCGAGCTGTTACGGGAAAATAACGGTCGAGGCTGGGTCGAAAGTTGCAGTAAACGTCGAGGCGTAGCCGAGACGTTTACGCAACTTGAGACCTGGCCGAGACTGTTATTTGGACGTGAACAGCGCTGGCCGAGACATTATGCGATATCCCTATACATTACGGGCACACGATTTGGAGCCTCGCTGCTATTGCGGTTGTGCTCCACGCGTCGGAGACGACAGTAGAACCAGTGCGCAAACCACGCTCTTTCTTGGTGGTTGTGCACTTTTACTGTAAATGTCTGCGCTTTCCCCGTAAATGTATGCAAGTCGTGCACTTTTTCTGTAAATGTCTGCACTTTTCCCGTAAATGTGTGCAAACCGTGCACTTTTCTCGTAAATGTGTGCAAGTCGTGCACTTTTCCTGTAATTGTTTGCAAGTCACCCCCTTTTCACTCTTTACCCTAGGACAAACTTTCAGCCGCAGCCTTACCCATTCCAGCCTGCCCACCAGCCAAGATGCTTGACAGCACCTACACCGTCAGCAGCGGCAGCATTGGCGACGACGACGACCGGCAGCAGTGATAACGACTTCAAAATCCTACAGTTCTACCTCACGCAATAGCACGTTTGGCAGCTGCGACGCTTGACGGTGAGACGCGTTGACGGTCCTTAGCGTTGACCTCCTTTGACTTGCATCATTTGACCAACAACACCACGTTCGTTGCTTAACAGGGTCCCCGGAGAACTACGTGGCAGGGCAGCCTAACACCGTTGTTGCAGCTGTCGCAGAAGCAGATTGCAGATTGCGTGGTCGCGCAGCCCAAACCGGCCATTGCAGATGAGGCTCTGCTCGACGCTCTGGTCGCCTGTCTGGCGGCTTGCAATTGTCGTATCGTCGTCTCTTGCAATTGTTTTATCGTGGACTATAACCATTGTGTTGCACCGCCCCGCAGCGCTTGCTGCAAACGAGAAAACTGGGCAGATCCTTAGCAGGTTTATTTAAGCCCTGACATTGTGGACCTGGCAATCTGCACCAAGGCAGCACCAGCAACCATGATCAAGAATAAGAGACACTTGAACACCAGCTATATCATGCTGGAATCTGTCTTGCACAGTGGTATATCCCCGGTAAGCCCTCATGTTCCATATTGGCATGCCTTGTCATGTCCTGCATCGCTATCCCGCATTTGCCATCTCATATGTTAGGTGGTGAACAAGCAAAACCCTGCTGTTGCTGCTGATGATGCCTTGTTGATGCTGTTGTTGCCCGGCTGCTTCTGCTGCCGCCCGGCTGCTGTTTGCTGCTGCCCGGCTGTTGCTGCTGCCCGGCCCCTGCTGTTGCCGCCCTTCTGCTGCTGCTGCTGCCGCTCCTGCTGTCGCCCTGCTGCCGTGTCGCCCTGCTGTTGCTGCTAAATTTGCTGCTGCCCGGCTGTTGTTGCTGCTGCTGCCCGGCTGTTGTCTGCTGCTGCCCGGCTGCTGTCTGCTGCTGCCTGGCTGCTGCTGCTGCCCGGCCCCTGCTGCTGCTGCCCGGCCCCTGCTGCTGCCGCCCTGCTGCTGCTGCTACTGCCCGGCTGCTGCTGCCGCCCTGCCGCTCCCGTTGTCGCCCTGCTGCTGCTGCCCGGCTGCTACTGCTGCTGCTCAGCTGCTGCTGCTGCCGCCCTGCTGCTGTCTGCTGCCCGGCTGCTGCTGCCCGGCTGCTGTTGCTGCCCGGCCCCTGCTGCTGCCGCCCCACTGCTGCTGCTGCTGCTGCCCGGCTGCTGCTGCTGCCCGGCTTCTGCTGCTGCCCTGCCGCTCCTGTTGTCGCCCTGCTGCTGCTGTCGCCCTGCTGCTGCTGCTGCCCGGCTGCTACTGCTGCTGTCTGCTGCTCGGCTGCTGCTGCTGCCGCCCTGCTGCTGTCTGCTGCCCGGCTGCTACTGCTGCTGCCCGGCTGCTGTCTGCTGCTGCCCGGCTGCTGCTGCTGCCCGGCTCCTGCTGCTGCCCGGCCGCTGCTGCTGCTGCCCGGCTGCTGCTGCTGCCCGGCTGCTGCTGCTGCCCGGCCGCTGCTGCTGCTGCCCGGCTGCTGCTGCTGCCCGGCTGCCGCTGCTGCTGCCGCTGTTGCTGGCCTGGTGCCCCTGGCAGCTGGCCCGGCGGCGGTGCCCTTGGCTGCTGGCATGGCTTATGTGACACCCAGCGTCGGGCCGGCTCATACCCTTGCCGCTCCCTCGCCGTGCATCCCCAATGCACCATGGATTGATCCGCAAGCAGCGCAACGCCTAGATGACTTCCACGCCCACGAAGCAGCTGGCAAGCCTCTGAAGATGAAGCTTCTGGCAGCTACTGCAGTTATCTAGGGTTTCTTTTATTACATGCGTTGCGGGCTGTAGAGGACTAGCTTAAGCAAAAATCTTGCCTGCCGACATTGTTTGTAATTGTTGTGCTTGCTGTAATTGCCCGAGTCTGGTCAACATATCCGTATAAATCTACAGTTACGACAATATAACAATAAATTATTCTCCCGTAATGTATAGGGATGTCTACAGTACTGTAGATGTCTACAGTACTGTAGATGTCTACCGTACTGTTTATGTCTACAGTACTGTAAATGTCTACAGTACTGTAAATGTCTACAGTACTGTAAATGTCTACAGTACTGTAGATATCTACAGTACTGTAAATGTCTACAGTACTGTAGATATCTACAGTACTGTAAATGTCTACAGTACTGTAAATGTCTACAGTACTGTAAATGTCTACAGTACTGTAGATATTTACAGTACTGTAAATGTCTACAGTACTGTAAATGTCTACAGGTACTGTAAATATCTACAGTACTCTAAATGTCTACAGTACTGTAAATGTCTACAGTACTGTAGATGTCTACAGTACTGTAAATGTTTACAGTACTGTAGATATCTACAGTACTGTAAATGTCTACAGTACTGTAAATATCTACAGTACTGTAAATGTCTACAGTACTGTAGATATCTACAGTACTGTAAATATCTACAGTACTCTAAATGTCTACAGTACTGTAAATGTCTACAGTACTGTAGATGTCTACAGTACTGTAAATGTCTACAGTACTGTAGATATCTACAGTACTGTAAATGTCTACAGTACTGTAGATATCTACAGTACTGTAAATGTCTACAGTACTGTAAATGTCTACAGTACTGTAAATGTCTACAGTACTGTAGATATTTACAGTACTGTAAATGTCTACAGTACTGTAAATGTCTACAGGTACTGTAAATATCTACAGTACTCTAAATGTCTACAGTACTGTAAATGTCTACAGTACTGTAGATGTCTACAGTACTGTAAATGTTTACAGTACTGTAGATATCTACAGTACTGTAAATGTCTACAGTACTGTAAATATCTACAGTACTGTAAATGTCTACAGTACTGTAAATGTCTACAGTACTGTAAATGTCTACAGTACTGTAAATGTCTACAGTACTGTAGATATCTACAGTACTGTAAATGTCTACAGTACTGTAGATATCTACAGTACTGTAAATGTCTACAGTACTGTAAATGTCTACAGTACTGTAAATGTCTACAGTACTGTAAATGTCTACAGTACTGTAAATGTCTACAGTACTGTAGATATTTACAGTACTGTAAATGTCTACAGTACTGTAAATGTCTACAGTACTGTAAATGTCTACAGTACTGTAAATGTCTACAGTACTGTAAATGTCTACAGTACTGTAAATATCTACAGTACTGTAAATGTCTACAGTACTGTAAATGTCTACAGTACTGTAAATATCTACAGTACAGTAAATGTCTACAGTACTGTAAATGTCTACAGTACTGTAAATGTCTACAGTACTGTAGATATTTACAGTACTGTAAATGTCTACAGTACTGTAAATGTCTACAGTACTGTAAATATCTACAGTACTCTAAATGTCTACAGTACTGTAAATGTCTACAGTACTGTAGATGTCTACAGTACTGTAAATGTCTACAGTACTGTAGATATCTACAGTACTGTAAATGTCTACAGTACTGTAGATATCTACAGTACTGTAAATGTCTACAGTACTGTAAATGTCTACAGTACTGTAAATGTCTACAGTACTGTAAATATCTACAGTACTGTAAATGTCTACAGTACTGTAACTGTCTACAGTACTGTAGATGTCTACAGTACTGTAAATGTCTACAGTACTGTAGATGTCTACAGTACTGTAAATGTCTACAGTACTGTATCTGTCTACAGTACTGTAAATGTCTACAGTACTGTAAATGTCTACAGTACTGTTTATGTCTACAGCAGTGCTGGGCGATTCGCCAAAGACGTATTACTCAGTGTAATAAAAAACATCAAAACAGGAGTTTTTTATTACTTTTAATATATATTAATTAACTAATTAATTGTTTATTAAATATAAATCAAAATAAGTTAAAATAAATCGCAAGTTAAAATAAATCTGCCTAATGTGTCAGCATGCAACAGGGCTGTAGCCCCACACCCTAGCCCTAATGGGTCAGCATGCAACAGGGTTGTAGCCCCACACCCTAGCCCTAATGGGTCAGCATGCAGCCCTAACCCTAGCATGCACCCTAACACTAGCCCTAACCCTAGCATGCAGCCCTAAACCTAGCCCTGTAGCCCCACACCCTAGCCCCACACCCTAGCCCTAGTGGGTCAGCATGCAATAGGCTGGGCTGTAGCCCTAGACCCTGTGCCCTAGGTAACGGCCCCTGGCAGATGCCCCAGCCATCCAGTAATCAATGGCCTCTTTGTAGGGGAACGTCTTGAGGGTGAAGGTCTTGCGGAGGCGGAGGATGCGTCGAAGAGGTGACAAGAGGCTCACCCAGCGAGTTGGAACCCTCCTGAGCACCTTGACATCAGTCCCAAGGAGGTTGCGGGAGATGGCCCGCAGTTCACCCTGGCGCTTGGGGCTGCGGCAGAAATAGTGGGCTAAGGTGGAGGAAAGGCTGTTGAGCTTGCTAATGACAGGGGTGTCTTCAATTGCCTTGCCAGCCAGCTGGCCGCGGTGCGCATGGCACCACACCCCTTGAACAAATGGGGCCACCTTGGTGCGCAGTTGCACCACCACGCCAGTGTGGGCGCCCTGCAGCACAGATGCCCCATCGCAGCCAAAGCTGACAAGCTTGCTGCCCAGCTGCTCCATAGACAGCTGCAGCTTGCTGCCAACAGTTGCAAGGAGGAGGTCAAGGAGGTCATCCGCTGTAGCGCCATCAACAGGTGGCAAATCCACAAAGGTTGCTTGGCGCACGAAGTCCCTGTCCATGGAGTGCATAAAGATGCACATATAACCCTTGCCATCGTATAACCCTTGTCTCTGGGTCGGCTGCAGCTTGCGCATAGCTGTCTTCAAGGGTCATGACACGACAGCCAGCAGCCTCAACAGCTGATAGCTGCTGCTTGGCGTGTCTCATGGCAATCTTGTCCACCCTTGCTGTGCCAGCTGGGCTGAGAGGGAGGGCCGCTGGGCTGAGAGGGATGGTACCAAAAGGACGGCCGCCAGGACTGAGCCCAGCTGCCTTCACTGCGTTAGAGTGCTTGACGGAGGCTGCATGCGTATCGACAGTGGCCTTGCGGGCTTGTATCGACTGAGGGTGGAGGCAGAACCGGCAGCTGACACGGTCGGGGCTGCCAAGGATAGGCTTAATCCAATGCCCATGGTCCTTGCGCATGCTGTCAGTGATGCCATACTTCTGCTTGCTGACCCAAGCTCCATCACTGCTGCCTTTCTTCACCTTGCTCTGCAAGGACAAGATCCTATTGGGAGCTCTTCACAACCTGGGCATCTTGCTGTATACCAACCTTGGCAGGTCCATTCTTTTCCAAGTCCGCATCATCATCGCTTGCTACGCTCTGCACCCAAATATACTCATCGCATCGCGTTGTTGACATGCTGCGTTGACGGACATGCTACGGTTACTGACCTCAACGCCTTCGTCATCGGCACTTGTTGTTACAGAGCGTTGGGACGCTATGTGGTTGTACTGCGATGGATGTTCGGCTGTGGTGGGCAGCCGCCCGCTTTGGGGTTTGCGGAAGATGGGATACATTGTTGGGGGATAAGTAATAAGCGGAGTACCAAACGGGCGGTGGAGCTATTACCGATGTAATAAAGTTCACTCATTTTGAGGACGGTTTTTTCGACTTATTACCGGTTTTTGCGCTGGATTATTACCGACTTATTACATTATTACCCAATCGCCCAGCACTGGTCTACAGTACTGTAGATATCTACAGTACTGTAAATGTCTACAGTACTGTAGCTTCCTTCCCCCCATGCATCCTTAACCCCCATGCCCCCTTCACCCCCATGCAGGAACAACTCAATGTAGCCCAAGCTCGTTTGCTATCCCGACAGTGTTGTGCAAATGCGCTGACAACACAACGTGCCTATGTTGCCAATCCCAGCCCAGCCCTGCCCAGCCTTACTCAGCCTCTAGGATTCGGTATCGACCCTGAGACCAGCCCTTGCAAGAGCCAGAGCCCTTGCCCATACCATGCATTCGGTGATTGGCAGGAACACAAGTGGCAGCTTGATGTAATGATGTAGGCTAAGAGTCATGATGTAATGATGTGAGGTTAGATGTAATGATGGATGGTTGAGGGCCAACCGCAAACAACTTTTGGGGCAATCTCTGCCGCACTCGATATTACACGGGAGGGTGCGGTGCAGGAGGTTGTTGTGATTGCGGGGCATCATCAACATCCACAGCTTTGCGGGAGCTTGCAAGCCGAGCTACCCAGTACAACCGACAGAACGGACCCGCTTGCGATAGAGACGGGCCCCGGCCTTAGACCTTACACGTATGTATGTAGCTCCCTATGGCGACCTTATTGCGTGGACACAACTTTCGGCACAAATATCCATATCGAGCTTGCGGGCCTACGCTTCGACGCCTCTCACTATTTCACTCGCGCCGATTAAGGCCGGAAGTCACCTACATCATTTCTCCCGGGAGTCATACCGCAGATAGCCCCAGGAAAGGCCGACTCAACGCCGTTGTTGTCATTGGAAAACTCAAAGTTCGTGCGATGTTATAACCATTTGAAATCCGAAAAAACCCTGCGCAGGGTCCTGCTGACCCTGCGCAGGGTCCTAGCGCATCGGCCATTTGCAGGGTCCTGACGACCATTTGCAGGGTCCTGGTGACCCTGCGCAGGGTCCTAGCGACCCTGCGCAGGGTCCTACTGACCTCATTTGCAGGGTCCTGCCGATCCTACGCAGGGTCCTGCCGACCCTGTGCAGGGTCCTGCCGATCCTCCGCAGGGTCCTGGCGACCCTGCGCAGGGTCCTGGCGACCCTGCGCAGGGTCCTGCCGATCCTACGCAGGGTCCTGGCGACCCTGCGCAGGGTCCTGGCGACCCTGCGCAGGGTCCTGGCGATCCTACGCAGGGTCCTGGCGACCCTGCGCAGGGTCCTGGCGACCCTGCGCAGGGTCCTGCCGATCCTACGCAGGGTCCTGACGACCCTGTGCAGGGTCCTGCCGATCCTCCGCAGGGTTCTGGCGACCCTTCGCAGGGTCCTGGCGACCCTGCGCAGGGTCCTGCCGATCCTACGCAGGGTCCTGTGGAGGGTCGCCACGGAGGGTCATTTTACACGGTCATCATGACTCTTGTACATGCCATTCCAATTCTCTCCTGCCATGTCATGTGTTATGATCCCTCATGCACTCTCCCTCTTGTTGCTCACGTGCATGTCATCTAAGCCATCATGACATTCACCTTGCACGCGCAAATCTGCCATGTCATGTCTTACGGTACAACCTTACAACGTATGCAACACCACTACAAACGGCATGCATTGCTGATGCTAAGCACATGCATTGATGCAAGATGGTAACACCACACAACACCACAACACAATACCACTGCAACAACAACAACAACAACACAACGACTCATGCCTTACTCACAACCTATGCCATGTGCACAACCACAAGGATTGGATGCACTTGCTATGGGCTAACACCTCATCACGGGACTGCTAAGCACTTTGCCTTGCTGCCTATGCCCCATGGCACCAAATCAGGCTGATCTAGGCTGGGCTAGGCTAGGCTAGGCTGGGCTAGGCTTGGCTCCAGGCTGCCCGCTCCAGGCTGCCCGCTCTAGGCTGCCCGCTCCATGCTGCCCGCTCCATGCTGCCCACTCCGGGCTGCCCGCTCCAGGCTGCCCACTCCATGCTGCTACGCCAAGGGCTGCTGGGTGCCATGGGGTGGGGAAGAGGAGAGGAGAGGGGAGGGGAGGAGGGGAGGTAGGTGGCAGACTCGGATGTGGTGGTGGTGGGATTGGGCAGGGAAGGGAGAAGGGGCCAAGGGGCAGCAGTGTGACCATCAGACCTGCGGCAGCAAGAGGCATCCTTGCAGTTAGGCTTGGCATTGGTGACAACTCATGTGCAGGGACTGGCCACTTACAGCTATGCTCAATGCCCCCCTCCATGTCACGCCGCTACCACCTTGCTTGCAATCACCAAGCCTTGCTACACTTGTCATACTCAAGCTGTCAACAACTGCAAGCAAACATAAGCCAGCAAGCATATGAATAAGGACATGCATGACCAGAACTGGGCTGGGTAGGCTGACACCACCAGAGCATGTGCACCCACCGGAAGTCCTGGCTACCGCTCCAAGCTCGTTGTGTGTTGCGAAGAGGTGTACAAGCGCTCAAACCTTGTCGTATCCTTGCTGGTGGCTTCTCTGATGCAACCCAGCATAGGCTCCCAAATGCAAGGCAATACGAACCACAACATGCATGCTTACTCACCTGCCAAGGTGAGGGTGAGGGTGAGGGTGAGGGTGAGGTCAAGGGCGAGTGGGAAGGGAAGGGGAATGGTAGGTCAGGAAGGTAAGGGGACCTGTAGCCACCTGTAGCCACCTGTAGAGACATGTAGAGGGGGGGAGGGCGTGAGGGAGGGCGTGAGAAAGGGCGTGTGGGAGGGAGGGAAGGAGGGAGGGAAGGAGGAGGTTGCTCCAGGCTGCAAGGTAGGATAGGGAGTGGGGCAAGGTGCGACGACGGCCTGGGAGGTGGTGGTGGCAAAGGGGAAGGGTCAAACCATTAATCCTGCAGCAGCACAAAAGGCATGCCAGATGTTAAGCGGTGCCACATACTTGCAGAGGGATAGCCACTCACCTTGACAACTTCGCATGGATGTTTGCATGGCTGACGGCGAGGCTCGCTTGTTGTGTGTCGATGCGTGGCTAGGCTTGCTACGTTGGCTTTTTGCGTTGATGCGTGGCTGTAACATATCGAGATTGCGAGGTTGTGTGGACGGCTGCTGGTGAAGTAGCTGGACTGCGTGGCTGAGCTAGCGACGTAGATGGTTGTACGCCTAGCATCCGGGTTGGCTGCCTCATGGTAGGGGAAGTGGCTGGGGCTGCACTGCTGGCTAGGCTAAGTTGCGGCTAAGTTGCGTGTCTGAGCTAGCTAGCTAGGTGCGATGTGACTGGAAGCGAGCATAGTTTCGGGCCTGGCTGCGAGCTGAGTTACGAGGCTCTGAATGCGTGGAGCTGACTCGTTGCAATTGGAAGTCGCTACTAGCTAGAGACGCACCTTAGGCGTTGTTCATCGACTTGGCAGTACGAGATGTCGCAATGTAGAGCACGTACATCGCGTTTGTGCTAGGCGTGTTGTAGAGCAGGGACGTTGCAAGTTGGCTGGGTGACAAGAAGGCTGCGAGGTTGCATGCCATGTTGCGAGGATTTTTTTGAAATTTTCATTATGGCTTTCATCCAGATGCCACCGATAGAGCGCGACTGGTTAAACTAACTTCCTGATGTTTTGGGTTTAACCACATCTTTAACCAATCTTTAACATACCCGTTTTGCTACCCTGGGACTGCTTCTCACTGGCTACTTCTGCCGGCATAGTGTCGCAGGGTGCATTGCCGTGTCGCGACCAGAACGACAGCAAAAAGGGACTCGTATCGCGACCAAACGGTCAACTTTAACAATCGGTTTAACACTAACCTTTAACCAGTCCGGTCGCGCTCTAGCCACCGACCTCTGCCAGTCAGCAGGACCCTGCAGAGGGTCTGTAGGACCCTACAAAGGGTCACTAGGACCCTGCAAAAGGCCTGTGCACCAGGACCCTGCGCAGGGTCACTAGGACCCTGCACAGGGTCACCAGGACCCTGCAAATGGGCAACAGGACCCTGCAAAAGGCCTGTGCACTAGGACCCTGCGCAGGGTCACCAGGACCCTGCGCAGGGTCACTGTAACCCTGTGCAGGGCCACTAGGACCCGGCACAGGGTCACCAGGACCCTGCACAGGGTCTGAAGCACTTAGTCATGTTCATCAGCACTAAGAATCCTAAAGAACATGATGATAGGTTTTTTTGTTTTTTTTTTAATTATGGCTTTCATCCAGATGCCACCGACCTGTGCCAGTCAGCAAGACCCTTCACAGGGTCAGTAGGACCCTACAAAGGGTCAGTAGGACCCTGCAGAAGGCCAGAGCGCCAGGACCCTGCACAGGGTCACCAGGACCCTGCACAGGGTCGGCAGGACCCTGCGCAGGGTCCTAGCGCCTTTTAAATATTAAATACATGTAATGTTAAAAATAAGCTACAAAATAGTTGTTCTAATATTTTCAGGACCCGCAGGTTTTCAGGACCCTGCGCAGGGTTTTCAGGACCCTGCGCAGGGTTTTCAGGACCCTGCGCAGGGTCTGTAGGACCCTGCGCAGGGTCCTAGCGTCACCATGGTCGTAGGACCCTGCGCAGGGTCCTGGCACACAGGGTCAGCAGGACCCTGCGCAGGGTCACCAGGACCCTGCACAGGGTCTGTAGGACCCTGCGCAGGGTCCTAGCGTCACCATGGTCGTAGGACCCTGCGCAGGGTCCTAGCGCCTTTTAAATATTAAATACATGTAATATTAAAAATAAACTACAAAATAGTTGTTCTAATATTTAACTTTAATTCTAACCATGGTCGTAGGACCCTGCGCAGGGTCCTGGCACACAGGGTCAGCAGGACCCTGCGCAGGGTTTCCAGGACCCTGCACAGGGTCTGTAGGACCCTGCGCAGGGTCCTAGCGTCACCATGGTCGTAGAACCCTGCGCAGGGTCCTGGCACACAGGGTCAGCAAGACCCTGCGCAGGGTCACCAGGACCCTGCGCAGGGTCTGTAGGACCCTGCGCAGGGTCCTAGCGTCACCATGGTCGTAGGACCCTGCGCAGGGTCCTGGCACATAGAGTCGGGAGGATACCAAACAGAAACGACAGGACCTAGCAAAGGGTCTGCGGGAAGCCTGACAAGGTCCTGGCACACAGGGTCAGAACAAAACCTGGAAAACTCTTGACTCATAGGGTCAGTAGGACCCTGCGCAGGGTCGCCAGGACCCTGCGCAGGGTCCTACGACCATGGTGACGCTAGGACCCTGCGCAGGGTCCTAGGACACGGGCCATAGCTCATCACTGGCTTGGACTTTTTGCATGCTACCTACTAGGTTGGGCAGCTGTAACCACCCTCTACAACCTCTCATACTCACATTTCATGATAAGACACTTTGATCACTCGGTGCCAACTCCCTTAGCCAAAATCAGGGTCACAGCCCCACACCTGGTCCAACAACTCGACACCGAGTGAGAATTACACTTTGGCCCAAGAGAGTCTTGACCTCCCCTAGGTCTCAACAACCTACATGCCAAGTTTCAGACCTGAACTCTCAAGTTTTTCAAGCCAGCCAGCCCTTAATTTGCACGAGTGTTATAGCACGCAGAAGCTGACGGTGCAACCGCGGTAGCTAATGGTGGTTTGAATGTGGAGAACAGCATGGTACCCTATTTACAAGAGACCTTGTCAAATTTGACCTACAGTACTGTAGACATCTACAGTACTGTAGACATCTACAGTACTGTAGGTACCTACACTCCAACTGCTCACATACTCAGAATTTCAACAAGCGTCAAGTGGCGTTGGAGTCGCAAGGACAATCCGAGGCGAACCGCATCAAAAAACTACCCCCCTAGGATGACGAATATCCGCACTAATTTGCCTGTGTGGGACAGCTGAGCCAGGTGGGGGGGAATGTTACGTGATGATGTAATGCTGAGGCAATGATCGTAACGCCCCTATGAGAAGTGTGACGTGGTGCGGTGATCTGAGGCCGGGTTCGATTCCCGGGCAGACTTCCTGACAACGCCCAGTCTGTCATGGAGAACTCTGTCACCGTCACCGGACGTCTCGCAACATGTGAGTGTTTGACTGCGTCCCTCCTAAACCTCCCCGGCGGGCTGTTAAAGATCCAGGGCCAGCAACCTGGATGGGGCGCAGGGGTGGGTGGGCAAGATGGACATGAGGCAGTTGTGTTTGTGGTCAGATGGTTGTGCATCACAGTTTAAGGGGGCCAAGGCCATTAGGTTGCATTGGCACCTAGCTAAGAGGGAGTGGAGGGAGCAGATGTTAGTGCATCCTGAACTCGTGGGAAAAGTGTGTGGGGCTGCTGTGCTGACAGATTGGGCAAACAAGCATTTTGCTGTGCCATGCCATGCACAAGACACCAGTGCCAGCCACCGGCAACGTGGTCACATTATGTTTCGGCGCTACCTGGTGCTGGACGACGCTAGGCAAGCAGCTGTATGCAGCATGCCTGAGGCTGATGTGGAGCGCATGCATGATAATGTGGTGGGGTGCAGGGCGATGCACCGCATGGTGTTCACAGCTGACAGGGAGCAGCCTCAATGGGCCATGGCTGGTTGTGCATGCAGCACGTGCATGAGGGTGCCATGCCTGCCGTGCATGAAGCCTGACACCACCACCCCACTTAAGCCCATGCCCATGTTCCAAGACACAGTCATGGAGGTGAGGGAAGACGAAGAGTGTTACGCATTGTTGATGTGGTTCCATCCCGATTTGATGCATGATGAGGTGTGCTTTGGCAAACTGACCAACACACACTGTGCACGATATCGCATGCACATGGGGTGGAAGAGGCAAGAGGAACGTCGGGAATTGCGTCGTTTGGTGTTGAGGGAGCTCAGAAGTGAGGAGCTGGAGGCTGAATATATGGCTGAAAATGAGGCTGAATATGAGGCTGAATACGAGGCTGAATATGAGGCGAACGGTTAATGTGGCTATGTGGTGTAAGATGCACGGGGGTCTACTTTGGAGCATCACAGACGGCCCACGGATGAAGACAACGCGATTCTGGTTTCCAGACATGTCAAGAACCCACACAAGGAAACGCACAAAACTGGCAGTTCATCATTCGACGTCCTGGTTGGACAGTTATGGCGGCCGGAAAAGTGCCCATTTGGAGGAAGTTTGACATGGGGTGACGCGACACGAGTTGCACGCTGCTCGGGTGCAGGGACAGGCCACAAGCCGTACAATCACTCTAATACATCTCACCAGCACTAGCACTAGCACTAGAACACATGTCAGGGGGGGTCCTGCGCCCGACAAAATTTCAAAAAAAAAATCCCCGTCCATGTCGCTGGGCCGCTGAGCGCGATAGCTGTTTGCCGAGCACAGCCCCATTAAGCAGGCTGTCCCCGGCACAACGCGACCCAATCTTCCAGCACCCCCGCCCGCCCCGGCACAGATGCACATCAGCCCGAGCATTTCGCTAGCTTCGCCTTGATGAGCTTCACCGCCCTTCGCAGGAATCGTTGAAAAACTCTTAAAGACCAGAAAGATTTTATCAGGGGTGCAGCCAATGGCGGGGGTGACCAACTGTGTTAAGGCTTCTCAGACCCTGACGTGCGAGCTCATGCTGACGTTGTTAGCTTACACCGGGTAGCAGTGCCCCGCGGGCAGCGCCGGTTTGCGAGTATACTTGTGAGAAATGACTCAGCTCGCGGTGGCAGCGCAAATGACACCCTTCGCCAAGCTGTATCCAAAGCCTCCGGCGGTCAACGGGCCCCGGCGACACTCGCCGCTTACAGAACGCAGGAAAAGAAACTGGAGGCGCTTTGCGCTATACACCCTGAGGAAGAATGGAGCTTGAAGAACATCACTTGCACAGCGGCAGCTGGCATGCTTCACCGAAACCTCAGGCCTAACACATCTCACTATATCATACCATATAAAATCAGTAAATGTTGCCACAATCAGTATGCCACAATCACAGCAGTGGCTGACCTGAGCACCTTCACGTCTCATTCACCTCACTGTCCTTGGGCCCGAGCTCCGTTCTGCCATCCCTCACCACCACTCCACTCTTGAACTTGAGGCAAGGAGGTGACGTCCGCTGGCAGCATGCATACCACAAACCAAAGCTCTGGGCACAGTGCTGTCATATCACACATTCTAAGTGTACAGGGGGGGCACCTGAGCACATGGGCTGTCACAGAGAGGTGGTGGAGGTGGTGTGGGCCATGCAGGTTGGGGCCACAGCCCGGCACTTGGTGCAGAGCCAGCTCCTGCATGCCGCGGCAGCCGACTTCGTGGCAGGGTTTGCCGAAGCCTGTGCCACAGAGGTCCGGCTTTATGCCTTGCAGCATGGCTCAGCTTTGGTTTCGTTAGAGTCCCACCTGCAGCCTGACCAGCCCCACCATGCCCTACACATCCTCCATGATCATGCCTCAGCACAGGGCAGGCTTCTCCACTCCTCCCTCCTGGCTCAGTCTGTCTGGGAGGTGCAGTACCTGGGGCGGGTCGTCAGTGTGCCTATGACACCCCTGCCCAGCCTCCCCCCTCCAGGTGCAGTGAAGGTGGTGCTGAGCCTGCACTACCAGCAGGCAGCGCGGCGAGGCATCACGGCAGCGGTGCTTGCTGCCGCTGGGTACTCTGCCAGCGAGTACAGCGGGGAGGGGCTGCCTGCTGTCTTACACCCCACCTCCACTTTCGTGTTCAACGAGCGCCTGGGTGACCACCCCCGGTACAGCTACCTGGCAGGCACACAATGCGGGAATGGTGGGGTGGTGGAGGCCTGGGTGTTCCCACCAGCGGGTGACCCCTCCTTAGCCTTTCTGCCTAGGAGTGTGCAGAACCCCATGGGGCGGTGGGGGCGTATCCAGGTCTTTAGGGAGGACGGGGCCCCTCTCCAGCAAGGCGCGGAGGGACCTGCAGGTCCCCAACCTCCTCCTCCACCTCCTCCTGATCCCCCCTCAGCCCCCCCCCCTTCACCTCTACCACCCTGCTCACCTTCCCCACCTGCCCAGCCCACCCTTCAGCATGCTCCAGCCGATGGGCCTATGGCGGACGCCTCAGGAGCCACGAGCGCTTCTTTGCATGCCGGAGAGGCCGCGGCTCCTACCCTGCTCACCCAGGCGAGTGTTGAGGGGTTACCTGGCTGGACCTGCTTTGTCCCTTCCACCACCTCCCAGCCCCCTCCTGGCACCGGCGCTGCTGCTGGCCTCCTAGCACGAAAGGAAACAGAGGGCTTGGGGGCATCTGCTCCACAGCTGCCAGGGCGGCGGCAGCAACAGCAGGTACACCCTCTTCCCCCTGACACTACAGTTGTTGCTACCCCCACCCAGCACGCCCCAGTAGGGGGTAGCACTGCTGTGGTGCTCGAGGGAATGCAGCCAAGGGGTAGCCTGCTGTTGCCGTTTGGGTCCGTTGAGAGCGTGGCGGCTCCCCGGCCTGCCACACCTGCTGCCCCCCCCACCCAGCTCACCCCAGCAGTGGGTGGCCCTGCAGTGAGTGTTGCAGGCACCCAGCCTGAGTGTGCCCAGCTGCTGCAGCCTCTGCCCGACAAGGGCGTCATGGGTCCCGCGCCAGCAACACCTGCTGCCCTTCCCACCCAGCTCACCCCAGCAGTGGGTGGCCCTGCAGTGTGTGTTGCAGGCACCCAGCCTGAGTGTGCCCAGCTGCTGCAGCCTCTGCCCGACAAGGGCGTCATGGGTCCCGCGCCAGCAACACCTGCTGCCCTTCCCACCCAGCTCACCCCAGCAGGGGGTGGCCCTGCAGTGTGTGTTGCAGGCACCCAGCCTGAGCGTGCCCAGCTGCTGCAGCCTCTGCCCGACAAGGGCGTCATGGGCCCCGCGCCAGCCACACCTGCTGCCCCCCCCACCCAGCTCACGCCAGCAGTGGGTGGCCCTGCAGTGTGTGTTGCAGGCATCCAGCCCGAGCGTGTCCAGCTGCTGCAGCCTCTGCCCGACAAGGGCGTCATGGGCCCCGCGCCAGCCACACCTGCTGCCCCTCCCACCCAGCTCACCCCAGTAGTGGGTGGCCCTGCAGTGTGTGTTGCAGGCATCCAGCCTGAGCGTGCCCAGCTGCTGCAGCCTCTGCCCGACAAGGGCGTCATGGGCCCCGCGCCAGCCACACCTGCTGCCCCTCCCACCCAGCTCACCCCAGTAGTGGGTGGCCCTGCAGTGTGTGTTGCAGGCATCCAGCCTGAGCGTGCCCAGCTGCTGCAGCCTCTGCCCGACAAGGGCGTCATGGGCCCCGCGCCAGCCACACCTGCTGCCCCTCCCACCCAGCTCACCCCAGTAGTGGGTGGCCCTGCAGTGTGTGTTGCAGGCATCCAGCCTGAGCGTGCCCAGCTGCTGCAGCCTCTGCCCGACAAGGGCGTCATGGGCCCCGCGCCAGCCACACCTGCTGCCCCTCCCACCCAGCTCACCCCAGTAGTGGGTGGCCCTGCAGTGTGTGTTGCAGGCATCCAGCCTGAGCGTGCCCAGCTGCTGCAGCCTCTGCCCGACAAGGGCGTCATGGGCCCCGCGCCAGCCACACCTGCTGCCCCTCCCACCCAGCTCACCCCAGTAGTGGGTGGCCCTGCAGTGTGTGTTGCAGGCATCCAGCCTGAGCGTGCCCAGCTGCTGCAGCCTCTGCCCGACAAGGGCGTCATGGGCCCCGCGCCAGCCACACCTGCTGCCCCTCCCACCCAGCTCACCCCAGTAGTGGGTGGCCCTGCAGTGTGTGTTGCAGGCATCCAGCCTGAGCGTGCCCAGCTGCTGCAGCCTCTGCCCGACAAGGGCGTCATGGGCCCCGCGCCAGCCACACCTGCTGCCCCTCCCACCCAGCTCACCCCAGTAGTGGGTGGCCCTGCAGTGTGTGTTGCAGGCATCCAGCCTGAGCGTGCCCAGCTGCTGCAGCCTCTGCCCGACAAGGGCGTCATGGGCCCCGCGCCAGCCACACCTGCTGCCCCTCCCACCCAGCTCACCCCAGTAGTGGGTGGCCCTGCAGTGTGTGTTGCAGGCATCCAGCCTGAGCGTGCCCAGCTGCTGCAGCCTCTGCCCGACAAGGGCGTCATGGGTCCCGCGCCAGCCACACCTGCTGCCCCTCCCACCCAGCTCACCCCAGTAGTGGGTGGCCCTGCAGTGTGTGTTGCAGGCATCCAGCCTGAGCGTGCCCAGCTGCTGCAGCCTCTGCCCGACAAGGGCGTCATGGGCCCCGCGCCAGCCACACCTGCTGCCCCTCCCACCCAGCTCACCCCAGCAGGGAGTGGCACTGCAGGGTTTGCTGCAGCTATGCTGCTACCTCTGCCCGATGCGACATCAGAGGATGACTCACCGGCAGTTTCCCTACGCCCTCGGTATACCCGCCTTGCCAAGGGTGGTACCAAGGTGATTCACCCAGCCACAGCTTCCGCCAAGCCTCAGCAGCTTCAAGCCCTGGCTCCAGGCCCTATCTTCAAGCCCTCCCGCTTTGACTCTTCGTGGGGTCCGTCTCGCTCGTTGACCACGCAACGTACACCCAACACCGACCTCTGCACCGACCATCCGCCAGTAAGTAGGAGGGGGGGAGCGGCGGGTCCTTTTCTTGCAGGGTCCAGTCAGTCGCCGCTGGGCCCCCCCGCCCTGCCGATCATGACCACCTCCACCCAGCACGCCCCAGCAGGGGGTGGCATGGCGGGTTATGAGGGGGGGAAGGGGGGTCAGGGTAGCCGGGCTCGGGAGCAGCTGGTTGGCCAGGCAGGCCAGGACTCCCCCTCAGCGCCGGTCACGGCCACCCCCACCCAGCTTGCCCCAGCAGGGGGTGGCATGGCGGGTGACGAGGGGGGGAAGGGGGGTCAGGGTAGCCAGGCTCGGGAGCAGCTGGGTGGCCAGGCAGGCCAGGGCTCCCCCTCGGCGTCGGTCACGGCCACCCCCACCCAGCTCGCCCCAGCAGGGGGTGGCATGGCGGGTTACGAGCGGGGGAAGGGGGGTCAGGGTAGCCAGGCTCGGGAGCAGCTGGTTGGCCAAGCAGGCCAGGGCTCCCCCTCAGCGCCGGTCATGGCCACCCCCACCCAGCTCGCCCCAGCAGGGGGTGGCATGGCGGGGTACGAGGGAGGAAAGGAGTTCAAGGGTGCCCTTGCGCAGCAGCAACAGCGGGCCAACCTTTTTGGGCACCCAAGAGTTCATGCACCGCTGGCCTTCGTTCCTAGGACAGTTGGCAAGGAGACCTGCGCTTTTACTAGGTTGGGCAGGAGGGCTAGTCAGTGGGTAGAGGAAAGGGCTGGTGCAGCCTCAGGCACAGCAGCGCGGGTGTTGGCGGGGACAGGACAGCTGGCGATGGTTCCTGCAGTTGGGTTCTCTGTGGTTGCGGGCACTGCTACCCCAGTTGACATGGATGTGGCTCGTCTCCCTCCCTCACCTTCCAACGTGCTCAGCTCCCCCACCCTGCGACCCTCATTGGGCGGGCCCCCCACTCAACGCCCCATCGTCAAGGGCACAGCCGTCCTGCGGATGGAGAGGTTTGTCCGGGGTGCAGCTAGGACGCTCCAGGACCTAGTTGACCGGGCTCGCCGGCCCAGGGATCCGTGCCAGCTAGCCCACGGAGCTGGTATAACGCAGCCCACCCCAGCCCCGCTACCTGCTCATCTCTGCCCTCCCCTTATGGCCATCAGTCCACCCACGGAGGCACCACAGATGGTCAGGTACGGGGTCATGGACTGTGACAGCTCAGAGGACAGTGTCCTACCTATCTCCCCTCCTCGCGTCCGCTATGGGGTGCTCTCAGATTTGGAGTCCGAGGATGGTAGCTTGGGGCCTGAGCAGCACGCCGGGCAGGCCGGGCAGCGCCGTTATCCCTCCCCTCTCATGCCAGGGGCGTGCTCCTCCGCAGGCCAGGGGGCAGCTGGGTACAGTGCGAGGAAGAGGTCTCGGCCAGCGCGTCAAGGGGCTAGGGGGCCAGAGGTTTTAGGGGGGGATGGTCAGGGGGGAGGCCAAGGTGCCCAGCAGGGAGGCCTACAGGGGGGCCAGCATGGGCGCCAGCGGGGGAGTAGGGAAGGGGGAGGTCAGGGGGGTCTACAAGGGTGGCCTGGGTTGGGAGCAGGTTGGATGGTGGGTCCAGGAGTAGGTAGGAGGGTTAGTGAGGCTCGCTCGGCCGAAGGAGCGCCAGCGGGGCCAGTGGCGGTGTCAGCTGTAGGCTTGGGCCAAGAGGCCGGCGTGGGGCACGAGTCAGGGCGGGAGCGGAGGTTGGACCTCTACCTTCCCCTACCACCTCGCCCGCCTTTAGCTCTCCCGGGCACAGCCCGTCACGCCGTCCCCTCTCCCTGCCGTAAGAAAGCGGTTTGCGTCGAGACGCCACTCCCACCCCCTCCCCCTCAGGGCTCGCACGCTCTGTTCAGTTCACGCGTAGCCCGCGCGGGGGCCCACCAAGTCTAGCCATGCAGCGTCCGGGTGTGGCTGCCAGTTTCCAGGCAGTCACCCTCAACGTCAGGGGCCTAGCTCAGCCCCACAAGCTCCAGGCCCTGCTGGATTGGGCTGCCAGCAGCACCGCTCAGTTATTCTTTTTCCAAGAGTGCCACCAGGCGGAGTGCCTTTGGCAGTGGGCAGAGGCAGCCACAGGTGCCAAGCCGGGGTGGCGGGGCCAATGGTTCTACAGCCCAGGCACCGGCCACTCCCAGGGCTGCCTGGTCCTAGTCAAGCCCTCCACCATCCTGCAGGGCTGCACACAGGTGCAGTTGCAGGTAGACGGGGCGCAGGGGAGGGTGGTGAGGGTAGATGCAGAGTTAGCGGGCAGGCCAGCATCGCTGGTGTGTGTGTACGCCCCAGCCCAGCCAGCACAGCGGGCTGCTTTCTTCGGGGCCAGCCTGCCTGCTTGCCTCCCTCACGCCACAGAGCGCCGCATGCTCTTCTTGGGAGGGGATTTCAACTGCATCCTCTCCCCGGACGACAAGGTGGGCACACCCGTGGGGGCGACCAGCCAGCACGCGGAGGACTGGGTGGGTAGCAGGGGAGTGGGGGCGGAGCAGCTGGAGCGGTTGGTGGAGGAGAGGGGCTTAGTGGATGCCTGGCGTCGTTTGCGCCCCACCTCCCGCGACCTCACGCACCTCAGCAACCGCTGGCAGACAGGGGCCCGCCTTGACCGCTGGTACGTCTCAGCCTCCGTGGCGGAGTGGCAGTTGGACAGCTCCATCCAGGGCCTCAAGCCGGTCTCCACCGATCACTTCCCAGTGTCCGTGGTCATGTACCCTCCAGACCTGCCTCTCACAGCCCGCGCCCCGTGGCAGCTACACCCCGCCCACCTCGATAACCCAGCCTTACTCGACGGCCTGGCGGGCTTCCTAAGTCTGGAAGCCGCTCACCACGCAGCCCAGCTTGCCAGCTCCCAGGGGCCGCAGCGGCGTGACGTCCATCGGGCTAGGTGGGCGCATGTGAAGCAAGGCCTCGCTCTCTATGCCCAGCGCTCCATCAGAGCGCAACGCAGGGAGCAGCGGGATCTGCAACACCGTAGGGAGAAGGCAGCCACCGCAGCGAGGGCTCATGTGGTGTCACAACTTCGCCGTGCGGGTCAGCCCGGAGACGCAGACCTGCGTGCGGCGGTGCAGCTGGGGGAGGTAGCAGCGCTGGCGGGGGTGCAGGACAGGGAGCAGGGGGCGCTGCGCTCCATGCAAGCCAGTGCAGTTCTGGACCAGTGCTATGGAGATCGCTCCTCTTTCTACTTCTACCACCGCGACCAGCCGGCGCACACCCCTACTCTCATCTCCTCCCTGCAGCTCCCCACCCAGCCGGGCCAGGTAGCAGACCTCTCCAGCCCTGCAGGCGTCCTGGCAGCCTGCCGTGTCTTTGAGCAGCACTTCTCGGCTTCCTCTCCCACAGGGGTGTACGCCGCCAAGCCGGTCGACCCAGCAGCTCGGGCCACCCTCCTCGCCAGCCTCACGTCCCGCCTAACCCCCGCCCAGGCGAACAGCTGCGAGGGCCCCGGAACAGACCCCATGCTGTCAGCGGAAGAGTTGGGCCACGCGTTGCAGGGGTGCGCCCACAGCAAGGCCCCTGGTAAGGACGGCCTCCCTATGGAGGTGTACGACCGGTTGTGGCCCCAGCTGGTGGGCCCGTTGCGGGCCATGTTAAGGGAGGCTCTGGCAGATACGACAGACCCCGCCCCTCTGGCAGAGTTCCTCACCGGCGTCATCACGTTGGTGCCCAAGGCTGGCAAGCCGAGGGACCAGGTGGCCGGTTACCGCCCCATCACGCTTCTCAACTGCGATGTGCGGTTGGTGGCCAGGGCGCTGGAGGACCGGCTGCAACAACCTCTGGACCTGCTAGTGTCCCTCTCCCAGTCGGCCTTCATCCTTGGGAGGGACATCAGCGATAACGTGCAGTTCCACCTCAGCCTCCTAGAGTACCTGCAGCAGCGTGGGAGCCCAGCCTGGCTCCTGTTGCTGGACCTGGCAGGGGCCTACGACAACGTGTCTTGGGGTTTGCTCCAAGACACCATGGAGGCCATGGGCTTCCGCCGGGACGGGCATGTGCGTTGGGCCCAGCTGTTGCACCGAGGGGCGAGCAGTCAGGTGTTGGTTAACGGCCGTCTCACCGACAGCTTCCCCCTAGCCTCAGGGCTACTCCAGGGCAGCGGGGCTTCCCCGCTGTACTGGTGCATCGCGCTCCAGCCCCTAGTCAGCTACCTCAGCTCCCTGCAGTTGGCAGGCCGCATCAACACACCCACCATCCCCCACAGCCCTCTCTCCATGTGTCAGCCCACCCTCCTTCCAGTCCTCCCCTCCAAGGAGTATGCAGACGACCTCACCATCGCGGTGCTGGACAGGGTCAGGGACGGGGCGGTGGTGTTGGAGGCCCTTGGCCTGTTCCAAGCTGCAGGGGGGCCGGCCCTCAGCGTAGCCAAGAGCTCAGCGCTCTCTTGTGGTCAGCCGGTAGAGGTCTCGGCAGCGGGGCAGGAGGGGGGCAGAGCAGGGGCGGGCAGCCAAAGGGGGGAGGGCAACGCAGGGGCGGCCAGCACAGGGGAGGGCAGGGTCACAGGTTGGGTGGGGGGCAGCGGGGAGGGTGGGACGGGGGCGGACAGGGCTCAGAGGGACAAGAGCGGGACGGTGAGCCTAGAGAGGGGCAGAGGCACAGGAGCGGGGCATGGCAGAGGGGCTGGCAGCAGCAAGGACGGAGGAGGAGAGAGGCTGGACGAGGGAGGTGGTGGTCAGGAGCATCAGCAGCACAGGTCTCTCAGGCAGGTGCCCCCTTCCTCAACAGTTGCCGCCAACCCTTCCCAGCTTGCCTCAGCTGGGGGTGGTAGGACTGAGGTGGAGGGGGGAGGTGGCGGGGCAGGGGGAGAGGGGGTGGCTAGGAGCAGAGGGCGGGGCCGGGGCAAGGGCGGGGCGGAGCGGGGGGGCCAGGTCTGGGAGGGCCAGGGGGCGGGTGAGGGTGAAGGTGGTGCAGGGCCAGGGACCGGAGCTGGAGCCGTGACCATCCCCCCTTCGCCACAGGGCGTACCCGTCCGGCACCTGGGGGTGCCCCTCGGGGCACCTAGCTACTCCGCCATGAGCGAGGCTGCCTTTGGAAGGGCAGCAACAGTCATGGTGGCCGCCTCCCTTCCCTGGCGACCGCAAGGTCTCAACCTGCTTGGTCGGGTGCAAGTGGCGCAGCAATGCCTAGCGTCAAAGGCCATTTACCAGATGGCGTTCGTGCAGCCCCTGGCTGCAGCCGGAGTGGCGATGGGCAAGGCGGTCAAGCACTTTGTGGCAGCCTCGGACCTACCCCAGGAGCGTAGCCCCAACATGGCCTGCCTCTACCCCAACGACGCTACTTGTGTGATGCCCCGACGGGAGGGTGGGCTGGGGCTGCCAGACCTGGAGATCACCAGCACCGCCATGCTAGCCAAAACTGTGGCCCAGCTCTTCTCGCCCAGAGTCCGGGAGTGGCAGCCCCTGTTGCACAGCCTGCTCGCCGATCCCCAACACAGCCTTAGCACCTGGGTAGTCACGGACCCCACAGCCTCCCCCGTGCCCAACCTGAGCCCCCGCCTACAGGCCCACGTCACAGCCATTGCACAGCTCAAGCTCCACCGCGTGGTGGCCCCGGCCGCCCAATCTCACTTTTCGGTGCTCGCGGAGCCGCTGCGCTTCAACGCTCTGGTCGGACTGCGGGGCAGGCCAGACAGTGACCCCCTGGCAGTTGAGGCCCTGCGCTGGACCCACGTCCGGCACGTGCGCGAGGCCCTCCATCGACCCCGCTCCGCCTTCGTCTCAGCTGAGCAGCAGGCAGCCGTGAGGTGGGAGGCTGACATGGCGCGGGCCACCCTGCCGGAGCCGTGGCAACAGGTGGTGGATGTTCGGCAGCTCCCAGCACCGGAGTGGGAGTGTGCGTGGGGCGGGACGGGCTTCCTGGTGCGTCGCGTTCCCTCTCAGCGGCCGACCCACTGGGTGTTACCTAGCGGTAGGCTGGTGGCCCTGGACGCTCAAGGGCAGGGTCCCTTGGGGGCTGTAGGGGTTCTCCCCGGGGAGGAGTGGCAGGCTGCAGCAGTGGTGCTCCTGGACAAGCCCCACTATCGGCTGTCCCCTGAGGAGCGTGCCGCCCACATGCGGCCGCTCCCGAAGCAGCGGGGGGGGGCAGCTGCCCCTGCAGCGTTGGAGCCTAGGGGGGGGCAGGTGGGGGACGAGGGTGTGGGTAGGGACAACGGGCAGACAGCGGAGGGGGGAAGGGCACAGGGTATTGGGCGCAGTAGGGGTAGGGGTGGGGGCAGGGGTCGTGGGAGGGATGGGGATCACAGCGGGGAGCGGGGGGCAGGCTCAGCGGGCAGGGAGGCCCCCCCCTCCTGGCCTAGGGAGGAGTGGCTGCTCGGACCCTGGTCCCAAGTGCAGCTAGACCCTCAGGTTTGGGGCATGGGCAACACCTCCCTCCTGGTGCTCACCGTCAAGGCAGCACGATTGCGCCTCACGCAGCTGCAGCGGGCCCGCTTCGACCCCACCTATCCTGCTAGTGGGGGCCTATGGCCAGCCCTGTGGGGGCCGCGCCCGCCGCCAGGGGCTGAGCCACCTCAGGGGCTAGCCGTCACGGGAGCTGGCCTTCGGACCTTGGAGCAGCGCTGGCTAGATAGCGCCACCCTCCTGGCAGCGCAACGGGCAGCGGGGGAGCGGGAGCAGCAGGGCAGGGATGTAGAGGAGCTGCTCCCGGAGGAAGTGCAGGGCAGCCAGACACCGCGTTGGCGTGCCACCAACGCTAGACCTCCTCCGCGGCCCACCCCGGAGCTTAGGGCGGTGCAGCGGGCACAGCGGCAGCTAGACGCCCAGATCCGACCGGGAAGGGGGGGCAGGCACAGCGGCAACAGGCAAGCAGGCGCGCTGCCCGATGCCGGGAATGGAGCTCTGGATGGCATGGTGGACGAACTAGCCCGCTCAGCCCAAGCCGGCCAGCCTTGCCTAGAGGTGTGGCAGGAGCTGCTGGACCCCACCCTCCGCCGGGAGCATGTCATTGTGGCGTGGCGGGTGCTGCACGGGAGCCTCATGGTGGGGGCCATGTGGGGCCACATCCTGAAAGAAGCTGCGGCCCCTGCTTCATCAGTCTGTCGCCTCTGCCAGCTGGGACCCCTGGAGACGCTCACCCATGCCTTCCTTACCTGTCCCTCCGTGGCTCCCGCTTGGGAGTGGGTGCTGGACGTGTACGAACGCCTCACAGGCACCCGCCCTCCCTCAAGCGACGCTCTCCTGCTCCTCAGCGGGCGCCCTACGCACAGCGAGGATGGCCCCTTTCACCCCCCCGATGCCCACCTGTGGCTGCGCCTTCGCGTTGCCTACTTGGGGTCGGTGTGGCGCATCCGGTGTTTGGGCCCAGCTGCAGCGCATCAAACGCAGTCGCTCGCCCATCGGGTGGCGCAGGGAGTCATCTTCACCCTGTCATCGGCGGTGCAGCGGGACTGGTACCGGGTGGGTAGGGATATTCGGGTGGGGCTGGGCGGCGCCGTCCCGTCCACGTGGTTCAAGGGGAGAGACCCGCGGCTGGATGAGAGGAAGTTCGCGAGCCTGTGGCCTGCAGCGTCGGGAGGGTGGTTTCAGCGGCAGCAGGGGGAGCTGGTTGTGCGTTTGTCCTTGCAGTGGCCTGTGCCCGCCCCCCCCATCCTAGGTGCCGCAGCGGAGCCCGGCTAGGGGGTTGTTGCCTGTACGGGAGGCCAGGGTATGGGAGTGGGAGTAGTGCCTGTCTGTTGTTTAGGCTGGGTAGTTTAGAGCGGGGGGGTGGTAAGGCTGGGGTTGGGAGGGAGGGGGAAGAGGGGCATTGTCTTTTTGTCCCCTGGGTAGCTAGGGGGAGCTCTTGCGGGCGGGGGGGCTCTCACGGGTGGGGGATTTTCTGGGGATGGGTCGGGAGGGTGAGTCGTTTCCTCGTTAACGTGTAGTAGGAGGGCTTGTGTCTTTTGGGGGCCTTCCAGTCTTCGACTCCTGTCTTGTGTGGTCTTGTCGCTTGGTTTGCCTGCTTTGCTCTCCTTTGACGGTTTTCTCTCCTGACCTCTCACCTAGTGCTGTTTTGGTTCCTTATCTTCCTCTGTAACTCTCCTCAAAAAAAAAAAAAAAAAAAAAAAAAAAAGGGGTGCAGCCAATGGCGGGGGTGACCAACTGTGTTAAGGCTTCTCAGACCCTGACGTGCGAGCTCATGCTGACGTTGTTAGCTTACACCGGGTAGCAGTGCCCCGCGGGCAGCGCCGGTTTGCGAGTATACTTGTGAGAAATGACTCAGCTCGCGGTGGCAGCGCAAATGACACCCTTCGCCAAGCTGTATCCAAAGCCTCCGGCGGTCAACGGGCCCCGGCGACACTCGCCGCTTACAGAACGCAGGAAAAGAAACTGGAGGCGCTTTGCGCTATACACCCTGAGGAAGAATGGAGCTTGAAGAACATCACTTGCACAGCGGCAGCTGGCATGCTTCACCGAAACCTCAGGCCTAACACATCTCACTATATCATACCATATAAAATCAGTAAATGTTGCCACAATCAGTATGCCACAATCACAGCAGTGGCTGACCTGAGCACCTTCACGTCTCATTCACCTCACTGTCCTTGGGCCCGAGCTCCGTTCTGCCATCCCTCACCACCACTCCACTCTTGAACTTGAGGCAAGGAGGTGACGTCCGCTGGCAGCATGCATACCACAAACCAAAGCTCTGGGCACAGTGCTGTCATATCACACATTCTAAGTGTACAGGGGGGGCACCTGAGCACATGGGCTGTCACAGAGAGCGAGCCATCGCACGTGAGCGCAAAAACGTTGAACCCCCGTCGCGCTCGCCTCCCAGCCCTCTGGGCGTCAGGCTCCTCAGATGTTCTCGCTTGGCGCGGATGCACATCTGCAGACAGCAAGCTCTACTCCCAGCTCGCAGCAGGCTCGGGTGTTTCGTTACGATTCCGTACTCCGCCTCACGAGCTGTGCTCCACTTTGGGCGATCATCCTTTCTTTCGGCGAGTGCTGCAAAGAGCCGAGTGGATAACACGATGGGATTTACTGTGAATTCCTACCGTTTTTCCTACGAACTACGCAGACTGCCGAGACCTAGTTCCTTCTATCCAATTTATCGAATCTGCACGGTAACTCCCATCAGCTGAGTTAGGCCCAGTTCTTTAATCTCATCGCCTGCACATGTTTTTGTTCAGGCTCGTAGAGCTGTACGCCAGCAAGGCGCTTAATCGCTCAACATGCTTGGCGGGCTTAGACTCGAGCACTCACCCCTTGCTGGCGGCGAACCTGTGTCAGGTCGCTGCCGCGTTTTTCAGGCCCTTGGAGTATGTGAGTGCAACCATGCAGCAGCTGTGATGTGCACATGTGGCAGTGTGGCTGTGGCTGAAGCTGGTTGCTTGCGCATGCACAGGTGCTGGAGATGTGCGAGGCTGGCGGCCTGTACTTACCCATCACTGCTGCCGATTTACAAGCAGGGATGCCCGCTCCCAACTGGTGCCTACCACTCCATACTCAGCTGCACTTGCAGGCAGTGAAGGAGCCAGCCATGCCTCCTGCGCAACAGCGTGACCATACTTCCTTGCACGAGCTTGCCCTGCAAGCCCTGTCGACAGCTCCTTTCTGGAGCCTGGTACATAAGTGGGTGGCAGCCACTTCCAGGGCCCAGTATTCCAGGACCTGTGGCCCTGTGTTGGGCGTGGCATGCACAATGCTCAAACTCAGCTCAGTCAGTAGAGCAGTTTTCCCATAACAAATGCTAGCTAGGCAAGGCAGGCTGGTGGCAGTAAGGGTGGTGGTGTGGTAGTGAAGCTTGTGCTGAGCTGCCCTTGAGGTCAGTGTTTTCAGTAGAGTTGTCATATGGTCATAGGTCACCTCCAGGTTAAACCTCCCTGCATGTTGAGCTGGAGCTGGTGCCAGTGCTTGTGGAGATACTGCTGGTGCATGTGTGTTTTCTCCCTGCCTACCTTGCCATTCCATGCGCCCCGCTGTGCCCCACCCCTGTCTGCAGGTACCATGAGGACACAGCCCGCTGTGACTTCAACTGGCAGCCGCGGGACCTTGTCGCAGGCCTCATGAGCAAGGCCGTGTCCCCCTACACTCTGGTGGGCGCACTGCACCAGCATTGCCACTGGCCTGCCCCCCGCTCCTCCCCTACCCTAACCCCCATTGCCGCCTCCTTGCAGTGTTCCAGTGCCACTGCACTGCGTGGCAAGAGCTGTTGTGGTGCTGCTTTGCCTTCACACACCCGCCGCTGTTGCCCGCTGCAAGTGCTCCTCTTCACTTGCCCTGTGGTACCACTGCCACAAGCCTTGTGTTGGACATGGTAGGCCCTCATGGCTCATGGCCATGCATGTGGAATGTAAAACCCAGCACTGTGTAACCCACTAACCCAGCCTGTGGTACCAGGTAGTGTGCTGTGCCACATGGGAGTCACCTGATGGTTGGCAGTTGGGCAGTTGGGCGGTTGGAAGCACTCACCGGTGGCTGTGTTGCTGGTGGGATACGTGATGCCACCCCCTGCCTTCCCTGCCATGCCCTGCTTGACCTGCCAGGTGGTAGGGGTAGAGATGCACAAGGACCGCAGCCTGCCTTGGATGCGGCCCAGTCTGTTCATCCCCTTGGCCGCCCTGCTGCACCAGTACCAGGCCGGCACCGCATACCGCTGTGTCACCCGCAACGACCTGGTGGTCTTCAACGTCCTGGGCTTCATGGGCGGCCTGTCTGCTGTGTTGGCGGAGGGCGTGGTGCCTTCACTGCCAGAGCCACCCATGCACCCCCCTCCCCTGTCCAAGCAGCTGCCCCAGAGCAGTACCCTGGAGCAGCTGCTGATGCAGGGCTTGAGCGTGTCCGGGCAGCACTCCACTGGCCTGTCCCTGGCGCACCTCACCAGCACCCCCTTCTTGTCCAGCACCAGCAGCAGTGGCAGCAGCAGCCTGCGCAACGCCTCAGCCAATGGCCACATGCAGGGGGTTCTCAGCGGCTCCACAGGCAGCAGCATGGGCTGTGTGCGTTTGAACTCCTCAGGGGGACGCGCGGGGGCTGGGCTGTCTAACCTGTCGACAGTGGACGGTGAGGCGGGCACTTCGCCCTTTCACAGCCTGGCACGACTGGCTAGTCCGCAGCAGATCGGGGTCAGCAGCCTTGGAAGCAGCCAGCTGGCCAGCAACATTCACAGCCTCCAGATGCTGCAGAGACAGCTGAGCCAGGTGCAGCTGCAGGCTCAGCAGCAGCAGCAGCAGCAGCAGCAAGTTCAGCAACATCAGGTGCAGCAGCAGCTGCAACAACAGCAGGCCCAGCAGCAACAAGTCCAGCAGCAGCTACAGCAACAGCAGCTGCAGCAGCAGCAGCAACAACAGCAGCAGCAGCAGCAGCAGCAGCAGCAGCAGCAGTCCATTGTACCAGACACCCTGTCCCTGTTTGCTACGCTAGGAAACCCCTCTTCCCCATTCATGTTCAGCCAACCCTACATACCTTCTAACCAGCTATCCTCTGTCATAAAGGAGCGCTTGCAACACCTTCAACAGCTCCCCAGTGGACAGCAGCAGCAGCAGCAGCTTGCCCTTCAACAAGATGCCCCACCAGCGCAGGGCACACCTCAAGCAGTGTCCCAGCAGTCGCTGCCCCAACAGTTCCAACAGCTGCAGCAACAGCTGATGCAGCAGCAGCAGCAGCTGGCACACCTGTCAGAGCAGCCACTGCGCTGCAGCAGCTGGTGAATGCCTCACAGCCGCTGCCCACCACCACGCTGCCAGCACAGCTACCCCTGACCCCTGACACTGCCTGCTCATCTGGCCTCCTGGACAGCATGAACCTGCCGCCCTCCAGCCCCTTACTGCCGGCCCCCTCCCCGGGCTTCAGCCCACTGACCACCCAGAGCATGCACGGCCTGCAGGGCTTGCAGGGCCTCAGCCTCCTGCCCCTAGCCAGCGGCCCTCTCCCTCAGTCCTGGCAGTCTCCGCTGTTTCGCCTGTTTGCCGGCACCTCAGCCGCCACACCCTCCGCCCCACACACGCCAGAGGCGCCCCTCTCCACCGACTACGCAAACCTGTCAGCCCTGGACGTTCAGGTGGGGGCTCCCCTGGGTGCTGGTGGCTCTGGTGAGGCTGAGGCGGCAGTGGAGGCCTCTGGCAACGATCAGGCACGGATGCAGTCACAGCACATCGTGGCGAAGGCACCTGGTGCTGGGGCTCAGTCTGGGGCAGCAGAGGAGCAGCAGGCTAGGTCCCCTCAGCTTGCCGCTGTGGGCCAAGCAGGGAAGGCGTGGTGGCAGCTGGGCCCCAGTGGCACTATGCTGGGCCCTTTCACTGGTGAGGTTGATTGCAGGCAGGGTCAGGGGTAGGGGTAGGGATAGGGGAGGGGTCAGGGTCAGGGCTAGAGTGAGGGTCAGGGGTGAAGGTCAGAGGTACCTTCACTCAAGGTCAGGGGTAGGGTGGGCAGGGCGGGAGGGGACAGGCTGAACCCTGACCCTGACCTGATACACAGCTGGAGAGTGCCAGTTGTGGTACAAGCATGGCCCAAGCAGGAAGGGGCTGCATGGGGCAGTAGGGATGCTTGGGGGATCATGGCAAGGCAGCCTGGCAGTCTGTGGACCACTGTGGTGTAAGGGCCTGGCTCATGGCGGCGCTGTGCTCTGCTCTGCTGGGCGTGGCTTGTCGTGTCTTGCCAGTGGCTTGGCCATGTGGTGCTGCCAGAGATGCAGTGCAGTGCTGCAGCAGCTGTGGGTAAGGCGCTGGCCCTCTCACTAGCTCTGGACTTGTCCCAGTGCTTGGCCCATTGCTGCTGTTGAGGTCAAACTGGTGTCAAGTGGTGCTGAAGAGACAAGGACGTGAGAGAGTCAGGGTGTCTCTGAGGGCTAGCAACAGCTGCTGCGATGGCCCACTGCTGCTGCTGCTGCTGCTGCTGCTGCTGCTGCTGCTGCTGCTACCCTTGGCTGCAGGCGAACAAATGGTGGTATCCTACCTGTTGGGCTGCCTGTCTGATGACACGCTGGTGAGCAGCAGCAGCCCTGGCACTGGCCAGCGCAGGGGCAGCCAGGAGCAGGGGCGGCACGGGCAGGGTGCTGAGGTGGCAGCTGCACCAGGCAGCCCCCTGCTGCTCCCTTCTCCACCCCCACCACAGCTCTTCAAACCCGTGGGGTGGCTGCTGCAGGAGCTGGTGGGGTCAGGGGGGGCAGCGGGCCCTGTGGGGCAGGACAGTGCTTGAAGTGGTGTGGGTGGGAGTCCCTGGTCTGCTCCAATCCTCTGCTCTTTGCTGGGCCCCTGCAACCTGTTTTTGACTCACTTCAACTCTGCCACCTGCTTGGCTCGAGTGGTCAGCTGTCCTGTGGCACTGTTGGGCCATGTCCCTTGTGTGCCTGTTACGATGGCCCGCGTCAGCCCAACCCTATCTTGCTGTGCCCTGCCCTGGGACGGTTTGGCTTGGCTCTCTTGTGCTGTGCTGCCAGACAGGCTGATGCATTGAGAGGTGGTTTGCTGATGAGAAGGTGGATGAGGGGTGGATGAGGGGTTTGGCTTGGTGCAGGCAGGTGCCGCTGAGTAGGGCTGAACCCTGCCGTGGGGCTGAACTCTCTGGCTCCTTGCTCCTGGCCCCAGGCCATGCAGACAGCCACGGGTGTGGTCAATGCAAGTGCCGAAGGGTTTGGCCTGCTTACTGATGTCAATTTGCTAGAAGTTTCGTGGAGCGATGCTTGAGCGCCAAGGCTTGGGTAGAAGCGTGGGTGGTAGGACTGTGAGGTGTGGGGCGCATGTGAGAAGTCATATGATGGAGCCGCAGTCAGCCTGCAAAGCATGGTGTGTACGGGCATGAGTGCAGCGGCAATGGGGCAAGGTATCAATAAGGGGAGGTGATGGAGTAGGACACCAAGTTGGGATGCTGCTGGCAGATCGCCAGCAAGGCTTGGCAATACGGAAGTCGGACCCTGCTATCATGCAGCCAGTGTGGCGCAAGCCTGCAGGGCACTGCAGGCAGCATGCTAGGCCCATGGGGCACGACACAGCAGCGCCCTGGCATTTATATTCAACTGCCAAGCCTCACTAAACCCCTTATGCTACAGCACTGCAGGTATGTGCCGGGTGTTGAGGCACAGTTGCGTCATAGACATTGAACTGCTGCTACACTCTCTCAGTTGCACCCTACGTAGCAGGCATGCCATGTGCCTAGTGGAAGTGTGAGGGGTGGGGGTCACACTGTGTTATCGTCAGCATTGCGGTGTGTTGTGTGAGTATGTGTGTGTGTGGTGTGTGTGTGTGTGTGTGTGTGTGATGTCATTGGCCTGAGGCCGAGCTCATGAGTGAGCCTGCTGCTGCCTGCTCACGTCCTGACCCTTGCTGCACTCACTGTCAAGTGCCAACCTGGTCGGTCACACCATGGGCTGACTCACTGCACCATTTGGCATATGGCAGCAAATGCATGGAGTACCCTTAGGGGCGAAGGTGGGTAATCAGCTTCTACTTAAACTTGTTAAGTAGCGAATTGCTATAAGTGGGTGGCTTGAAGCTTGGGGTGGGTAGGTGGGGAATGTGACAAAGTCAGCAGTGCAAGTGAGGCAGCATTGTGACATGTGGTATGTAGGCTGGCTCGTTGGGTAAGATGGCAGAGATACTTAGCTCGCGTAGTACTTTGCTCCTGGTGATCAGCAGCTCAGCGTACAGTGTGCTGCAGACCTTCAAAGTGTATGGGCGGTAGTGTACATGTGGTGCAAGGATGCCCTAGTCACCCAGCTTCTACAGCATGTTCTTGTGCTCTCACTTGTCCGGACAGGCGCGTGGCAGTATTCTGGTAATGATGCGCTGATGATGCTTCTTGGCAAAATGTGAGGTTATCACGGATGTTTCCTTGCGAGCTGTGCGCCTGGCTTTCTTGTGGGTGCGTGGCAAGCTGTGGATGTCAGGTGGAACCGAGATAACGCACCATGTCGCACACAATTCAGCACTGCTCTTTTTTAAAGAATTGTAGTTTTTTTGTGTAGAATTGCGAGGGCTGTTCGGGTTGTAAGACTGGCGACTCGATGTTTTCTGAGGATGAAGGGTGGCGTGTTGTGTACTAGATAGGCGGCTTACACCGCTTAAGCCGTCAGCCGTTAGGCTGCTTGGCCGCCCTCCCCCTCTAGGGGTTCGGGACTTTCTGTAACGCACTTCAAAGCAAGGTGCACAAACAAAGGTGCACATGGGCTCATCATGAAGTTCTCATTACTGTTCTCGAAAGTGATGGGAAACTGCTTAGTGATCAGTTGCGATAGATCGGTCTACATGAGTTTCCCCTGCCAGACAGGAGGAAGAGACATGGTGGAAGAAACCATTTCAAAAGGCTACAGACAGCCCGTTAGAGCATGACCCGGTTTGTTAACCCAAAGCTAACATGGGACCAAGGGAGGAAAGTTAACAAATTGTTAACATGACCGCCAGGTCGCGCTCCGCAGTCGCGATGGAAGGCGAAGCAACCGCGACCCCAATCTTCGAACACGCAGCCTTTCCGCAAAGCGAAGCTATACGCAGAGCTACAGTGCTCGGCCGGTGTTTCACTATGATGTAACTCTGCTTGGAGCAGGCCATGGCTGGTCGGCTGTAGCTTTGGGGGTTGGCTGTAGCTTTGGGGGCGATTTTTTTACATGGCGACGAACAAGGACGCTATTGTCCCGGTAGTTGGGGTGGTGGCGAGGATGATGGCGTCAAGCATCGCAAGCGCAAATGCACAAAATGCGCCGTGCAAGTCAGTCGTGCAAGTCAGTCGTGCAATCGTGCAAGTCAGTGCAATCGTGCAAGTCAGGCTGCGGGGCTATTCAGGCTAACTAGTCAAGCAGTCTCCGCACAAGCGGAATTAGCTAAGCATAGCGGGACCACAGCTCTCTATGGCGCTCTACCGGGGGGCTACAGCTCTCTATGGCGCAGGCTCCAGGAGGCACATTAGTCGATGCTAGGCGCAACGAGCCGTGTAGGATGTCGCTGCAACAAAAGGACCACAATGGCTGCGCGGCTTACTCAGCGGCCTGCTTAGCGGCTCAGAGGCAAAGCCCACATCAACACCAAGGTTCTCAATGAAGCCCATTGCCTGGCTCTTTAGATGTCGGGAGCGTACTTTGCTGCCTATACCGGAAGACCTCTGCCAAACCCCCATCGCACTCCGGGTCGTCAGGGTGTTAGGCTCAAGGCGTTAACGTTACGTTAACAATTTGTTAACCCACGTTAACAGGCCCAAACATCAGGATGTTAACGTTAACAGTCGTGCCCTACAGCCCGTGCGCAACGTTATACATGGACGTGACCTGCCATTGCGCCTGTCAACTATAGATGCTTAGCTCCAGAGCATGCACACATGGCATGCACATCCTCCTGCATACAACCGTATATAACACCGTGCGGGAACATGACGTACCATTGTGTATATCCCTCACTCGCGACAGCCAGGTTACGCACCCCTAACTGCTAGCCAGTGCCTTGGAGGGCTAAACACAACGCAGCCGCTCCTGCGGCCTGGCATGTCAGCCGTCAAGTCGCAGCCGACCTGTTGTCCTGCCTTGAGTAAGGCAGCACCGCACCCAAAGTGGTGTTGACCATCTTGGCGCCCATAAAGTCGTTGAAGTTCAGACGCAGGTACAGCTGGCGCAGGTGAGGTGCCTTGTTGGCATCCAGCAGCCGAGTGGAGTGCAGCAGGGCGTATAGCTCAGTCACCACCTGAGGCCACAGGGTGGTGTCATGAAAACTCTGTAAATATCATGAGTATCAGTATCATCATTGATATCATCCAGCCCATCACCCCTGCGGCTTGGTTAACCAGTCACATGTGATGAGTGACACTACTACGTGTGGCATTCAAACCTCATGCATATACCATGACTGGGCCTGTTATGCACGATCGTGGCCACGCAATAGGAGGCAGCCTGGGTCATAGCGTAGCATGGTTAGTGACATGCCTCACATGGCCTCTGTTGATATGCGACCCATTTGAATACCGCCTGTGTTGTTGCAGCACCCAATACTGAAGACTCCACCACTTCTGGCTCTCTCGATGCGGGCACACTAGTTCCGGGCCTCACGGCTCTGGTACAGCTGACATGAAGGAGCGCTGGTACAATTGACACGAGGCTGAGGGTGGCTGGGGTGGCCAGCTGAGAGTGCCAGCTGAGGGTGGTTGGCTGTGCCAGGCTGCAATGCTGATACGCTTCCTAGACTTAGTCTCATGTCCAAACAGCAAACTCAGCTGGAATGCTTGTATGGTTTGGCACACACTTCAGACATGCGGTAGGCAATAAGGCATATACACTATACGCAATAGGACATATAGGCAGTAAGGGCATACGCAATATGCGGAAGGCGAAAGGCAGTAGGCAACAAGGGCGATAGGCAATAGGCAGAGCAAGCCAGGGGCTGTGCAGCAGTGGTTTCTATTTCGCATGCTACATATTGATCGCAATCAAAAACCCTGGTAATCAAGATTGCCGAAAGCACAGCAGGTGATAAACATCAGCTCAGTTATTCTGGGGGCCCACCTGGCAGGCTCATGGGGGGACCTACATCACACCGTCACACATGCATGCATGAGTCACTCCATGCAACAGCCCATCACGCCAGTGCCAGCCTCACCTGCTGGAAGCTGCGCCCTAAGCTGCGCACCCTCTCCTGACTCAGTCCCAGGCCAGGTGCCGCAGCTGCTGCTGGAGAAGGCCCCTGCACCCCAGGGAGGCCTGAGCGAGGCAGCAGCTGCTGCTGCAGGGCAGCTGTGGCGGTGGCTGAGTGCAGGCTGTCCACCAACAGGCAGTACTCCTGCACATGCCTGCGGCTCAGCACCCAGTCAGCAGCAGGGCCTATGCTGCTACTGCTGCACAGCAGCACTTGTGATGTGTGAAGGCCTATATGTGAGCATGTGGTAAGAAACAACAAGTGGGCTCATCAAGCAATGCAAAGACATACTCAGGGGAGTGGTGAAGTGAAGCAGGCGGGTGTGCGGGTGACAGGTGGTGGTGGTGGTGGGTAGCAGGCAGGTGGGTGGGCGGTGAGGTCATTGGACCTGAAGACTGCGGTGATGATTTTGGCCATGGTGTGCGTGGTGAGGAAGGACTGGGCCATGAGGGTGTGGAGGAAGGCGGCGTGCGCCCGCTCCACCTCACTGAAGTCCTGCCAGCAGCGGCGCAAGTCAAGCCACACCCTTCCGCATGGGCAGCAAACATATGCATCAGGGGCATGCAAGACCCAGTCTATGAGGGGGTGCCTCGTCAAGGGGTCACAACAGCAGAGTGCCCTGTTGGGTTAGGACCTGGTTGGCCAGGTGATCACGATATGCCTTCAGCCAACAGTGGCTACCAATGTGCCAGAGCCATAGGTATGGCGTGCTTGCATGGAGCAGGCTCGACACACTCAGTCAATACAGCTGTGTCATCCAACAGCAATACCAACAGGGGAATGCTATGTAATCATGTTTATCCCGCTCGCCCGCTCGCCCGCCCACCCGCCCGCCCACTGTCATGGTTTTGGTCCTGCGACCTCTCATTTGTAGGAGTCACCCATTACAAACTGAGACACTCACTGCGCGATACCCCATGCTGATAGTATGCCCCCTGGCCCGCCCCCTTGCTGCCTTCCTGCCTGCCTGCCTGCCTGCCTGCCTGCCTGCCTGCCACAGCCAGCAGCACCGCTTGAACCCACCTGAGCCGCCCCCACCCGCTGCTCCAAATGTGCAAAGTTGGACTCGATCACATCCACCTGCACATCGCAGCCAAAGTGATGGGCTTCAGACACCAGCCGCCCCAGACTGCTGGTTGATTCAGCAAGCCGCGCTTGCTGTCGCCAAAGACAATGCCCAGCAGTAGCACCTGGCCAGCTCAGCGGTGTTCATCAACAACATCATGCAATGTGTGACCTCATGCCCACATGCGGCACATGAGCCAATCAGCCTCCTGTCAAGCCAGCCCATGGCAGGTAGGGCCGAGATGGCAGCCATGCCTCAATTTCTACACCCTCTACTGGAACTCTTCTGGAACAATTAATACTGCAGGGCAGAGATTACACCCTCTATAACTCCTACACCCTCTATAGCTCTTCTTGAACAAAACATACTGCCGGGGCAAGTAAATGAAGATACCAAAAAGAAGTGAAGTAAAGAATAGACAACCTGCATCCCTGACTTGACCAGGCGGGCTGCAGGCTGGACGGACCTGGATATAGATCTGTAAGTTGCTGACCAGGTGTGACATGTGATGCCGCAGCTGCAGCAACTCCACCAGCACAGACTCCCCAGAACCTGCACTATGGAAGCACCGTGCAGGGGACAGGCCACGTGGAGGGCCATGCGACACATGCAGAGCCTGCGAATTTCCACATGCAGCAGACTGCATGCCATGCATGGGCATTCACGTTTGCCTTTTTCCTCTTGTGGGGGCGAGTTGTATGTATATGACATGGCCATCATGTGGACCATCATGATGGTGGTCGCATAGGAGGGATCTAGCCCTCCATGCACCAGTGGTTATGTCAGTTGCGTGAGCACTCCTCCACACAATGAGTCAACCACATCTTCAGTTCCCCCAGCCGCACCTCCAGTGTGGCGCCCCGCCCCCTGCTGGCTGTAAGCTGTTCCTCTGCCAGCTCCCAGCTCACATAACATCTGCAGCAGCAGCAGCAGCAGCCCCCACCCCATGTGCACCCTTCAGGAGCTGCAGCGCGCGCCAGGCCCAGGCTGGCAACAGCGCGTCATCTCACTCTTCGCACAGTCGCGCATCACGCACACCTCCCACCCCACCCAGCGAAGGTCTCAGCACCTTCCGCTCACCTTCCAGGCACCTTCCAGCTTCAGTTGCACACGCTTGAGGCGCAGCAGGAACTGGAAGAGGGCGTTGTACCTGCAGCCAGAAGCCTGGAAACCCCAGTTGCTGCTGCTACTGCTTGCGTTGGGCTGGAGGGAAGGGGGAGGGGGAGGGGGAGGGGGAGGGGGAGGGGGAGGGGGAGGGGGAGGGGGAGGGGGAGGGGGAGGGGGAGGGGGAGGGGGAGGGGGAGGGGGAGGGGGAGGGGGAGGGGGAGGGGGAGGGGGAGGGGGAGGGGGAGGGGGAGGGGGAGGGGGAGGGGGAGGGGGAGGGGGAGGGGGAGGGGGAGGGGGAGGGGGAGGGGGAGGGGGAGGGGGAGGGGGAGGGGGAGGGGGAGGGGGAGGGGGAGGGGGAGGGGGAGGGGGAGGGGGAGGGGGAGGGGGAGGGGGAGGGGGAGGGGGAGGGGGAGGGGGAGGGGGAGGGGGAGGGGGAGGGGGAGGGGGAGGGGGAGGGGGAGGGGGAGGGGGAGGGGGAGGGGGAGGGGGAGGGGGAGGGGGAGGGGGAGGGGGAGGGGGAGGGGGAGGGGGAGGGGGAGGGGGAGGGGGAGGGGGAGGGGGAGGGGGAGGGGGAGGGGGAGGGGGAGGGGGAGGGGGAGGGGGAGGGGGAGGGGGAGGGGGAGGGGGAGGGGGAGGGGGAGGGGGAGGGGGAGGGGGAGGGGGAGGGGGAGGGGGAGGGGGAGGGGGAGGGGGAGGGGGAGGGGGGCTGAAGTACTATCATGGAACGGAGAGCAGCAGGTGGTAGCAGTGCAGTAGGTGGGCGTCAGGCCCCCTCTTCTTGAGGCTGCCTATGCAATCCTGTGACCTGCTGGGTTAAGGGAGTTCACTGGCCTGGCCATGACGGGCGGGGTGATGAGCAGCCCCAGCGGCCATTCTGCACGGTAGTCTAGCCACAGCCCATCCCACCCGGGGTCGAATTTGGGCACAGCCGCGGCCAGCAGCTGCAAGCAGGGCAGCACACAGGAGGCGGCTCTGCCTCACCGCCTGACAGTCTGACCTCAGCCTCAGCCTCAGCCTGGCGAACTCAGCCTGCACACACAGCTTGGTGAAGCCCAGGCAGGACAGCAGGGCCTGCAGGGCGGGGCCGGCCAGCGCTGACTCGTGTGTCAGGCTCTGCACCGTGGCGCTGCCAGGGCTGTCAGGCAGTAGTCATGCTCATGGTAAGGCGCAGGTTCAGGCACACACCAGGAGTCACAGAAGGGGCAGCAGCCTTAGCAAGCAGCAGGGGCTGGTGGAGGTGACTCACTCTGCTGCTTGGCGGCTGCAGCCCTTGGCTGGCTTCTGCTCCTGTTGCTGCAGTGCTGCCCTCTCCTGGGCCGTGCGCCTGAGCGCTAGGCTCCTGATCTGGCGCCCAACGCAGGCGGAAGAGTGAGAAGAGTGAGTCATGCTGCGCAGTGGAGGCCTGGCACGCTTGCTGGAAGGCAGCGTTTACGTCAGCATCTGCCGTGTGCAGCCGGGGCGGCAACGCCAACAGCCTGCGACCCAGCGGAAGCATGGCACCCGCATGGGCGCATGGCATCGCATGGAGACATGGCATGATGTTGGCCTTGAATGAGAATAGGAAATGTGTGAGAGAGAATGAGAGACCCTTTGCTCATGGTATTAAGCTGTGGAGGGTTTGCGTAGGAGTGATGACATGCGAGTGTGATTCTAGGAGGCTGCAAGTCGCCACCTAGCAGCAGCAGCAGCAGCATGCAGGACAGTCGCTTCCACCCCTGGCACCCACTTAATGCCCGCAGCTGCCTGCAGCTTATGTTTGTCAGGGTTCAGGGTAGCAGTTCCAGGGGCTGGGCAGCAGGGGCGCAGGCAGCAGGGGCGCAGGCAGCAGGGGCGCAGGCAGCAGGGGCGCAGGCAGCAGGGGCGCAGGCAGCAGGGGTGCAGGCAGCAGGGGTGCAGGCAGCAGGGGCGCAGGCAGAAGCAGTGTAGCAGTTTCAGGTGCTGGGCATCAGGTGCTGGGCAGCAACAGGAGAGCAGGGGACTCACCCGCGGGCCTCCACGAGGAAGGCATGGAACAGCTCGCCCCGCGACATCAAGAAGTAGTCCTTGAAGGCCGCCAGGTGGCTCAGCAGGTCAGCCTGGGTCGATCCGGGGGCAGGCAGGTGAGGGTGAGGGGGCAGGTGGGGGGCAGGCAGGCAGGTGAGGGGCAGGCAGGCAGGGAGGTACTAAGCAGGCATACAGGCTGCCCTGACAGCCTGGATGCCTGTAATGTTCCTGTCAGGCTTTTTCGCCCAGGCCCCTTTACCATTTATTATCGACCCCCCCTTTCCCAAGCCTGCCAAAGAGTCAAATGTGATACACATGTGCCTCTCTTCCTCGAGAGGTGCTGGGTTCAAATCTGGCGGGGCACGGTCGCTGCACCCACCTGCACCACTACCAGGTGCCACAGCAAGGAGGCGGCCCGGCAGCGCAGCGCCTCAATGACCCGACCAAACGCCACCCTGTCCCAGCTGGGCTGCATCTGAAGAGCGCGAAGAGCCTGGAGCCAGCAGCAGCAGCAGCAGCAGCAGCTGCAGCAGCAGCGACAGCGACAGCAGCGGCGGTAGCGGCGGCGGCATCAGCAGCAGCAGCAGCAGCCCCACCATTCCTCCTGCCCTGCCGTCAACAAGGCCCAGTGGCACTAGGGGCGCAGCACAGCAGTAGTGTCCAAGCTGAGTGGCCTGCGTGCCCAGGATTGCTCCGCCAGCCACCTCTCACCCCTTGCTGCTGCCCATAGTTAGCTGCTCAGCCAACCAGCTTGCCAGTTCAGAACACAGCTCCAACAAGATTGCCAGCTCAGCCCACAGCTCCAATTGCTCACACTGCAGCCACCCTCATCCCTTGCTGCCAATGTCTATGGCTACACAGCCAACCAGTTTGCGTGAGCACACAGCTCCAAGGAGCAACAGCCAGGCCATGATATGTCACCGTCCCATGCCATGCGCCCCACATCATCCCTGGTCACACTTTGGCACCAGATGGCCTGCAGTGCTGCACAAGATGGTGCCCTGCACCCACCCCTACCTGAGCCCCCTCCAGCGTTTCGCTGTGAGTCAGCAGCTGAGCGCCTTGGTCGGCCCCGCCGCTGCCTGCCCTCTGCTCCCCGGATGCAGTCAGGGGTGGCGGGCGGCCCCGCAGCAGGTGTGAGCCCCCGCCTCTGCTGGGGTTGTGGCGCAGCAGGAGGATGGACTTGCCTATGAAGGCAATGGCCTCAGCCTGCTCCAGCGGGATGTGGGAGGGCAGGCGGGCCGGGAGCACCTGCGTGCAGCGGCAACACAGGGCAAGGGGGCGTAGGGGAGGGGGCAGTACCTAGACAAAACCCTGGCCTGACCCCAACTGACAGGGGATGCGGTGACGTGCATGCCAGCAGTGTGGCCCCCAACACGGTGTTATCTTCCCATGCGTTGGAGCTGTGCCGGCCAGGGCTAGAAGAAGGAGAAGAAGAAGAAGAAGAAGAAGAAGAAGAAGAAGAGCAGTATGCCTGCATTCAACAGAGTGAAGGGGAGGAGCTACCGCCTGGGGCACGGCCTGCTTCCACTATTACCGGCCAGGCTCAGACAAATGACTTGGCCCCTGCTGTGTTGGAGTGGATGGTGGTGCTGGTGGATCTGTAGCCAAGCCTGGCCTAGCCTTCCACAAACAGCCTTCATGACGCCCTGACACCGTTCATAGCTGAGAGCACAGCGCACATGGTGACTGCATGGGCTGTGCTAATGCTTTGCATAACTCCACACAGACAAAACTCCACCCTTAGTGAGGGCCAAGGTGCTGGTGCTTTGTGGGATTGTAAAGAGATGAGACATCCAACAGTGCGCAAGGCAAAGGTGGCAAGCTGCCGACGTCCATGACGCCTGCACAGGCAATCTGACATCATTTGGTCGCAGTGACTAGCAGGGGGCAATGCACATGACGATGACATCATAGGCTTGCTTGCTTGCTACCTTTTGCCTGTCGCCGTGCTTGCTTGCTTGCTTGCTTGCTACCCTCTGCCTGTCCTCGTGCGTGCTTACTTGCTACCCTCTGCCTGTCCTCGTGCTTGCTTGCTTGCTACCCTCTGCCTGTCCTCGTGCTTGCTTGCTGGCTTGCCTCACCTGGTAGCTAGTCTGCCAGTCAAAGCCATCTGTTGTGCTGCTGGCAGCTTGTGTCCCTGGTGTTGAACCTGAGGCTGAGGCCACAAAGAACTCAGCGTGTGGGTCCAGCAGCACCCCGTGGATCATCCTAGGGCAGCAGGCAGGGCAGGCAGGAGTGGGAGCGGCAGAGGCGGCCACACATGTCTAGTGAGGGTTGCATACGCAGCAGGCACGGCACCAAGCATGATCAAGCAAGCAAGCAAGCAAGCAAGAACGAGGGCAGGCAGGGGTTAGCTGTGTGGAGGTGGGAAGCCTGGCAAGCGACCCTAGTGCCAGCACAGGGCAGCCCTAGCTGGGCCCACAGCACCTTCACCTTGACTCCACACTGCCCACCTGGGCCCACAGCACCTTGCAGCTGCCACTGTCCTAGCCCCTTGCACCATGGACCTACCATGACGCCAGTTGCCTGAACAGGACCTGGTGGCAGTGCCAAAGCAGGCGCTGCGCACAGGCTGACCAGGCAGGGGCCCCACTGCGGGCAGCCTTCGCCACCAGCACCAGCAGCTGTGCCCCTCGGAGTGGCAGGCCCCCCTTCCCCTCCCCTGTCCCCCCTGCTGCTCCTGCCGCCCCGACCCCTGGCTGCACAGACCCGTAGGCAAGGCTGGTGGGCAGGCTGAGGGGAGGTGCTTGCTCAAGGCTGGCTGAGCTGGCTGAGGGGTACGGGGCGCCTCCTGCAGCACGGTACGCTAGGAGGTGCAGGTGCGGCAGCAGCACCTGGGTGGTCAGACGTGCAGCAGAGGGGGTTGTCTGGTGGGCGGGAAGCGAGCAAGCAGGAATGGAGGACTATGCTTTTACCAACAGGGTGGCAGCAAGGGGTAAGGGTGGCACTGGGTGTAGCCCCTTGCTGCCCTCTCACAGGGCGGAAAGCAAGGAAACAAAAGCGAGGCCATGAGGAACTGATGAGCTGGAGCAGGTGTCACGAGACAAGGAGGGCTAAGACGGCAAAGCAGGAGGAGGAGGAGGAGGAGGTGCAGGAGGTAGAGGTGGACGGCAACGTGTGGCGGGTGAAGCGCGTCCCTGCGGCACCTGCCTTAGTCAGGGAGGGTAGCCATCACCACACCCATATGCTCCACCTCTCACTGACCGCAAACTCATGCAGGTGCATGGTGATGGCGGCCAGCACCAGGGGCGGCGCCTGTCCCGCTGTTGCTGCCTGCGCCTTGCGTTGTAGCTCCACCACACACGCCACGTACACATCCAATGCCTCTGCAGCCATGCCAACGGTCACACTTTGTCAACACTGGGAGCAATGACGTCACATGAGTGGAGAGGTACATGCTCACACACCTAGTCCATGCAGCTGAACCCATGCCATGCAACCCCATGCACAAGCCCCATGCCTCACACCTGTTAGGCCAGAGGCCAGAGCCCGGCGATACAACGAGAAGGCAGGGGTGGCTGCCACCACGGCTGCAGCCTGCAGCCCCGCCCCGACGCCCTGCCCATGCAGCACATCGTGGGGCTGAGGTGCCATGTCTGGGCTGAGTCCAGGTGGGCAGTGTGGAGTCAGCCATGCGGCGCCTGGTTGCTGAGCGTCCACAAAGGCCTGCACCGCCTTGTAGTGAAACCCGAGCTGCACCAAGCGCCCCAACACCTCCCTGCAGGCAAGGCTGGGCTACAATTAGGCTGCATGTGGAGTGTGATGTGGAAATGCATGCGCATGGCATGGTGAGCATGTTGGTGTGTGCATGTGAGGAGGCTGCATAGAGGAGGCTGGGATGGAATGCTTGCATGCTTTGCCGGGCTGTGCTATGGATCAATGCCAGCAAGCGCTGCCTTACTGCAGAACTCAGCCCCAAGCAGCTAGTGAGTAGCAGTAGGTGACAAGGCGATGGTTTTGACACCGCCCTGTTGCTTTGCTGCACCAGATGTGCCGAGTGCACTTCAGCTGCAGGCAAGCTGCAGAAACGCCCTAGCTTAGGCACATGATGCCAGGCTGGCGAGCTGCCACGATCACCTGTCGCCAGCTTCCACCCAGCTCAGGTCCGATGATACGGAGATGTGGCAATCATCTGGGTGAGGCACGCCTTGGCAGGTCTCCCCTAGACTGCAGTGAGAGGATTGATGTGGCTGGTCAGCCCTGCAGCATCGCTCGGCTTGAGCACAGGCTGCTGCTGCTGCTGCTGCTGCTGCTGCTGCCGCTTAATAGATCAGCACCAGGTTGGCTGGCGTGGGAACGTACCGGGTTCTGTAGCTGGCACTGTCCACGAACACATCCCCCGTGAAGCCAACCAGTGCCAGGAGAAGCTCTTGAACCAGATTTGAATAAGCAAACATATCTGTGCAGCGTGCTGTGCCGTCAGGCGCGCCGGTGTCGGGGTAGAGCGCGCACATCGCCCTAGTCCAGTTGCATTACCTGCGTGATTCAGTTTACTGATGGCAGGAGGTGAACAAAGTCGACACTCATTTGCGCACTTGCTGTTCAAATCGAGTCGCGAGGAATAGCTCGGAGGGACCTGGCGAGGACGGGGGATCCGCAACAGGGGTGGGCGCTATTGGGAAGCTGACAGCTAAGCAGGTTGGGTTCAACGCGCAGCACAATGCTGCCTCCATCAAACGCCCACCTTGGCAGATGCCATACTTCTTCCAAGCCCGGTGGCTATGTTTGTGTGTGGCAATAGCAACTTTATCGGTCCGCACGGGAGGGGTCCTGGGATGAAGTCAAGCTGGTTGGTCTTCTGAAAACCCAGTTGCCCAAAAAGGTCACAGCGTTCAGCTGAACAAGGGCCAGATGTGGCAGGCCCGTGGCTTAGACAACGCCCGTCATGACACCTCCCAAGGCAAAGCTGAAGCACAACATCGTCACCCCGGCCATCTGGGATGCGGTGTGAGAGGTGTACCTGGGGTGAGTGGGTAAGGCAGCGGCTTACGCTGTACGTAGCCCAGGACCGGGCGCTGGAGCAGTACCTCAAAAAAGTTGAGGGTGGATGGGTGGGTTATGTATTGGGATGTGGTGGGTGGGCATGAAGTGAAAGATTACTTGATTGTGCCATGCCTAACCTGGTGCCGCCATGTCAGCCACCACCTGTCTGCCTTGTGTGCATGGCTGCAGTTGAAGGAGGACATGGCGAAGGTGTCCATGGAGCGCCATGGGCGTGTCAAGCAGCTGGTGGTCTTCTTTAGAGCAGCTGGCATTGGCACTGGGGGAGGCTGAGACGCTGATGCGGTGCTGCGAGCCTTTTGCAAGGTGGTGTGCAGGCTCAGGGGCACAGACCAGCGTCAGGGCAGGGTGGTGCTTGTGGATGAGCACCGCACCAGCCGGGTCAGCTCAGCAGTGAATGGCCAGCAGCCCTGTGAGGTGGAGCTGGACAAACTCAGTGCCACCAGGCCTGCAGGCTGGAAGCCACCAGCAGGGCAGGTGGAACCCCGCCTGGTGCGCCCAGCCTGGAGCCAGGAGCGTGGCCAGCCAGTGCGGGGCCTGATGTGGTGCCCTGTAGTGGCCCCCCGCAAGCCCCCACAGGCCCCACGCAGCAGCCAGGCAGCCACACAGCCAGCAGCCTCAGAGCCAGGGCCCAACACTCCCCCTCCAGCGAAGCGCAGCAAGCTGGCAGCTGAGCCCACCAAGGGCAAGGGCAAGGGCAAGGGCAAGGCTGCCAAAGCCAAGCCAGCACCACAGCCAGGCAGGTGGCTGGACAGGGACTGCAATGCAGCATTGAACATGCAGCGCATTGGGGAGAGCAGGTGGCGTCCACTGGAGCTGTGCTACTGGCCAGACCAGGGAGCTCTGCCAGCCAAGGGCAAGGAGTACCCTGGCCTGGGCTACAAGCGGCTGCGAGACAAGCCCCCAAGGCCCAGGAGCAGCAGCAGCCCGCTGAGGCACAGTAGTATGTGCCCCCTTTGTTGAGCTGTCATCAGCTTACAATTAGCGCATGTTTTGTCATGCCAACTCTACACATTGCCCTCGTGGTCAGTCAATAGTGTAGGTGGTAGGCGGCTCATGTGCCATGTGCACTGGGTTTACTCCACACAGCCCAATAACAATGTTTGAGTCGGATCTAGTTAGTGGCTGCTAGTGGCTGCTAGTGGCTGCTAGCAGGTACTTCTGATCCGGCTCAAATGGAGGCCCTAGTGAGGGACAAGAGGGCTGTGATGGTTACTGATGGTTACTTTCTAGCGAAATGTGGTGACAGCTAGAAAATGCATAGCAGCTATGTGCAGCCTGGTGTTGAAGGTGTTACGTGCTCCCTCAAAGTTCGAAAACGGTGCAGTATCAAGAGGGTAGCATGAAAGTTATCAAGGGTAGCATGAAAGTTATCAAGAGGGTAGCATGAAAGTTACCAACCCCATGTTGGGACATCCTGACTCAAACACGGGAATGTCATACTCATCAAAGTCGCTCCAATCTGTGATAGCGCCATCGTTCATTCGTACGCAGTATCTCATTCCAGCGTGTGTATAGGAGCAGGACGCCGGGGGCGGCCCGGCCCGGCTGCAATGCGGCGGTTGTTGAGCGCGGCTGACACGTCTCGATCGTAGAACCTGATGCCATTGCTTGTTGAGCACATCAGGCCCCGGATGCGGGACCGCGTCGCCATGCTGCGCACCGGGCGCAGCCACCTGCTAGGCGACATACAAATGCACATCTGTAAGATTGCCAAACCAAGTGCTATGTCAAGCCATGTTTAGTCTGAACGGTGCAGGGCACAGTCAAGGGTTGGTGTGTGTTATTGTAGTTGTGGGCCCAGTGCGCTGCACCGTTGGCCTGCATGTTCCGCTGAGCTTGACTTGGTTCTGGCGTGTCGGCCTCACGGTCAATCTAACTGTCCGATGCATTACGTCTATGCTGTCTGTTTCGCTTCATACCCATAACTCGCTCCGGTAATTGTGGCGCTGTTTGCCTTCGATGTCCTGGTTCTCCTGTTATTTTCCTGATTTTCCTGTTTTTTAGTTAGTCCTCAGGAAGTTCGTTTGCGCCGTCTACAGCCATCTGTACATTGGTACGCAGTGTCTCATGCCAGCGTGTGTATAGGAGCACACCCGAGTAGTCGTACACTAGCAAATCATGAGCCAAGACGCGCCCCTCCCTTCTGCTGCTGCATCAGCCCCAGCAGCCGCTGCTAATACGCAGCAAGGTCCGTGTCCTGGTTCTCCTGTTATTTCCTGGTTTTCCGTGGTCCGTGTACAATCGCGTGTGGGATCGGTGCAGTGATTGTTCAACATCCGCGCCCTTTGCTCATTGTACATTTCAGGGGGCCTCATCAACTTCTTCTTTGGGTCGGTTGCTGCAAGCGCCGTGCAAGCGATCATGTGCAGTGCAAGAGGCTGGTAACTACTTCCTGCAGGCCATACTTCCGAGTCATTGCTCCAATGCCAAAGGTTGTCCTGAGGCGCTCTGCCCAGGTAGATGTGATGCATCTATGCAGCTCGAGTGAGCGTCACCACTGCAGAATGCATGGTGAATGCATATGGTATACAACGCGTGGTATACAACGCGTACCACGCGTTGTATACCAGTGGTACCAGTGGTTGTATACCAGTGGTTGTATACCAGTTGTATACCAGTTGTATACCAGTGGTTGTATACCAGTGGTATACAACGCGTGGTATACCACTGGTGAATGCATATGGTATACAACGCGTCATCACCATTGTCAAGCTAACCTCTGCAGGCCGCCTCAAGCAAGGTGGATCCCAGGCTGGTAGCCTACAAGCAAAGCACAGAGAGCAGCGAACATTTCCTCACCGCACTGAAGCACAATGTCGGTGAGTCAGTCCATGTTGAAAAGCAAGCAAATGAGTTACGAGCCAAGTTGCCTAGGCTCTCCTGTTGCTGGAGTGTTGTGATTGCCGGAGTGGACACTGCTTGTATGCAGTAACACGGCCTGACACCGACGGTGTGTATGGACTTGCCCCTGATGAGTTGGCCCCTTTGCCCTTCGACTGCCCAGCTGCATGGGAGTACATTGTCGATTGGCTGGCAGGTGAGAATTCTGATGGGCCAACCAAGCAGCTACCTGCTGCTTTCATTTTTGTTGTTAGTAGGGGATAGGCTGGGGCACATTGCACTGGAGGCGCACCCATGCTTTCAACATTGTATGTGATGTTTGACAGGTGATTCATGGTTGTACTTTTACATGCATTGTATGATACACAACCATACGGCGTTGCAATCATGGTCTCATCATGATATGTGCTACCGTACTGATATGCCCTGTTGGTGATATGCTGATTTGGTGAAACCCGAAAAACGGTCCCAAAGGCCCGATTGGCACATATTTGGTGACAGCGCCTGACTCAAACATTGAAGTGATACATGTTTGGTGACTCCCTATTCTTAATAGATCTACGAAGCCAGAGGCTGCCAAGTGCAACACCTAGCAATAGCACATTGTCCACATATGTATTTGTTCACTAGTTGGGCAGCCGCCTTTGAGCACTGAAGCGTGTGGCTGCTTCCATCACAGCCTCATCATCCTCACTATCACTCTCGCTATCAGAGCTGCTGCTGGCTGAGCTGCTGGCACTGCTTCCATCAGCCTCCACCGTGGCAGCAGCCCTCAAAGCTTGTGTGACGATGTCGTCCTCATCACTATCAGAAAGAGGTTGCATGCCCCTGCCACGGCCCCCTCCCCTGCCCCTGCCCCTGCCCCATCTATAGGCTGAAGGATCGAGGTCAGCAGGCTCTGTTTCAGCTTTGGCGCCATATACCATAGAGTTATGGTGAACTTGAGGGTGCTGCTACAAATTTGGTGACAGCCGCATCTCAAACAAATGGTCATACAATTTGGTGACGATTTGATTTGGTGAAATCACTAACAGGGGGTATCAGTACGGTATGTGATGTTATCGATGATACATCATGTATGATGTTAGGTGTAACACAAGTTAGGGTTAGGGTTAGGGTCATGTGCTAACCCTGCCAGGCAATGGCCTCATGTGTTAGTGCTGACCTGAGCTTGAGTTTAGGTTGCAGCAGTAACATGTTGCCTGACGTGGAGCTTATATGCAAGGATGGCAGGCGCACTGAGCGCAGCCTGGGAGCGAAGGGTTTGCAACCCCATAGTGAAGAAACCAGCTTATAGCTGCCCATTGCCTTTGCCATGCAGGAATCTTTCTTGTGGGCCAGGCCACCGTGGTGATGTTCATTGCCATTCAGGTGATTGCAGCTGGGCTCTATGCATTGCTGCCAGGTGCTTGCTGCCAGTAGGTGCATTGCTGCAAGTTGGCTGCTGCTAGCTGGGTGCTGCTGCTAGCAGGTGGATTTAAGTGCGTAGGGACTGCCACTTGGCTGCAATGCCAAACGCAACCCATATCATGTCGTCTGAACCTCAGTAGAAGCTGGCATTGCCCAAGCGCAGGTGGACAATGACCAGCGTGGAATCGTGCTGGGCGACTCCTACACTGGGAGGTGGGCGGGTCTGTGGGGTTCTGACAGGGAGGTGGGCTGACACAGTTCTGCACCATGTTTGCTGCACCGTGCTTGGTGCTATGGCCTGTCTGTGTGCCTTGATGAATTTTTCAGTCAGGATGGGGTAACAGGGTCGTTGCTCTTGTCTGCAAACTTTCATGGGAGTCAGCAGGCTCACCTCTGCTTTGACAGGTGGATGCCCATTGTTCGAGCGCTGGTCATTGTGGTGGGTTGCTGTGAAGATAGGGCTGGTGCACTGGCCCTTGCACTGGCTGCAAGAAACTGGTGCTTGGATCTAAAACTCACCCTCACTCTTGCTGATCCTACCTGTTGCCTCGCTGCTTACATGGACGGACCATCGTGGTCACGCCCACAACATACGTTAACTGGAGCAGTACCCATTGGTGAGTTGTCTTCCATATTCATATCCATGTCCATGTCCATGATCAAGAGGCAACGGCTGGCACGCTCATAAGTGACCGGACTGGCACAGTGCCCCGAGTGTATCTACGCCACAAGCATGCTTGTGCCATGGCCGCCTATCATACCAGGCACTTAACAAAACCCTCAACATCAGCTGGGGCAGCCCTGATCTATACTCCCTGGGCCACCTAGAGGAAGCTATAGACTAGCTCAGCATTGTAATCATGCTCTCATGCATGTGTACGCTGATACAGCTCAAATGGTGCTGAGGTGCATCCACCCCACCTGCCACTGGCAGCATTGCCATTGTAAACCACCAGCTACTTGCATTGCCTCCTGACAGGCCCAACTGCCTACCACCACCTCCCAACAACTCCTCACTCCCTTCTGCCTGACATGACACCCGTAAAGAAAGTCACGAGAATAAGCAGAGCCATGGCCCGTGGCTTAGACAACGCCCGTCATGACACCCGTCATTACACCATTGCCTGACCATTGCCTGACCATTGTACAGCCATTGACCATTGCCTGACCATTAACAGACTCCCAAATTCAGCTATGCTGCGGCCACGGTCCTGCCTGCGGTATGAGGGCAGTGTGGGGGCATGACGGAATAGGGAGTGCCCAGCATCCACCGGGACACTACTAATGCCTGTCCTCACTGTCGAGTGGTCATAAACGGTGAAAAAAATGGTCAAACGGTGGAGACCAGCACAGTGGTTCCCCTACAATTACTACAGGGCAGGGGCTGTGTTATCTGTAATCCGCTTTGTTTGCATGCAGCAAGCATCCGGTACCATTACGTGATTCATTACCCCAACCCGCTTGCGAAGGCTAGGCAATCTATGATGGCATGAAACACATGCTCTGATGTAGGCACACATATGCGGTGCACACATGCTACTGTGCTACAGGCTGCTGGGCTTGGGCCTTGGGGGCTCGCTCTCGCAACTTCTTGAAGCCCAGTGCTGGGTATTCCTTGCCCTGGGCAGGAAGCCTTGCTCGGTGTTGCCACCTGCACAGCTCCAGTGGGCGCCACTTGCTCTCCCCTGCCCGCTGGAGGTTGAGGGCTGCGTTGCAGTCCCTGTCCACCCATTTGCCCAGCTTCCCAGGGGTAGCCTGGGCCAGCCAAGGGCACCACATGAGGCCCCGCACTGGCGCCTCAAACCGCTTGCTCCAGGCTGACCGCAACAAGCGGTCATGCACCTGATCTGGCTTGGGCTTCCAGCCTTCAAGCCTGGTGGGCTTGCTGCGGTCCAGCTCCTCCTCACAGGGCTGGGGGCTGTTCAGCATTGCGCTGACCCTGCTGGTGCGGAACTCATCCACTGTCACCACCTTGCCTGGCACCCTGTCTGTCGGCTTGCCGCTGTTGGCCCTCTCCACCACCTTGCGGCAGGCCTGCAGCACAGCCTTGGCCCCCCACCCACCCCGCGTGCCAATGGCTGCGTTGCCAAAGAACACCACCAGCTGCTTGCGGGTCCCCCACTCCTGCTGGGACACGCTGGCTGCCTCCTCCTCCAGCTGCATGGCACACAAGATACACACAATGCGCATGACATCCTTGGCAGAACTGGGGACATGGGCACCTAGCAGGTCACATGTGGGGAGGTCCTCAGCCTGTGGTCCTGCCCCTTCCCCCCTACCCTTGGGCACTCCCACCTTCATGAAGTAGCGCTCCAGGACCTTCTCCTGCGCGCCATGCAGCCTCATCCTTTGCTCAGCCCACTTGGGATGCAGGTACTCCCCCCACACTGCATCCCAAGTGGCCAGGGTGACAGCCACATGCCGCTGGATGGCCACCAGGGAGGTGCCTGCTGGGGTGGCTGCTGCCAGGTGCTGCAGCTCGAGCTTGATGTTCTCATTCCACCGCTGAGTGTTGTGGCGAGCCTGGATCAGGCCGCTGTCATGCTGCACCTGACGTTCTCCTCCGCGCCCTTGCGCTTCTTGCCCTTCATCGCGCTCTGTAGTCGACTTACATTGGCAACTATCTTCAATTGGCAACTATATTGGGCTTGGGATACATGGCATACATGGATATCTTTTGGCCTTGCTGTTTTCTATAGCAAAAATGGCCATTGGATGGCATCGACTCAGCAACACCAACACACTCCAGTAACAGCAGAGAGCCCAGGCTGTGATGGTTGCTATGTTGTGCTCGGCGTCTGAGGATAATGCTGCTGGGCCATGCAAACACCGTGTCTGTCCTGGCAGGTCACCCAACTGGTCATGACCATGCTGACATGCGAATATTTGTAAGTGCTGGGCAGCTACGATTAGGGTTAGGGCTAGGTCGCTTGTTCCCAGCCTGTAGATGCCTGCAGATGGCTGCTTGGCTGCAAGTACACGGCTCATGCACGGCTCCTCTCCACTCACCAGCGTCACTATGGCTGCTTGTGAACAGGTTTCGCAAGATGATGTACTATCGCCTGCTGTCCATGCGGGTGCTAGTGGACTGGGTAAGCTGACTGAAGCACGCAACATCATCTCCCCTGCAAGCAAGCAGTCAAGCAAGGCCACTAGGTGTTCGCCTTGACAAACCTGCTTGCACTGAGTGGGTGCATGCAGGATACCAAGAAGGTGTGGCAAGGCCTGTTCTTCTACTACTTTATCGCTACGTGGATTTTGCTGAACATCTGGTGTGTCCATGGCATCGTCAACTTCCGTGACCAGGTGTGTGTGACCCGCCCACTCACTCTGATGCACTGATCAAGGCGAATACCTTTATCCACATGTAATTGTAGTGCTTCGCAAGAGGCGCCCCTTGCAGGGGTAGGCGCCTGAGCTCCTTACACAGCTGAGCTGCAGCTGGTCAATTGGCACTGCGATGCTGCTGTGATGTGCAGGGCATCGATTCCCCTGCAGACACTGTACAGTTCTCCACGTGAGTGAGCTGCAGCGTGTGCAATGGAACACACACGTGGTGTGCAGTGTTTGCCTTGGGGGCATGCGGCAACCTGTGACTGCCACCCTGTAGGTCCTCCGTTGCCATCACAATGAAAGCATCGCCCTCGTCCACCTCAGCGTCATCCCTGCTTGTGTAGGTGTGAAAGCCGGTGAGCTCTGTGTGCTTGCTGCTGGTGTGCAGGTTTGTGGTGGTCAACCTTCAAACAATGCAGCTGGTCTTGTTGTAAGTGGAAAGGTCACAGCGCATGCATGAGCTTAAGCCATGGCCATGCAGAATAATGATGCAAATTGCTGGCTGTACTGGCATGCTAACAGACAACGTTAGTCCGCACGCATCCTAGCCATGCATCCCAGCCATGCTACCCTGTGCCGTTGGCAAACATCATGCTATCGCTCAAGCTTGTAGACTCATCCTCTTTCAGCCAGCCTGGCTGGTCTCACCAACCTGCGGTACTTACCAAATTGTGCTTGCTGCTGCTTTTGACTTGTTACCAGGTTACTGGTAGCCATGTGACTTGTTGATGTTTGACTTGTTGCCTATTGAATTCTACTGGCATGCATACATGATGTGTTGACAGCTACTACCGGACCCTGTCCATGGAGGCAAGGCTGGTGTCCCTCAACCAAATGTTCGAGCGCGACCCTGTAGATGCCCAAATGTTGCTCACCTTCACATACGTGATCGAAGAGAAGGTGCGTGCCACCTGGCGATAGAGACAACACAGATCAATGGAAACCTGTCTTGCAAGGGTAGAGTTTGCATCAGCGTTTACTTTTTACCGCTAGATATAGCGTTCGCTTTGAACTCGTGCACTTTGACCTGAGATGTTTGCGATTATATCCTATATCCTACTATATTCCTCACTTGAGCAATGTGTCCAAGTAAGTTCGAGAATTGAGGGCATGAAACTGGGCCATGCCACTTTGAGCCATAAACCATGCATCTGGGCGAAATGGGAAAGAAACACTGGTTTGCATGGTGCTGTTGCGTGGAGCCCTCACTCACTAGTGTAACGTGGCACAGGACCAGGCCCTGTAGCAGAGTGCAGCATAGGAAGGCGATGACTCTGTATTCGGCTATGTCATTGTGTCCTGTCACGTGGCTGCATGCAGGTACTTGCAGATGAAATCAGATGTAAGTCTGTCAGTCGCATCACAGCTAGCCCCTTGCAAGTCTCGACCCAAACCTGATGCTGAGTGTGTGGTGTGGCTTGCTTGCCCAGTGTTCTCTAACCGCTACTCCAAGGCATTCAACCAACACCTGCTAAACCAGCTCACTTTTGGTCTGACCTTCAAGGTGTGTGTGTGCAACTTGCAGTAAGTAAGCTTTGCTATTGTTTGCACATGCCGCTGCATGGTCAGGCTTCCGGGTCCTTGTGTTCCTGCCTGCCTCCCATGTGGCTGCGTTGCCACACCCAGCCCACTTGCTGCTGGCTGTCCTGGACACTTTGTTCTGCAGAGTTGGGAGCAGGCATCTCAAAATGCCCGATTCAGCCTGAGCAGGTGCGACGGTGGCTGCTGCGCAATCCAGCCATAGACTATGATCCGTGCCTGCAGCTCAGCCTAACCTCCAGGGGACTGCTATGCTGCGGGGTACCACTCCCACACCAGATGCGGCCCTGCAGCTGTCTGTCCTGCGTTACCACCTCTGGCAGCAACACAGCTAGGGCTAGGGCATGCTGCAAGAGCTGTGAGCCATCCGATGCTGTGCACAGGCTGAAGCATTGTGGCAGACGCAATGTCCGCTGTTTTGCTTCCTGGTTCAGGATCAGGGGCCAAGCAGAGAACGCGGTGGAGGTGGAGGCCGCTGTGGCAGCCCTGAGGGAACAGATGAAGGCTGGCGGTGACGATGCGGCCGTCCTGGATGTTGCACCTGGCAAAGAAGGTACATCTCAAAAGACACACATGGTGGAGATGAGCCTGACATGAGGCTGTACCTCTCATACACTGCTTGAAGCGCTAGTCGAAGAAGGCTGGAGAATGCAGCTACTGCCCATGGCAACTAATAAGTGACAGCCCCAGCCCCATGCACCCAGCCAGGACAAACCAGCCGGGAACAACCTATCAAGGGCCCCTGTGATGATGGTGATGGCGATCAAAGAGGGAGCTATGCCCATGCCACATACGTTTGTATACCAACAGTTGCTCCTGCCTGCCTGGTTTGACTCCTCCTCCTTTTGTTTGCCCGGTGTGCCTGATCAACACCATGACCTGCGCAGACCACTGTGCAGTGGACACCTCCACCTGCGGCCTGGACGCAGCTCCCTCAACCCCCTTAGCGCCAGACACACCTACCGCAACCGCCCCTGATGCCGCTGCTTTCACACCCACACCCCCGGGGCTGGCTACCATGTCGGCCCCCACAGTGGCCCCGTCAGGCCAGCGGGTACTCGAGCAGCCCATCACCGCCGGCGCAGTGGCAGTCAAACTGCCCTTGGCCACCGTCCTCAGCTCTGTGGCATCCGGCAGCGTCGCGGAGACCTGGCAGGAGAAGGAGGCACGTCTGCACCAAGGCTGGTGGGGCAGCATGACGCTGGCTGTGCAGAAGAGCGTGTACTCCCGCTTGTATGGCACACTGCATGGCGTGCGTTGCGCTGTGCTGTGCAAGTGAGTGGGAGCATCCTCAGGCACAGACGCCGATGGGAATCATGCAGGCTCAGGCATGGCCTGGGCTTTGACTGGGATTTGTACCAAACCATTGTTCTACTGCAATACTACAACATGAAGTACGCAGATCTGCCTTAAGGGGAGGGCCTCAAGGGGAGGGCAGCAAGCCCCTACCCCTAACCAACAGAAGCTGCACTCTAACATCGCCGCACTTGAAATGGCCCACAGGGAGCAAGAGGTCAGCACCAGCGTGACGGAAACAAGGGAACCCATCCTGCCCCATTTAGATCGTACACATGCATGAGAACATGCAATACACATGCAATACTAAAACATGAAGTACGTCTGAGCTGTTGCTCAGCACAGTTGTTCCCCTACTACTATATTACTACAGGGCAGGGGTTGTGTTATCTATTCTCCAAACTGTTTGCATGCAGCAAGCATCCGGTACCATTACCGGATTCACTACCCCAACCCACTTGCGAAGGCTGGGCAATCTATGTTGGCATGAACACATGCTATGCTGGCCTTGGGTGCTCGGTCTCGCAGCCTCGTGGAGCTTCTTGGGTACACCTTGGTTTGGACTCCGACAGCACGGCCTCAGCACGGCCTGACCCGTCGACCTCCGCATCCTGGGAGCACACGGGACAGGGCGTAGGATAGGCTCTACCCTTCAATTGATCAACCCTTTTTGGGGCAGGACAGGCTGACTTCATCTTTGATGGTCACACCACCTCCCAGCCGCCTAGGCCTGAGGGGCAGGTACACAGGCACGCCTGCTATACAGCACTCTGCACCTCTTACCCCTTTCAGGTGGGCAGCTAGGCAGCTGGTGTGCCTGACGGATGACATAGCTCACATGGCTCGCTGCGCGCTGGTGTGCAGAGAGCATACATGGCCCTTCCGCGGTGACATAGCCTACTTCCGCATGCTGTGTGTGCTGGAGCTGATCGGCCTCTGCTCAGTTGCGGGAGTCGTCGTGTTTGGCCTCCTCCGCGCCACAGACTCAGCCCGGTAAGCATGCATGGGTAGGGCATTTGCCAGGTGGTGCTCGCTGCTTGCCTGATCTTGATCGCTTCTCACGCCCTGCTATGAGAATGGGAAAGTAGACAGGTGGTGGTCATGCATGTGCTGCCCCCGCTGCCATGGCTTGTCCATGCTTCATGCTCCATGCCTGATGTGTTCTCGGCCCCCCGTCAGGCCAGCGGGTTCTCGAGCAGGGTAGCTGAGTGAGGTTACCCGCAGTCAAACATGTTGTTGAATGAGTTTTGTCTGCCTGATGTAGGTGTTCTGCTGGGGACAAGCAGTGCAACCAGTGCCTGGTGTTTACCAACCAGTACGCCGGGACATGCACGCTAGGTTACAACATCACCAGGAGGCTGTTTGGACTTGCACCATGATCACCACCACCTGCCAGCCCTGCCTCCTCTGACACTGTCCGACCCTCCATGCGCGGGGAATTGATGGCATCGACTCAGCAACACCAACACAAACAACAAGGCCAATCAACGAGGCGATACAAGGAGCCAAGCCTTCCCTCGGATAGGAGCCCGGCACACTTCATGCAGAAGCGTCCCAAGGCGCTGCTAGGCAGGTGTGGGGGCCTGACCACGAAGGTGTGTGGTTGCCCTGACCTTGGCTTGGAGGCGGTATCAGAGGATCACCTGAGGGCACGTCTCATCTCCACATTGCACCCGGTAGTGATGTGCAGCAGTGAGGCAAAGCAGGGACTTGGGTAGCAGTTGTAGGGCGCATGACCCAGCTCCATCTAAAGCTGCATCATGTAGCAAGGGTCAGTGAGCAGCACCTCCCTCACCATCTCAGCGGGCAAACACCACATAGATTCATAGGACGCACACACTAGACGTAGCTCACAGCGAGCACTACAACACTCCCAATGGCTATATTTGGATAGATAGGTGGCTTACACCGCTTAAACCGTCAGCCGTTAGGCTGCTTGGCCGAGATTTGGATAGAGATGGTCACCAACCACTATTGAGCCAGAAGTGAGCTACTACTGAAGAGGTCGAAACTACTAACAGACCAAGCAATACCAAGCAACGCCTCACCGCTCTTTCCCTGTTTCTCCCTTTCCATCATATAGCAATCTGAATCACTTGCTCCCTTGGTCATGCCACACTGGTGGGAGCAGGCCGCGCCCCAGGCGGTAGCTCCTCCCTTAATGCACGCCGGTGAATACCGGAGTAGTCTTCTTCTTCTGGTCATGCCACCGGCTTGGATTAATAGAGTAGGCAGTGGCCTACCTGTGCTTTTGGTGGCACCCAGCTCCTTGGGCTGGGGCGGTGCAAATGGATCCTCCACTGACACATCGTTGATGATAGTGCATCCTATGTTTTATCCCACCCGCCGTTGATGCACCGCTCATGGTGTAACACTGCTGACTTCCCTGGTGACATAGGAGAAGGGGAGTAAGTTATGCAGGCGCTATATACGTATCGAACTATTGCCATGTCATCAACGGGTAGCGCAGTACACATGGCCGAGTGGTCTAAGGCGGGTGACTTAAGATCTCCTAGGAGCAGTCCTGCACGGGTTCAAACCCCGTTGTGTACAAAAGTTTTGTTGATTTGATCATATGCCCCTGCCTTGACAGGCGGCAGAAAGGAATGATGCACCCCTCAACACGTGCTTGCCAGCATTGCAGGCATAATAATTTCCCACAGCTCTTGCGGGGTGTTACCGGTGAATGGCCTAGCTTGCATTTCCTTATGTGTGGTAGGTATTGTCTCTATTGCGGGCTGCGCTGGCCTCTGTGCAGCCTTTTCACTAAGCTGCGCCTGCTTTTGCTCTTGCTATTGCGGGTTGTGTCATTTTACTAGATCAACGTCTTCTTCCGGCGCACGCCCTTGCTCACCCACACCCGCGCGACACCATGATCAATACCAACACGACGCGGTAACAAGTGCTTAGTAATCCTTAGAACACACTGTACGCACATCGTCACATGTTACTTTACCAATGCAAAAGGCTCCAACATTTTCTTGGGGTCCACGTATAGCCTGAACGCTTTGTCGTCAATGCCAAGCTGTGCCGCGGCTTGGGCCAAGGAAAGATGCTGTGCCACTGCAGTTTTAGCTATGGCTGCGGCTTTGTCGTAGCCAATGTGTGGTACCAGAGCCGTCACAGACATCAGAGTGTGTTCCAAGTGATGTGCAATGCGCGCTTCATTTGCCTCGCACCCTTGAACACACTTCCCAGAGAAGCTGACAGCTGCATCTGCCAACAAGCGCACGGAGCGTAGAACATTGGCGATGATGACCTACAAGTGCACCAAAACGAAACATGAGGAGGATGGACACAGGCAATAGTGCATGGGCTACAACTGCCTGCTAACCGACAAGGTTGTAATGCAGCATATATGAGCACAGTGCATCTGCAGCAGCAGCACCGGCCCCAGCAGGAGCAGGCCAGACAGCCACTGGACAACTGCCCTGCACTATTGTGGTGCTCCAAGCTACGCGATAGTAGTGTGCACTGCACTAGTTGCAGTTAACATATCAGGCCACTGACCGGCTTGAATGCGTTCAGCTCCCACAACCCAAGGGCACCAGCAGTGGTCACCGCCACATGGTTGCCCATTACCTACACAGCACAGGTTAGCAGCTGTCGCACAGACGCAAAAATTGAGCATTGTAATCACAGCAAATGTGTGTGCAGTATGCATCAGGTCACAGCGCAGTCATGAGGCGTGACATTGAAGAGAAGAGCTGGACCAGGGGTAGGGTAGCCCTGCAGCTGTGGGAAGCTTGCCACACCTGACAGCAGACCATTGTGAGCATTTCACACTGCGTGGGGTTGACCTTGCCCGGCATGATGCTGCTGCCAGGCTCGTTTGAAGGCAACAGCAGCTCGCCAATGCCGCAGCGGGGTCCTGACGCCAGCAACCGCATGTCGTTCCCAATCTGGCAAGCACATCTCAAACAGGGCTTCAGCAGCCCTTCTGGTCAAAGCATGGTCTCCCACCCTGATAGAGCACGCCAAGTGACGAGTGAAAGCAGCACTACATGCCCAGCTCCTCTCCTGCCCCACCAGGACCAGGAGCAGTGTGGCTGCAGGCTAGTAAACACATACTTAGCAACGCCCTAAAAGAATAACATACTGGAAGCGCTTGCCGTCCACCACATGCCCGGTGCCAGCCCTCTTACCTCCTTTGCCCTAGCTCTTACTGGCTAATACTGGAATGCCCTTGTTTTACTCCTCTCTCTGGGGTCCACCCTGCTCACCTTCATGAAAGAGGCTGCCAAAGTGTTCAGAGCCCCATGCACATGAACCAGAGCATCATGGCTGGCTATGGCCTCGAATTTGTTGGGTGCAGGGCTGAAGGCCAGACCGGTGTCTTCAGCCAGCTGCTCCGCAATGGCCACGTCAAAGCCTGCAGCAGGTCCAGCACCACCAGTGGGAGCTCGACTGGCTCCCAGCAGCAGGCATAGAGGCGGCGCCGGCAACGGCAGCGCCAACAGCAGCAGCAGCAGCTGCGGCAACAAGTCCACCGCCCCTCACCCTGCCAGGTGTTAAGTCCTGTGCCCACAGCAGTAGCACCCTGAGCTAGCAGCAATACATCCGGAAGGCAAGCTTCCACACGCCGTACTCCAGCAGCCACCTGCGATTCAGGGCAGCAAGCTGTGTCCAGGGAGGCGTGTCTTGTCTGACAGGTGTGTCTGGGAGGACCCCTGTGTGAGCGCAACGGCAGGCCAGCTAGCCCCACCATGCCTTCATCGCCAGTCGTTGTGAAGTTGTCACCGACACAGCTTCACACTCCCACTCACTGATCCGTGAATCATGGAGCCAACAGGCGATGGCCTACGATGCCAGCTACACACCCCTCTGTCCCTGCCCTTGCCCTTGGGCCCGCCCTCATCCTGGACCCCACCTGGGCTGCATAGCCGCCGAACTCCTGGCCTAGGGTTAGGGGCGTGGCGTCCTGGGCGTGTGTACGGCCCACTTTGATGATGTGGGCCCAGGCTGCTGCCTTGAGCTCTAGAGACTCCTGGTGTCCCACAACACAGCGCAGGGCAGGGCGGGGAGGGAAGGGAACCGCGGTGAGGGGGACGGGCTGGGCTGGACGAGGCGTGGCTGGTGGGTGGCAGGGGGGTGATCAACACAGCGGGCTAGCAGACAGGCGAGCGAGCGGGTGGGCGGACGGGCGGGCGGGCGGGCGGGCGGGCGGGCGGGCGGGCGGGCGGGCGGGCGGGCGGGCGGGCGGGCGGGCGGGCGGGCGGGCGGGCGGGCGGGCGGGCGGGCGGGCGGGCGGGCGGGCGGGCGGGCGGGCGGGCGGGCGGGCGGGCGGGCGGGCGGGCGGGCGGGCGGGCGGGCGGGCGGGCGGGCGGGCGGGCGGGCGGGCGGGCGGGCGGGCGGGCGGGCGGGCGGGCGGGCGGGCGGGCGGGCGGGCGGGCGGGCGGGCGGGCGGGCGGGCGGGCGGGCGGGCGGGCGGGCGGGCGGGCGGGCGGGCGGGCGGGCGGGCGGGCGGGCGGGCGGCGGGCGGCGGGCCGGCGGGCCGGCGGGCGGGCGGGCGGGCGGGCGGGCGGGCGGGCGGGCGGGCGGGCGGGCGGGCGGGCGGGCGGGCGGGCGGGCGGGCGGGCGGGCGGGCGGGCGGGCGGGCGGGCGGGCGGGCGGGCGGGCGGGCGGGCGGGCGGGCGGGCGGGCGGGCGGGCGGGCGGGCGGGCGGGGCGGGCGGGCGGGCGGGCGGGCGGGCGGGCGGGCGGGCGGGCGGGCGGGCGGGCGGGCGGGCGGGCGGGCGGGCGGGCGGGCGGGCGGGCGGGCGGGCGGGCGGGCGGGCGGGCGGGCGGGCGGGCGGGCGGGCGGGCGGGCGGGCGGGCGGGCGGGCGGGCGGGCGGGCGGGCGGGCGGGCGGGCGGGCGGGCGGGCGGGCGGGCGGGCGGGCGGGCGGGCGGGCGGGCGGGCGGGCGGGCGGGCGGGCGGGCGGGCGGGCGGGCGGGCGGGCGGGCGGGCGGGCGGGCGGGCGGGCGGGCGGGCGGGCGGGCGGGCGGGCGGGCGGGCGGGCGGGCGGGCGGGCGGGCGGGCGGGCGGGCGGGCGGGCGGGCGGGCGGGCGGGCGGGCGGGCGGGCGGGCGGGCGGGCGGGCGGGCGGGCGGGCGGGCGGGCGGGCGGGCGGGCGGGCGGGCGGGCGGGCGGGCGGGCGGGCGGGCGGGCGGGCGGGCGGGCGGGCGGGCGGGCGGGCGGGCGGGCGGGCGGGCGGGCGGGCGGGCGGGCGGGCGGGCGGGCGGGCGGGCGGGCGGGCGGGCGGGCGGGCGGGCGGGCGGGTGGGTGGGTGGGTGGGTGGGTGGGTGGGTGGGTGGGTGGGTGGGTGGGTGGGTGGGTGGGTGGGTGGGTGGGTGGGTGGGTGGGTGGGTGGGTGGGTGGGTCACTCATTGAGGAAATGGGGGGGAGTTATCAAGGCAACATGGGTGGGACGATCACTGAGCAACAGGGGTAGGTCACTAAGGCAACAGGGAGTCTGAGCAGCATGATCTGAGAGTACTTCACTCCCTCAGGCTTCTCGTTGGCTAAGGGTAAGAGAGTGTTGTGGGGAGTGGTGTTTGGGAGAGCGGTTAGGGTTAGGGTTAGGGTTAGGCCCACCTGCAGCTGTTGGAGTGCAGGCAGCAGCCTCAGCTTAAGCTGCAGCGCGGTGGCTACGTGCATGGCTGTGGGGATGGTGTCGTTGCTAGACTGGCCCTTGTTGACATGGTCATTCGGATGCACCCTGACAGCGCTGGCTGCCGATTTTTGGGTCAGCAGCTGAGACGCCCTGCGTGCACATGGGCAGGCCCAGCAGCCCCTCCACCACTTACCTCAAACCCACCGCCAGACAGCATTAGGTGCAGCCTGCTTGATGAAGGGCATGGGCAGCTACCACCCCCTCTGCTTGGTTGCAGGAAGCCACCTCATACCTAGGCTGACGTAGTGTGGGGGTACAGAGGCAAAGCAGGTAAGCACCCAGCACAGCCCTGGGCCGGCATGGAGGGCTGCACCTCAGTGGGCAGCCACCTTGGGTTCCTCAACTACTGGCCAAAAGCCCTGCCCCTGACTGCTAGTTGCTTGCTGCTCCCACCCACACCCTACCTGCGGGCGATGACCTCGTTTGCGTTCATGTTGGTCTGGGTGGCGCTGCCGGTCTGCCAGATGATGAGCGGGAAGTGGGAGGACAGCTTGCCGTCACGCACCTGGCCACAAGCAGCACATCCAGCGCTGGGGCCAGGCATTGAGAGTGAGGGTGAGGCATGTGTGAGGAGCTCACACAGCATATGCAATGAGGTAGGCAAGGTAGGGCAGGTATGCAGCAGCCATGTTAGGGCCAGGCCCGTGCTGACTGTATGCGAAGTGTGACCCTGGGGAGACAAGGTATTGGCATGCCCCACCCTCCCATGGGTTTTCTTTCCCAGTCTGCATGGGCCACCCCTGATAACAGAGGGGTGCAGCCTCATGCTTCATGCCCGCAGCTAAGACAGGGGCTTTGGTGCAGCAGCGGGTGTTCCTCAGCCGCACATGCTTGCGCTGCATTCTGCCCGTTGAGGGAGGCTCACGAGTCAGCTGCCAGCCAGCCAAATGTGTGAAGGTAAACTGTAATTGATCACGCTAGAGTGATGAAGATGTAGCTGAGTGAGATTACCCACAAGCAGCACCTTGTTCCATGTTGGATAGGGGTGATAACACTGTGAGGGCATGGTCATGAGCCCAAAAGCCCAGGACCACAGGTCAGCGGCGGGGCAGGGTGGTGCTTGTGAATGGGTGTCACGTGAATGACCAGCTAATGCGCTGTAAGCGTGAAGCGGGTATGCATGTAAGCATCTTGTGCCCCGGCATAAGCATAGACACAGCTCATAAAATGCTTGGCACGTCCCTTTTTGAGGGTATTGAAGCAATGCTGGCTGCGCGGACCTGTGACTGCACCTGTACTGCACCTGACCTTCCCTGTCCTAGGAAGCCAGGCAGCCTGCGCAACAGCCACCCCTGCCCCTGCCACCCTGCAGTACAGGCTTCTATGGTGTGATCACTCTTTGCCATTGCTTGTCACACAGCGGCCTCCCCCTGGCGGGTAACCTCACCTCTGCAGCGGCCTCCGCAATGGCAGACCCTACGGCCGGGTCCAGTTGGCCCGCCCGGGTGTTCACCTGCAGCCCCCGCCAGCAGCACCAGGCCCGCCTAGTGCCAGACATCACATCACACCAACAGCCAGCAGCCAGCAGCCGGCAGCCCAGCATCATCATCCAACACAGCCGACTGTCGCAGCAGCAGTGGCAGCGCCATAGCCTAGGTGAGCGGTACAGCTTGCCGCACGCTGCGGCTGCGGCCCCTGCCCTGCACGCCATCAACAATGCAGGTACCCACCAGGGCTGCAGCTCGCTTGATGGCGCCCAGGGCGCGGATCAGCTCCTCTGGCATGCGCTCACTACCACTGGCCTGCGCAGGGGACACTGCTGAGGGTGGCTGGCGGAGCAGACAAGGCTGGCAGGGCTGGTGGGGAGGCCTGTCTTGGCCCTGGCCCTGGCCCTGGCCCTGGCCCTGGCCCTGGCCCTGGCCCTGGCCCTGGCCCTGGCCCTGGCCCTGGCCCTGGCCCTGGCCCTGCATAATGCAGAAAGACATACGGGTTAGGGCATGCCGGCTTGCCTGATCGCCAATTTGGAAGTTCAGGAGGCTGCGCTGGGTTTGCGCCCCCCACAGCCTGCAAACACGAGCACAAACAGGTATATGTACAGGCTAGCGGGAGAGGTCGTCATGGTCTCACTGGCAGCGCGCGGTCTCTTAGTCAAGGGCTGGGTAGCGAGAGTAAAGTCGCGGCTGTTCCGCGCGTTGCGGCACCCTCGACACTCGCACCCACTTGTCCGCCGGGACTTGCACAGCCCCCATCGTGTCGTGTTCTACTCGCCAACCCGGATCTGCAGCCTCGCCACCCTTTGCAGCCATCGTCGCAAACCAGCAAGCATTTTGAGCGGCTGCTTGCGCGTTGCGAGGCAGCAGCCGGGCAACACAGCGCTGCATCCTGAGCAGGTCCGGCTTTATGTAGGCAGCCCTACTTCCAATCCCCGCCAATCGTCACAGCCCTGCCAACATGGGGCACAATGCATGTGCAGTCTTCTTCTATGCATGTGCAGTCTTCTTCTGTGTGTCTTCTTCTGTGTTCTTCTATGCATGTGCAGTCTTCTTCTTCTTGTGCACCCTTCTTCACAGCACAGTTGTTCCCCTACAATTACTACAGGGCAGGGGCTGTGTTATCTGTAATCCGGTTTGTTTGCATGCAGCAAGCATCCGGTACCACTACGTGATTCACTACCCCAACCCGCTTGCGAAGGCTAGGCAATCTATGATGGCATGAAACACATGCTCTGATGTAGGCACACATATGCGGTGCACACATGCTACTGTGCTACAGGCTGCTGGGCTTGGGCCTTGGGGGCTCGCTCTCGCAACTTCTTGAAGCCCAGTGCTGGGTATTCCTTGCCCTGGGCAGGAAGCCTTGCTCGGTGTTGCCACCTGCACAGCTCCAGTGGGCGCCACTTGCTCTCCCCTGCCCGCTGGAGGTTGAGGGCTGCGTTGCAGTCCCTGTCCACCCATTTGCCCAGCTTCCCAGGGGTAGCCTGGGCCAGCCAAGGGCACCACATGAGGCCCCGCACTGGCGCCTCAAACCGCTTGCTCCAGGCTGACCGCAACAAGCGGTCCTGCACCTGATCCAGTGCTATCCAGTACAGGTGTACCCAGTTCAGATGCGGCGTTCGGCTGCGGATCCAGTACAGGTGTCCCGGGACCCAGTTCAGATGCGGTGCGGAGGAGGACCCAGATGCGGCGGAGGAGGACCCGGATGCTGAAGCTACCCACCTGATAAAGCCCTTCAGATAGCACTTGACGAACTGGATCCTCGACGAACTGGATCTTGACGAACTTGCACTTGACGAACTGGATCTTCATAGTCAGGTCCCACAAGGTCTCTTTGGCAAAATGTACCGTGAGCCATAACATCAAAGGAACTTCATAGCACAGCAGGGATAACATCAAAGGAACTTCATAGCACAGATATCATCAAAGACGGGCAGCCACCACCGAGCACCACCACGGAAAGATCCACACAGGCCCAGGCCTATCAGGCCCGGCGGCAGCCTTGCAAGAGTAAATCCTAGCTGAGTGCGCAACAAGGACCGGTTTCAGAACCGCGCTGAATGAGCCTATGGGACAGCTGGCTTCAATGGCAGCTGCACCATTGGCTGAGGACTAAGGCAGCTGAGCTTTTCAATGAGGCAGTTCCTAGCTGGTCGAGTGTGGATGGTGGATGACATCCGAACAAGCCGGGTCAGCTCAGCAGACAACACCCCCGGTGAGGCCCTCACTGAAGCGCGACCTGAGTCCTTCAGGTGAAGGGGCTGAGGATAGGGGCAAGGAGAGGGGTTGGTAGTGGTGGGAGGTGGTGGAGCCAAGTCGGCTAATGAAGGCTCAAGGAAAGATTCTACAATTGAGCATTGACCTATGTGTCCTTGCAGGTGGCTGCGGCCAGTGTACAGCAAGGCAAAGCGTTCCCAAGTCAGGGGCCTGATGTGCGCAACAAGCAACAACATCATCAGGTAAGCACTGACCTGACCCTCCAAATGCGTATGACATTAGCATACTTCACATGACATGGCACATCATGTGCGGCACATGACTTGACTTCATGCATCCCCCACACTCATGTGCAGGTTCTATGACCGGGACGTGTCAGCCGCGCTAAACATTCGCCGCTGTGCAGTTGGCCCAGGCCCACGCCCCACTGAGCTGTGCTCCTGGGAAGGCCGCCTAGCCATGCCAAAGCCAGGCCAGCCAGGCCAGGAGTGGGTGGAAGTACTCGACAAGGCCATGTTGCGCAAGTGGTGGCGCAAGTTGCAGCAGTAGCCAGCTACAGCAAGTCAACACCAACACAACTTGATATACAAAAAACCCCACAAAGGGCATGGGTGTGGGTTGGAACTGCTAGGGGAGCTCTAGCTACAAGCACACACACCAGAATAGTTGAGCTGAAGTGGGCTTTAGGCACACTAGCAGTAGCCTTTACAATGTTGAGCTCGCAGCCTGTGCTTGATTAACACTCATGCTTCATTTTGGAGTAGCGTGAGGGCTGTAGTTCAGGAGTTGACCAGTGAAGCAGCGATGCCGAAACTATCCCGCGCTCCCACGCACGCAGACAGCTGGTATGAGGCAGACTGTGAGTTGTCCTCGCGTATCTTCTCTCGACAAGCGCACACTGGCGCTGCATAACTAGGGTTCTTGCCAAAAGCTCGGCCATTGGTCGTTCCCTGCTGCAGCTGCCAAGCTGTCGAAACAGGTGGAACAATGGCTGGCAGCAGCAGGCCAGGAAGCAGCGCCTTCACCAAGGGCAATCATAGCACCGTAAGGATGTCAAGCAGCTGTCAGATGTAGCTTGTATCTCTTCCCTATGCTACAACAATGTGTGGTTACTGATGATCCCAGGCATGCGGGGCACCGCTACTGTGGGCACATCATGGCCCATGCCTTCAAGAATGTTGACATCACCAAAGTGTAGGCAGCAGGCCACCACATTGACATTGCACTTGACTAGCTACTGCTTCACCATCAGTGTGTATGCTTCCTGCGTTTGCCAGCCATCAGCCAGCCAGTCGCTCACCAGCTGCACACCAGCTGCATACCAGCTTCTCACCAGCTTCTCTCCTGCATTTTGTAGGTCCCGTGTGTTCCTCCTGGGGCCTTCACACCATGTGCACACCCGGCGTTGCTGCCTGTCCCCTGCCACAGCCTACGACACACCTCTGGGTACGCCCTGCCAGGGCCCTGGTGGCAGCAGCAACCCACCAAACTACACACAGCAGCTGCAGGGCAGCAGCAGGGCAGGGCAGGTGCAGGGCAGCAGCAGCAGTGTATGACAGTAGCCCGCCCTACCCTGCAACTGCTGCCAGTGGCACAGGCCCTGTGCAGAAGCGTCCTAAGGTGCTGCTAGGCAGGTGTGGGGGCCTGACCACGCAGCTTGAGACGAGGCCGATGTTGCACGGGCCTCATGATTTTCAGCACAGTTGTTCCCCTACAATTACTACAGGGCAGGGGCTGTGTTATCTGTAATCCGGTTTGTTTGCATGCAGCAAGCATCCGGTACCACTACGTGATTCACTACCCCAACCCGCTTGCGAAGGCTAGGCAATCTATGATGGCATGAAACACATGCTCTGATGTAGGCACACATATGCGGTGCACACATGCTACTGTGCTACAGGCTGCTGGGCTTGGGCCTTGGGGGCTCGCTCTCGCAACTTCTTGAAGCCCAGTGCTGGGTATTCCTTGCCCTGGGCAGGAAGCCTTGCTCGGTGTTGCCACCTGCACAGCTCCAGTGGGCGCCACTTGCTCTCCCCTGCCCACTGGAGGTTGAGGGCTGCGTTGCAGTCCCTGTCCACCCATTTGCCCAGCTTCCCAGGGGTAGCCTGGGCCAGCCAAGGGCACCACATGAGGCCCCGCACTGGCGCCTCAAACCGCTTGCTCCAGGCTGACCGCAACAAGCGGTCCTGCACCTGATCTGGCTTGGGCTTCCAGCCTTCAAGCCTGGTGGGCTTGCTGGGGTCCAGCTCCTCTTCACAGGGCTGGGGGCTGTTCAGCATTGCGCTGACCCTGCTGGTGCGGAACTCATCCACTGTCACCACCTTGCCTGGCACCCTGTCTGTCGGCTTGCCGCTGTTGGCCCTCTCCACCACCTTGCGGCAGGCCTGCAGCACAGCCTTGGCCCCCCACCCACCCCGCGTGCCAATGCCTGCGTTGCCAAAGAACACCACCAGCTGCTTGCGGGTCCCCCACTCCTGCTGGGACACGCTGGCTGCCTCCTCCTCCAGCTGCATGGCACACAAGATACACACAATGCGCATGACATCCTTGGCAGAATTGGGGACATGGGCACCTAGCAGGTCACATGTGGGGGGGCAGTCATCAGCCTGTGGTCCTGCCCCTTCCCCCCTACCCTTGGGCACTCCCACCTTCATGAAGTAGCGCTCCAGGACCTTCTCCTGCGCGCCATGCAGCCTCATCCTTTGCTCAGCAGCAGCAGCAGTGTTATCCTTATCATGAGCTGGCAATGGCTTGTTTGCATGGCTGTAAGACACATGCATACACAGTCATGCATGCACTGTGAATCTGTTGGGTGAATCTGTTGGGCCTCGTGGCTTTAGGGTCAGGCACCTGCTCTGGGTCAAGGTCCAAATCCACACCCTAACATGGTGGTGCAGACAGTATTAGACATTTTTATACAGACACTTACAGCAATAGCCCAGTATACTCAGCCTGCTGCTTCATGCCCTTGGTGCTCCTGCTGGCCCCTGCAGGCAGCCTCACCATAGACCAGGAGGTGTACCGGGTGCTGCAGGGGACAGGGGCGTTTGACACCATGGACATCAGCACGGATGAGGTGCGCTGCTGCAGCCCTGCTGCTGCTGCAGAGCCCAGCACTGTCCAGCAAACCTGAGAAGCACTGGCATGGAGTCACCAGTAGAGGGTGCCCACTGAGGTGGTGCAGGCAAAGTGTACTGGGCACTTTGCCACCCAGCACACAGGCGGTCATGAGAGCAAGCTCATGAGAGCAGTCTCAGGCAACCAGCGGAGGCTGCTAGGTTGCCAGTAGGAAAGGAAAGCAGGTCAGGAGAATCTGGCTGGTCACCAGCCCATCGTAGCTCTGGCACGTCTGCATGACCAGCTTCTGTCTGGAGGGAGGGTGCTGGGAGGGTGCTGTGGTGCAGGCTGAGCACAGCCTGGAGCTGCTCACCCCCTTCATCGCCTTCCTGGTTGCGGGCAGGCCGGTGCGCCTGGTGCCCATCATGGTTGGTTCCCTCAGCACTGACAGGTGCGCTGCTCCGCAGCCCATGTGTAACAAAGTATATACATCTAAACAGGTGATACTTGTGCATTTTGGGTATCCCTTCGTCACACAGAGGGCAGGGGCTGGCAGGGCGGAGGCTGGGAGCAGGGGTTGTGGGTTAGGCCACTGCAGTGGTGCCCTGCTGCAAGGGTGTGCCTGCCATAGCCTGCCTCGCCTGTGTGCTGTGACCTCTGCAGTGAAGCGCTGTATGGCTCCCTGTTGGGCCCCTACCTGGACGACGTGAGTTGCTGTGGTTGGTCGACATCAGACAGGCTGCCAGTTGTGTGTCGTTGCTAAGCTGTCAGGGCCACACAGGTGTCTACCCACTGCTGCTGCTCTCCCACACACCCTCATGCCCAGCAGCACCACCATCTCCCTGACGGCTGTACTTGCATTATCCAGCTGCAGCTCAGCTGACCAGGTGGTCCAGCTAGCAGCCAGCAAGGCAGGGTGACCCTGTACATGACAGAGGACCACTGACCCAGGTGACCCAGCTCACCACACTGTGTGGCGCTGGGCTGCAGCAATGCCACAAGTTACTTTGCCTCAAACTGCTGCTGCTGCTGCTCATGGCAATGCCCCTGGTGCGACTTGTTTGCGCCCCATGGTGTGGTATCAGGCCAGGAGGCGATATGCCTGGCTGCCGCCTGCAGCCCAGCAACCTGTTCGTCATTTCTTCTGACTTTTGCCATTGGGGACGCCGCTTCAGCTACACCTTCCACGACACAACCCAGGTGGGGCGGTTACAAGTGACATGTCAGCCAGCTTGTGCACGCAGGGTAGGCGGACAGGTTATGTGCTTGGTACCACAAGCGTTGGTGTGTGTGCCCAGCTGGCCGTATGCACCATCCCGCAGCTAGTGAGCAACATTTGAAGTCAAGCACCATGACCTGCAGGTCCCCACAGCTCAGTACCACAGGCGCAGTCATGGTATGCCTAGATGAGCGGTCAGCCAAGCAGCAGTGGCCACGTCGTGGACAAACCTACACAGTTTTGCACTTGCACCTGCTGCTGCTGCTGCTGCTGTCGCTGCTGACTTGTTGCCAGGGGCCCATTTGGAAAAGCATCCAGTGGTTGGATGAAACGGGAATGAAGGCCATTGAGACAGTGGGTGCTACTAAACCTGGTCTTAGCCCCATGGCAACCATACTGCAAACGCTGAGCTCATCCCATGCCACGGTGGTTGCGTCTGAGCATAAGTGCTCAAGGGGTCACACCACAAGCTTCTGTGCAAGCAACACTCTGCTTGCATTGCAGGGCCAGCCAACAGCCTTTTCTCAGTACCTCAGCAAGTATGGCAACACCATCTGCGGCCGACATCCCATTGGAGTGCTATTGAATGTGAGTCCAAACCCAGGGTCAGGCAGGAAAGCAAAGGGGGGAAGCTTGTGTCATCAAGGTGGACAATGCTTACTAGCTGGCGGTGCATTGGCACTGTGGATGCAGATGCTGCAGCACGCAGCTACGCTGTTCAACGTCAAGTTTGTTAAGTATGACCAGAGCAGTCGGTGTGAGCGCATGAATGACTCTAGCGTCAGCTATGCTGCGGCCACGGTCCTGCCTGCGGTATGAGGGCAGTGTGGGGGCATAACGGAATAGGGAGTGACCAGCATCCATAGGGACACCACTGATGCCTGTCCTCACTGTCGAGTGGTCATAAACCTAACGGCAAACGGTGGAGACCAGCGGTGCAAGCCATCATGTGCTGATGAATGACCTCTTGCAATGAATTACCTCTTGCAAGTTTGTAAAGAAGGGGGCTGAGCAGCACTCACACGACACAAATGTGTGATGTGTGTGGATTTCTTAGTAGTGTAGGGTTGTGATGGCGCTGAAGGACTAATAAAAACATTGTGCATCCATGTCCGTGTGCCAGCCAGTGGGGATTGAGGCCACCCCCACGGCACCAGCCCATTCATCTGTCACAGAGATAGTAGACTTTCTTATCTGATGCACCTTTATGCTAAGCAATGCAATCTGACGAATCTATCAACACGTCAACAAGGTTGCGCTGCTCTAGACACTTCGCACTCGTGGGCGAGGCCTTTGGTCGCTACAGAGCGCAGGGTCTCGAGATGCACGGCGCTGCACATGTGCACTCCAAACGTCCACATGGCCTGCTGGAAATCACTCCACCTTGATTGCCCTGCAGCACCAACCCACAACACCCTTTGTGTACAGTAGCAGTCCGGGGTTGCTGGAAGGAACGCTGGTGTACAGCTGATGGCTGATAAGACTGGTGAGCAGGGTGGCCCTTGTGCTGCCATCAGTGCCCAAAACGGTCAGCGAGGTTGAGCCTCATATCCCTGCGCCAGCCCTGCCCTGCTCTTACCGGTAAATGTGACGCACAAACATGTGTGATGCCCGAAAGCCCACTGAGCCCAACATCATGAGGAACGCGTAGCAGACCAGGCCATTGTAGCCAAAGTAGAAGCTAGTCTGCGGGCAAGCACCGCCGCAATTGCCTGAGCATCGCACTTGACCAGGTCATGTGGCCAGCTTCTGGCCAGGCGACCATCAACACTGCCCACACTTGCCTGCATCAACCCTGACATGTCAGAGCGGGCAAAGTAGTAGTAGAAGCAGTAGCCGAAAATGAAGAAGCCTGTTGAGCCACCACACAGGAAGGAGCGCCACCACCACCTGCATGGGGCCAACACCCACACCAGCAACTGGTTAGTATGCTGTTGGGCGCGGATAAGTAGTTCTCAAGCTCTCATAAGCAGGTGAAGGGGCTTTGGTAGCAAAGGGGTGGGGAGGGCAGCAACGGAGGAAACTGACCTGTGGTCCTCAACAGCCAGCTGGAAGTAGGTGAGCGCCACCGTGATGAAAGCAGTGACGATGATGAGAATGATAAACACAATGAAGAGGATCGAGTAGATTGTGTACACCTGTACAGCATGTGCCCAGCCACATGTGAGTGCGCCTTGAGAACCTAGAAACACACGAGCAATGGTAGCTTTTGAAGGGAGCAAGAAGGCTTGGAGATTTGCGTTCAGAGCTGTTGCAGGAATTACCCCTAGTGACTATACCGCAGCCAATGGGACACTCTTAGATCAGGCACTGTTGGAGCTGACGTAACCCTGAGCACACCCTGGCCTAATGCCACCAGTCCACTCGTCACCTTGTGACCCCAGATGGATGCAAAGATGTAATACAGCTCGATGTAGATTGCAGAGAATGGCAAGAAGCCTGCCATGACCATCTGAGGCACAGTTGTGCGGTACCATGGCATAGGCGGCACGTCTCGGGGAAACTTGGTGGTCCTGAGCCACCACAGCAACCAGCAACCAACATTTGCTCTTATCACCAGCATCCTGTCACTGCTGTTATCCTCTGTTATCCGCTGGCAACTGAGGGACTGAGGCTGGGTGCTAGCACACAGTGCGGCACGCCCAGTGCATGCAAGCAAGCAGTCACCTGCATGGAGGGGTGTACTCGTGCTTGCTGTTCTTGGCGGCGATGCCACCCAGGACAGTCAAGGGGAATGTGATGAGCGCCCACACCACTGTGATGATGACGATAGTGCCAAATGGCAGCGCTGCAGTGGACTGCATGCCATGGTAAAGAGTGCCAGCAAATCATTTCAATGCAGGCTCGCAGCACAGTGTGGGAGTTGTCTGAAACCTGACAGGCTATAGATGGCAACAAGACATACAGACAAGATAAACAGGAACAGTTAATGCGATGCATATAGCACAGAAGCGAGCTTGACCAGGAGCAATGGTGTTGCTCCTGGAGCATTTGCTCAGCTACTGCTGTACCAGCACCGCATGTGTGGTTCCAAAAGCATCCAGGACTTGTCACTCCGCCAGTTGAGCAGGAGGCACGACTCACACGGTAGCAGATGGCCACTGTGTTAAGGTAGGAAAAGACAACAAGCACAGGGCCGAAGAACAGGCCAGCTGTCAGCAGCACGTTTGACACCCAATTGGAGCCGCCCATCATCTTGTAGTAGCAGCCGCCCACATACCCTGCATAGATGCAGGACAGCTGTTGTTCACTCAGCTTGTAAACGCAATAATGGGGCTGCAGGTCACATGACCTGCTGTGATATTTATGCTGCCATCCAGGCTTCACTGCCCTCCTGTATCAAAGCAGGCAAGAAGCGGGAGGCAGTGCACATATGTGCGGTCACTCACCGGCGATGCCTGCAGTGAGGGCATACAGGACCACGCAGGCTGACAGAAGTGCGCCTCGATTGTAGGGGTAGAACACGCCCACCAGTGCCAACGCAAAGATAAACATGACCACCACCAGCATCTGGGTCCCCACACCCATCATTGCGGCAAACAGGTTGATGTGAGGTGGCAACCGGAACACGTCTCCATGCAGGTACTTCCAACCCGTCTCTTCTGCATCGTCTGTGCCCATCTCATCGTCCTTGGTGTACTTCAAAAAGTCATTCTTCAACACGCGCAGCAGGATGGTAGCCAGGAAGCCAGTCAGAAGTAGCACTGTCACACACGAGTTGATGATGGAGAACCAATGGATCTGCATCAGGTTGCAACACACAGAAGCTGCTGTGGCCCAATGACAGCCACACCAACGCTGCTGAATGCTTGTGGGCCACGAGGCGGAGGGCTTGAGAAGCTGAGACCAGCACCTGACTTGCTGCATGTATGGCACAGAGAGCAGTGTGCTGGGTGCTCCCCGTGCAATAGCATGGGACTACCCACATCCCCTAAGTGAGCATCGCACCTCGAGGTGCTGCGGTAGAAACGAGTACCGTGCGTACCGGTCCATGCGGTGCTCGTATGTGATGCTGGTTGGCTTCCATTTGGCGCTGTAGCTGAACTGCACTTCCAGGCTGTCTTCCTTAGTGATCTCCACTGTGCGCATTGGGTCGCTGGACACATTGATCTCAATGACGTTGTCGTCATTGTAGAACAGATCGAAGTGGAAGTGGGTGAAAAGGTACTGCTTCCGCTGTCCTGTCTGAATGATCTTCTCCACCTTGCCGATGAATCCCCACACTGGCAGGTCATCATAATACATCTGCAAGCATGCCCTGCTACTCAGTGACCTGCTGTAGGCCATTGCATTCACTACATGGTCATACCTGGAAGTAGTAGTCCTGCTGTACAGCATAACGAAACTGCCTCAGCTCCTCTGTCCCCAGCTTCTTGGTGCACAAAAGTGCATTGTCGACATCAGTCCTGAACTTCAGCTGGTAGGCTGTGTCTACCAGCCTGTCACCCTCGAGCACCTGCGGGCACCAGCTGCGAGCATCAGGCGATGTCCTAACTTGGGGTGGAACTGCACGTCGCACCTCCCCTAGATCCTCGATCTTGTATTCTCGCCCCTTGGATGGCTGGCAGAACGGCAGATTGTAAAACTGATATGTCTCGGTTGGGTTCTGAAATGGCCCAACCTTGTTGGCCCACAGGGTAATCAAATCGCCTTGCTTATATCTGGCATCCGCTGAAACCACAAGGAGTGCGTATGCTACGAGCGCAGCAAGGCAGATGTGCATACTGCGGAACATTGCGTCCAGCGACAGCTCAGCTCGTGTTCATCCAAGGACAACAACGGCTCCAAGAACGAGTTCGATTGCATACCACTGTCGTGCGTCGCCGCAGTCAAGAGTGGAGGTCACTGCATTTTGTATGGTTTTCAGTGGCATGAGCAGTTTAATTGCACCCACCGTGAATGACATTTTGGACGCAAGTCACACAGGAAGCAACCAGCCAATCCCGCCAGCATGGCTACGGTACAGGGAACTGCGGCGAAACGGAAGGAACTGAAGTATGTCGAGTTGAGCGGGCAAGTAGTGATGAAGGTGCTGCAGCACTGCAATGATGCCTCGCCACAAGTCACCACTGGCCAGCTCTTGGGCCTGGATGTGGGCTCGACGCTGGAAGTCACGGACTGCTTCCCCTTCCCGGTACGGTGGTGCTCCTACAGCGCAGTGCAGAATAGCGGGAGATCCGGCGGCCGCAGAGTGAGGCACGGACCCTTGGATGCAGGCCAGTACTGGAGACGAGCTGGAGGAGGATAGCGTGGGCGTGTATCAGCTAGAAATAATGCGTTGTCTGCGTGAAGTGAATGTAGACAACAACACAGTTGGCTGGTGAGGAGCCATTCCTGCAACAGCATGTTTCACACGCTAGCAGCATGGGAGCTCTAGGTCCTCCTGTGCCATACACGTGCGCCACTGCCTATGCAGGTACCAGTCAGCTGTGCTGGGCACCTATCAGACATCTGACCTCATTGACACGTTCATCAACTACCATGATAACATCAAGAACTGTGTGTGCCTGATCTATGATCCTCAGAGCTCTCAGCGCGGCAGCCTGGCCCTGCAGGCCATCCGTTTGAAAGACAGCTTCATTGAGCTGTATAAGCAGGACAAGCTCACAGCCAAGGACATGGTGCAGTCTGGTGTGTCATGGCGTGATGTGTTTGTGGACATACCCATCAAGGTGTGCAGTGTCCTTTGCCCACTTGTGGCAAGCAGTGTTAGCAAGCAGGCGTATTAGGCAAGCAGATGCAGCTACCAGCACAGTCACCACACAGGCACAGTCAGGGCTATGATGGCGAGCTGGTGGCTGCTGCACACAGATTGCATGCATCGCACCCTGAGCATGGTCTGGTCCCCGGCTGTCAGCAGCCACCAGCACTCACCTAGACAAGGATGTATGCGTGTACGGGCTGTGCAGATTGCCAACCTAGCGCTCACGCAAGCCTTGATCACCGAGCTGCAGTCAGACGGCCTGGGTACTGCAGCAGACTATGACCGTCTCAGCCTGTCCACCCAACCATATGTGGAGAAAAGCATACAGTCTCTCTTGGACCAGGTGGACGACTTGATAGGTGAACAGCAGAAGGTGAGTAGGGCACCAGCGGGCTCTTGACTTCTGCTGCTGGGATGTGACAGCTGCAGTGGGGACTGTGGACGGCAAAGTTTTAACCATATGACACACTAGCATCAATCATCGTTCTCGTGACATGGTCTGGCAACGTCTTCACTGCATCGTTGCATCGTTGTGACAAAGGCTTCGACTCTAGCGCAGCTGATTATGACCCCAACCCTGTCGCTTTGTCATTAGTCAATCATTGCAGCACAGCATCCCCAGGCACAGTGTCTAGCACAGGCCAGGATGTGGGTTACATTCCGTAGTGCTGCTGACAAAGGGAATGAGTAGTTAGTGTGGGCTGCTGCTGCTGCTGTTGCCTGGCCGCAGGTGACGATGTATCACAAGAATGTGGCTCGCCATGCACAGTCGTACGCTTCCTGGCTGGCTAAGCGCCGGCAGGACAATGTGACCCGCAGAGCAGCAGGTGCGGCAGCTGTCCACTGGCTTCCTCTACACTGTGCTCTCGCCACTGCGCAGCCTAAAGTGCAAACCTGGGAACACTGTAGCTGCTGAGCAGATCCATGCTAGCCCTCCTTGCATGTGTTTGAGCATTGACTACCAGGGGTGGTGGCCCGACTATCTAGTTAGCTGGCTGGGCATGCAATGCTATGGTCAGTGTTGAACTCAGCCCAGGCTGGCAGCTGTGATCCAGGCAGTGCTCGCTGATGAGGTCGAGGCTAAATGGCCAGGCATGTAGTGTTCCCCACCCGACATGGCACCTGCCAGCAGGTCTCATTACCCAGTACATGTCTGCCAGTGTTGGGCCAGGTCACATGCGGCTCAGCATGTCCAGGTGCTGAGGTGTGGTGGCTGGCTGCAGGGGAGGAGGCGCTGCCAGAGGACGACCCCGCTGAGTTTCACAAGGAGTTCAAGCCGCCTGTGGAGCCCAGCCTATTGGACAGCTACCTTATCTGTAGCCAGATGAGCACGCTGTGTGACCAGCTGAATGTGACAGGCAACGCTACACTGGAGAAGCTGTATGTTATGGACGCTCTGCAGAAAGCAGTAGTCTGACACCAGCCAGAACAGCTGACAGTGGGTTGTGCATGGCACCAGAGTCTGCAGCCACAGCCACTGCAGCAACTGTGCACCACAGGGCAGTGGGACCAGCTCGGAGGCATTCTGCAAGCACTGGTGCCGGGTGAGCAAGGCTCCTGACACTGTATGCTCCTGACATCGTTAGGCCGCCATTAGAGGAGTGACAGCAGATCACACTTTGGAGCTTGGAGACGTTTGCTGCAGAGGTTGGCAGTGCCTGGCTGGTAGGCACGCTCAGGCGTGTGCCCTGGGCACCACAGCAGGTTTTGTTCTTGCATGGCAGTTGTTCATGCTGAGATGGGCCCCACGGCAGGTTTTGTTCCTGCATTCGGGAGTTGTGCACCAGTCATCACTCCATGGATCACTCTGTGAAGGCCGTGAAAACCCAAGTTGCTTGAAACGTTCACAGCCGTCTTGAAGCTCATCGCGCAGTGTCTCGGAAGAAGCGGAAGGGTACCGCCAAGCAAAAGCAGGGCCCGGCAAAGAAACCGGCGCCAACTGTGTCGTGAGCTCCGCGCCGTGTAATCACCCGTTGCTCCTGTTAGTGCCATCAGCCCACCAGGCCTGCACACTAGGACCCCCCAGCAGGGCAGGTGGTACACCGCCTAATGCGTCCAGCATGGAGCCAGCAGCGTGACGAGGCAGTGCGGGGCATGATGTGGTGCCCGGTCAAGCCTCATCCTCCACTACCATACCCCCACTACCATCCTCCACCTACTCCCATCTCCACTACCACCCTGTCAGGTGCAATTAGTCAAGTGCACCCTGTGTCAGCAATGTCATGCAATGTGCACTGCTGACAGCGCCCCGCCCCGCCCCGCCCCGCCCCGCCCCGCCCCGCCCCGCCCCGCCCCGCCCCGCCCCGCCCCGCCCCGCCCCGCCCCGCCCCGCCCCGCCCCGCCCCGCCCCGCCCCGCCCCGCCCCGCCCCGCCCCGCCCCGCCCCGCCCCGCCCCGCCCCGCCCCGCCCCGCCCCGCCCCGCCCCGCCACGCCACGCCACGCCACGCCACGCCACGCCACGCCACGCCACGCCACGCCACGCCACGCCACGCCACGCCACGCCACGCCACGCCCCGCCACGCCCCGCCCCGCCACGCCACGCCACGCCACGCCACGCCACGCCACGCCACGCCACGCCACGCCACGCCACGCCACGCCACGCCACGCCACGCCACGCCACGCCACGCCACGCCACGCCACGCCACGCCACGCCACGCCACGCCACGCCACGCCACGCCACGCCACGCCACGCCACGCCACGCCACGCCACGCCACGCCACGCCACGCCACGCCACGCCACGCCACGCCACGCCACGCCACGCCACGCCACGCCACGCCACGCCACGCCACGCCACGCCACGCCACGCCACGCCACGCCACGCCACGCCACGCCACGCCCTTCTTTCCCGCATGCGACCCAACACCCCCAAGGTTCTTTCCCGCATGTGGGAGTGGGAGTGGGTGGGAGTGGGTGAAAAGGCAGTGTGGGGAGTGGGAGGGCAGTGAGGGGGCTGGGAGCCGGTGGGGGGAGGGGGGAGGGCACAATGCACACATGCAGACTGTCGGGGAGCACCAACGGAGGCTCTGGGCTACGTCAATCGCACACGCCCCGGCACCGGGACATCCATGACAAGGTAGTGTACATGGCTTTTTCAGAGTTGGGAGGGTCTGACCTTAGGATCAGGCATCTGCTTTGAGTCAACAAACCCACATCCTACAAGGTGCAACCAGGCTATCCGTCAAGCTGTTGAGTTTGAAGGGAAACTCATTGGCCTTACCAGGGATGGGGTTTGTAGTCAGTAAGGGTGCGACCAATGACGCTACAGTCATGAAGGCTGTAGTGGAGGAAGAATTACCCACAGGAAAAAGCATGTCCCATGTTGAACTACCGGGGGTGTTGCTGCCCAATACTGGAGAGGCTTGTGTGTGTACGCTCGTTGTCATGGTCGAAGGTGGAGACATGCACAGCCATCACACACACTCACAAACATTACTCCAGTCAAACAAACCACCGCCGTGATACCGTCTGGTGACATTGCGTAATCGTCCTGCCGGTCTTACGTCCACTGCGCCTACAAACGAGCTTGTCACGGCGAACGGCGAAGCTTGTCATGGCGAATCAAGCTGTAATTTGGAAGGATTATGTAGAGTCCGGCGCAGTGCCACTGGACAACTTCATTCTGAGCGAAGCGCCAGAACCGGAAGTTCCTGAGGACGGCGCAGTGATCGAGCTTATCTACTGCAGCGTCGATCCATATATGCGCGGTAGGTGTCGCGCGGCATACAAAGCCGATGCTCCGGAAGGTTCGGCTACGAAGTATGCGAAAGCGCGAGGCTCGCTCTGTCGCATGTCGCACATTCCATTCCCATTTATGACTGAGCAACTATGAGGCTGTGCGGTACACCGACAATCAGCGCCCGCCCAGCCGGTTCCTCTGCGCACGGTAGTGCTGAACTGCCGCAGGTCGGATGCGCAACAGCGCTGGGTACTTTGTGGGTCCCTTTGCGCCGGGTGAGCCACTGGCCAGCGGCGCCCTGGCTAAGGTGGTGTCTAGCAAGACCCCGCAGCTAAAGGAAGGATCTATAGTGGCCGGCAGCTTCTCATGGGTCCAGCGCCAAGCTTTGAGCGCTGAGCAGGTACGCAGCCCAAGGTGCCAGGAAGGGCCATAGAGTTTCGCGCCAAGCCCTCTGACAGCAGCGAGCCGTTTGTGTCGCCCAGCCAACCCAGCTGGGCCCTTGCTAGCACTGGCACAGGCCTCCATGTAGCCATGGCGCCCATGTAGTGTTTGCCTATCTGCCTGCTGGCTGCCTGCACAGGTGAAGGGTGTACAGGTCATCAGCCCTGAGCTGCTAGCCACAATGAACAACCCGCCCCTCACACTGTTCATGGGCGCGCTGGGCATGACCGGCATGACTGCGTGAGTCCAGTTCAGCCAGCCACACCCCAGCCTCCACCCTGCACTGTGCCACCTTGACCACCTGGCTCATTGCCGGGCTTATGTTCTGTGTTGGCTGGGATGAGTGCGTGCCTGTTGTGAACTGGCCGCCAGTGCTTATGGAGCAGGTACTGCTCGCTGGAGCGCATCGGCAAGCCAAAGGCTGGGGAGACTGTGTTTGTGAGCGGTGCAGCAGGTCAGCACGGCTCAACAGTGGGCCATAGAAATGGGGTGGTGAAGGGGCGGGGCGCTGAGGGTCAGCAGGTGCTGCTCTGCCCTGCAGCTGCCCTCCTGCTGTCTTGGCGTCCCTGACCTACCGCCTGCTGCCACCCCTTGCAGGTGCTGTGGGCATCATAGTGGGCCAGCTGTGCAAGAATGTGTATGGGTGCAAGGTGGTGGGCTCAGCGGGCTCCCCGGAAAAGGTGAGAGCTGCATCCCCCCTGCCATGTCAGCAACGCAGCTGCTGCTCAAACCAAGCAGTGAAAGGGCTTCACTGTGGCACTCCCTGCGCCACAACTGCTTGCTGTAGATTGAGCTGCTGAAGCAGTATGGCTACGACTCAGCCTTCAACTACAAGACCACCTCGCCCCAGGCAGGACTTGCGGAGCACTGCCCTAATGGCATTGATGTATAGTGAGTGTGGATCATCCCTGGCAGCCCATAACATGGCCTGGGGTGGTATGTGGATGAGGTGGCAAGCGCTAGTGCAGAGAAGAGGATGATTGCGCGTGCTGCTGCTGCTCCTGTTGACGTTGATCATGCTGCTAATGGTGCCGCTGCTACTGCTGATATTGATCATGCGCGGGGACACCTGTGCTGCTGTTGCTGCCGCTGCTGCTACTACTGTTGCCGCTGCTGCTGCTGGCTCCGCTGCTGCTGCTGCTGCTGCTGCTGCTGCTGCTGCTGCTGCTGCTGCTGCTGCTGCTGCTACTGCCGTTGCAGCTATGACAACGTTGGCGGCGAAATGCTGGAGGCGGCCTTGGACGTGTGCAACGTCAATGCTCGTGTGGTGCGAGGCGCTGTGCTCACCAGTTGCAGCCAGGCTCTGCCAATGCCCACCTGAGCCTTCAGCATGCTGCCACCCGCACATAGGCCTTCTGATGTACAGAGCATAGCAGGCATAATGTGCTTACAAACAGGCAATGTCAGAGTGTTTGCTCAGTTGTGCCTTTGCCGTCATGCTGTAGGTAGCTTGCGGCAGCATTAGCCAGTACAACGCCCAGGGCGAGGCACGCTATGGCGTGAAGAACCTGTTCAACATCACCACCAAGCGTATCCTTATGCAGGTAACCAGAGGCAAGCGCCTCCACTTTCCAACAGCTTCTGACAATGCATTCATGTGCTTGACATGCTCCTGTTGACACATGCACCTCCACATGTACCTGCTGTCAGCTGGTGCCACAGGCATGACGGTGATGAGGGTTGAGATCTTCTTCTGGAGCCAAGGGCTGGCAGGGACACAGTGGGATTGCAAATCAGCAGGTTGGGAGGTCATGCGTGAGCATGGCAGCAGGGCAGGGGTCAGTTGGATGGCTGCTAGCGCATGGTGGGGAAGGCTAGGTCAAGCATGGGGTGTGACCATCAGTGTGAATAGGGCTGCTCCAGCGTGCCAGTGACTAGGGCCGGGGAGGAACATGGTGACATTACTGCATGGTGGTTGCCCAGCATGGCCGCCTGCGATAAAGCTGCCTTGTGCGCAGGGGTTCATTGTGTTTGACTTCAACGACATGCGGGCCGAGTTTGAGAGCAAGATGGCGGAGTATGTTGCTTCGGGCAAGGTCCGGGACCTGGTCCATGTGCAGGATGGGGGACTGGCGCAGGCAGGGAAGGCATTTGTGGACATGATGGTGAGCTACTTCTAGGCAAGAGGAGCACAGGCCGGCCTGCCCGTTGCGTGCTGCATAGCCTCCTCTCACATCACTTGCTGCCCAGGCCCTGCGCATCAGCAAGCTGCTGCACAGCCACCAGGTACCAGTCGTGGCTGGCCCTGAGCTTGTAGCGCGACGGATATGCAAGGGCACTGGCAGTAGGCACACTAGGGGCATGCGCTCCTGCAAGGCAGCAGCTGCTTGCAATGCGCTGGTGCAATGCTGGCAGTGTGTGGGGTGCTTGACCCTGCTGTCTGCAGAGCGGAGTCAATCTTGGCAAGATGCTGGTGAGCTGCGGCCCGGAGCCTGGCAAGTAGTTGCAAGCTGGCTGTAGCTGGCCCAAGCGCGTGGCAGCCTTGGCTGGGTTTTGTGTGCAGGCCCCTGCAGGCCAGGGGTTGCTGGGTGCAGGTTGTGAGGCTGTTGGCTAGATGTTGGAGAGACGATGGCATGTTGGCTAGAGCCACATCACCTCCATCATTATCAACAACAGCTATAGTCATGCCTAGAGTTTGTAACCAAGGCGTCCCTGAAGCTGGCAACAGCCTGCTGCCCAGTTGCCCCGTCCTCACCACATGCCCGCCCACTGACCTGCCAGGTACATGAGGACTGTTGCATAGCGATTCCCTCCATTTGCAATGCCGTTGGCGTAGAAGAAATAGTCCCAGCTGTGCAACAAGGATGGCTATACACATGTTGCACTCATGCAACACCCAGTCCTTGCTAAATACATTTGCCAATACACTGGGCCGACTAGGCTGAGCAGCAACTGCAGAAGGCAGGCACCAACTCACTGTGCGTCATACTTCTGCTCCTTGTGGTAGCGCAGCACTTGCAGCCCCTCGCCGGGTAAGCTGGCAGGGATTGTAGACTGGTTATGGCACTGGTTATGCCACCCTGCGCTGCGCCCTTTGTCTCGATCAATCAGGGCTGGAGAGGTCGCTCTCTTGCGGACCATGGTGGGATGATCATCACTCCATGAATCTCTTGGGAAACCCAAGTTGCTTGAATAAGCCACCGCCCGTCTTAATGTACATCGCGTGATGGCTAAGAAGAAGCGGAAGAGCACCGCCAAGCAGAAGCAGGGCCCGACAAAATAACTGAAGGTTCATGTCCCTAGCCGACTGTGAGCTACGTGAGTTACGCGCTGTGTAATAACCCGTTGCTCCTGTTAATTCCATCACAGCGTCTCGTTCCCCTTAAGGGAAACAACGACAGGATCGCCGGGATGGCTCAATCAAGTCTCCCGGTAACTTGCCGCTGTCAGGTGGAATAGCCCAACCGCCAAACTGCTGCCCGCCCAGGTTGTTTTGCTCTATCTAGGGCCAATGTAGCCCGACGTCGGAATGGTCGTCGAGCTATTATTGGGATGGGCTGTAGTAGTGGCAGCGACAGCCTGCATCGCGACCGTCGTAGGCGAAGGACTGCGTCCTGTGCCTGGGCCCTCTAGCGGGTCCATGCCAGATGAATCCCCTCCTTGAGGTAACGTTGCAGTCAGTCCGTAACCGCAGGCTGTCGTCCTGACGTTGACGTTGGCTCGCCTGTGCTACGTAGGGAATGCAGTTGAAGAACAGCCTCATCAGCAGCCGGTCCGCTCAACGGCATGGACAGCCTTGGCCGAAGAGAAGACATGCAACAGATGCAGTAGATGCAGAAGCTGCAAATAGATGCCGCCCAGCCCCACCCCTAGCCGCCGCAGCCCAGCCCTGCCCCACCCCCGCCCCGCCCAGCCCTGCTCCACCCCATCCCAGCCCTGCCCAACCCCCTCCCAGCCTAGCGTTGCCCCTTCCCACCCTGCCCTGCCCTGCCCAGCCCTACACCACCCCCTCCCAGCCCCACCCACCCCCTCCCGGCCCTGCCCCACCCCATCCCAGCCCTGCCCCACCCCGTCCCAGCCCTACCCCACGCCATCCCTGCCTTGCATTGCCCCTCCCCTCCCTGCCCAGCCCTGCCCCACCCCCTCTCAGCCCTGCCCCACCCCATCCCAGCCCTAAACCAGACCCTGACCTGACCTGACCTGATCTGATCTGACCTGACCTGACCTGACCTGACCTGACTCTGACCTGAGTCTGACTGAGAGCTGGGTCTGACCAAGGAGACCTGGGCAGCCTTCACCTCAGAGTCAGCACTGAGCCACAACTGGGCTAGGTGGTTCAACACGCGCAAGCTTCGCAACAAGGGTTTCAGTTTGAGAGGAGTGTGCAGACAGACGGTGTCAGCGTGTGCGTGCACTACATGCGCCCCCTCCCCCCTCCTCCACACAAGGAGCCACACAGAACTGGCAGTTCATCATTCAACGTCATGGTTGGACAGTTATGGCGGCAGGAACAGTGCCCACTTCGAGGACGTTGACGTGACACGAGTTGCACGCTGTTCGGGTGCAAGGACAAGCCACACGCCATACAAACACCCTCAAACATGTCATCAGCACTAGCACTAGCACTAGCACTAGAACACATGTCAGGGGGGTACTGAGCGCGTAATTTGGGCCGCTGAGCGCGATAGCTGTTCGCTGATCACAGCCCCACTGGCTATTCCCGGCACAACGCGACCGGAATTCTCAACAGCCCCGCCCGCCCCGGCACAGGTGCACATCAGCCCGAGCAGCCCGCTAGCTTCGCTTTGATGAGCTGCACCGCCCTGCGCAAAAATCGCTGTGGAACATTAAAGACCGGTCGGAGTTTATCAGGGGTGCGGCCAATGGCGGGGGTGACCAGTGGCCTGGAGTGCAACGTTTCCCCCTCTCCCATTGCCTAACGTCATGCACTATACATTGTTGTCTGCCTTCCCACACATACATCTGTGCATACCTACGCTAAAAAGAATACAGGAATGTCTGTCTAACAATAATGACTGATGCAAGGATCCGGGTCCAAACCGGGGATCAAAACCGTGTCTTGCGCGATGCGCGCGACTGTGGCTGCTGGGCCTGCTCTTGCTGTACACGCTCCGCTCCGCTGGCTAGCACAATGTCGCAACGGTTGCAGCTGGCAATGCACTTCCCTGGTCGGGCACGGCTGCCGACCATAAACCCGTTGTTGCGGTCACATTCGCCGCTCTGCAGCCAGGGTCAACAAACAATGTGCGACCATGTCAGACCCAGCCAGCAAAGACGAAACACGTGGCGCAGCAGGGCCTGATTCTTAATGAGCATGTTCCCTGGCTATGCCTCTACACCCCGACATCCACAGCATTGCCATGGCCATGTGGTGCAGCATTACCGACCTGGGCCCACTCATAACACAAGTCGTCCAGGTCCTCACAGCCCTTTGGTACGGCCGGCTTGGGCACAGCCTGCGGCTTCTGCTCAATCAGCTGGGGCACCTCTCCACCCATAGCGTAGTGACCCACTGCGCAACACCCACATCAGCACATGCTCAATGTGGCTAGCCAATGGTATTGGGAAGCACAACAGGAAGCCCTTTGAGCAGCAGACCAGCCAGCAAGCATAAGTTTTCAGCACGGGTGATGCCCTTTGGCTGTAGCTGCCTTCTACCCGCTCACTGTTTCCTTTGCTATCTGCCTATGCCGGCTGTGCTGCGCACCATGAATCCATTTTGCTGCTGACCACTTGACGCCCTTGATGACCGGGCAAGCAGTGTGAAGTGACTTGCGCTCAAGCTCGCCAGACGGCTTGATGCTGTGGAACAGAATGGCTGCACAAAGACACCAGGCAGGAGGGGCACATGGTGACAAGACGCACCACAAGGTCATGGACAGGGACTTACAGCTGACGCAGCTCAATACAAGGGAATGACACTAGGGCTGGTGGCAGGGACTTTAGGGTAGGGTTACAAATGAATGGATGACAGACAGCAGCACTGCAACTGCCATAGTGTCTCGTTAGCATCAGCCAGCAGCAGCGAGGAAGAGGGGCAGCAGCCAGGGGCAGTGCAGGCCTCACCGTCGCCCTTCCTGGGCTTTGCAGCCAGGTGGTACTTGGCACACTCAGAGAAGCCAGGGTTGATGCCACCAGGGGCAGGGATGTTGGGGAAAACCGTCTCCCCGCCCTCCTCAGTGTCTGCATCCACCACAACAACGGAGCAGTGAGGTTGTGAATGCATCCCTACCGGGTGAATGGTTAGGGTTAGCATGTGCCACAGTGGTGGCTAGCCGCGGTCCCGACTGCCTTGCCTCCCCAGCTGGCCCAAACACTGCTGCCATCACCATATGCACTAGCCACATCACCAACTCCATCATTATCAACAACAGCTATAGTCATGCCTAGAGTTTGTAACGAAGGCGTCCTTGAAGCTGGCAACAGCCTGCTGCCCAGTTGCCCCGTCCTCACCACATGCCCGCCCACTGACCTGCCAGGTACATGAGGACTGTTGCATAGCGATTCCCTCCATTTGCAATGCCGTTGGCGTCGAAGAAATAGTCCCAGCTGCGCAACAAGGATGGCTATACACACTTTGCACTCATGCAACACCCAGTCCTTGCTAAATACATTTGCCAATACACTGGGCCGACTAGGCTGAGCAGCAACTGCAGAAGGCAGGCACCAACTCACTGTGCGTCATACTTCTGCTCCTTGTGGTAGCGCAGCACTTGCAGCCCCTCGCCGTTTCCCGCAGGCATCAGGGTCCAGGCCGCAATGCGTTCCTCCACACCTGCTCACCACCAGCACCCCGGCACTGGACTGATAACGGGAGGGGAGTCCGAATGCATGCAGGGTAAGCGACATTACACGCACCTTGGACCACCGGGTCATGGCCACGGTTCAGAAACACCCCGGAAGATGTGCGGATGTCTGAGATCTCTGAGCCACCATTGTGGGCCACCACCCCACTTCGCTCCATGTGCTTCTCACTCAGTGCAATTATGTGGTCTGCCTCCTCATCTGTCAGAAACTTCTCAAACTGCAGGATCAGGCACAACACAACACATATCACCCATAACGCAAAGAGAAGGCTGGAAAGGGCAAACATGTAGCGTGCCTACATCATCGTACGGCAGGCAGAGGATGGGGACAAGGGGGATGGGGGAGGGAATGGAAGGGAGTTGAGTGCGCTCACCAGGAATATGCGGGCGTCAGCATCAAGCACCTGTAGCAGGGTGTAGGCAAGACCAGTGTCATTACAAACCCACAAGTAAGAACCCGCACCTCCAAAGTTTGACATGCTGTGACTTGACATGCAGTGCTGGTGCAGAGCAACTGTTGGACATGTGTACCTTCATGGCACTCGAACGTGACTTAATGTCATCCGGCCGTACCAGCTGGGGCTGGTAGTCTGTGCCCAGCCAGCCTGCAATCAAAACCCAGAACGTTAAAGCGGCAGCCAGAACGCGAGTGCAAAGTAACCAGCAAAGCTGCAACAACCCGGCGGGCCATCCCTTTGTTCCGTACCTGGCAGCAAGTCTTCATCGGTCCGCACATTACGCTTACTGCAGCTGGCCAGCACGAGGCTACTAATCAATAGAATTTTTACGAGACAGCTGCGCATTTTTACAATGACTGCGGGCAAGGGGCCTCGTCGCAAGGTGTATGGCAGGGAATCAGACAATTGTGGGTCAATGAAGAGACTGCGCGGGGGGTGCGGGTAGTCTTGAAGTTGACGAAACACTTTTTCCGTCAGTTCTTGCAGTTGGATAGAGCTTTACGCCCGCAATGGGCGCGCTGTCTGCGTATCCTGCGTCCTACTCCCATTGTTGATGATGCGAAGAAGGCATGCATTGTATGCTAGGGCTAGCCACTTGCGCCGCGGGCTGCTGATGGTGTTTAAGCTCATCAGGTGTATGGGGGTCCCGCAGCCAAACCCAGTCTCTCAAATCAGTGACCTCATCTCGACTCACGTTATGGGATGACCAACCTCTAGCATGCAGGGTGTGAATACATCTGGATGCCAGCAGCACAGAGTAGGCTGTGGGACAGTGTGCCCCAGGGGCTGACTGCATTACCAGATGTGCTACACATGCTCTTGGGTCCATGGGAGGGAGGGTAAGGGACTGGGAGATGGTGGGAGGTGTCCATGGGAGTAGTGGACTGTGGTGTGAGAGTAGTTGACTGTGCCATGCCTAACCTGGTGCCACCATGTCAGCCACCATCTGTGTGCCTTGTGTGCATGGCTGCAGTTGGAGAAGGACATGGCGGAGGTGTCCATGCAGCGCCATGGGCGTGCCAAGCAGCTGGTTGTCTCCTTGGCGCAGCTAGCATTGGCACTACGGGTGGGTGGGGTGCTGATGCGGTGTTGCGGGCCTGCTGCAAGGTGGTGTGCAGGCCCAGGGGCGCAGGCCAGCGGCGGGGCAGGGTGGTGCTTGTGGATGAGCACCGCACCACCCGGGTCGGCTCAGCAGTGAATGGCAAGCAGCCGTGTGAGGAGGAGCTAGACCATGAGCAGGCCACCAGGCGTGCAAACTGGAAGCCCCCAGCAGGGCGATGGACCTGCGCCTGCTGCGCCCAGCCTGGAGCCAACAGCGTGACCAGCCAGTGCGGGGCCTGATGTGGTGCCCGGTAGTGGCTCCCCACAAGCCCCCACAGGCTCCACGCAGCAGCCAGGCAGACACACCGGCAGCAGCCTTAGAGCCTGGTCCCAGCACTCCCCCTCCAGCCAAGTGCAGCAAGCGCACCGAGGCTGAGCAGGCAGCTGACCCACTGAGTCCATTGAGGCTGAGCAGGCAGCCGAGCCCAGCCAGCCCACCAAGGGCACAGGCAAGGCCCAGGGCAAGGCTGCCAAAGCCAAGCCAGCACCACATCCAGGCAGGTGGCTGGACAGGGACTACAACGCAACGCTCAACATGCAGCGCATTGGGGAGAGCAGCATTCGTTGCTGGTCCTGCTGCTGCATCTTCAGGCACACCAGCTGTCACTCGGATGACGAGCACCTTGTCATCCTTATTGCATGTGCAGGCATCAAACTGCATTGCTTGCCCTTGCCCACCCCTGCCGTGCACCCATGTGCCTTCCATCACCACCTCTCAATCTCATAACTCCTCCCAGCCCCACCGTCCCAGCCCAGCCCAGCCCAGCCCAGCCCAGCCCAGCCCAGCCCAGCCCAGCCCAGCCCAGCCCAGCCCAGCCCAGCCCAGCCCAGCCCAGCCCAGCCCTAGGGTTCTTTGCTGCATGTACTTGCAGACCACCTATATATAAGCTCCTAAGGAGCAACCCTTACTCTAACTATAGTGCAGTGGCGTTGTGAGTTTGACATTCACAGTGAGGGTGTGGTGGCAAGGTGTTGTTTAATTACCTTGTAACCCTGCAAGGGGGCAGCAGGAATAGGAGGTGATAGTTTAGGCTTTTGAGGCCAAGCAGGCTAACGGCTGACAGCTACAAACGCATATGGTGGTAATTCTCTTTGTTCAGTCTGGCACTGGGCACTGAAAGCTCAATTCTCAAGGTTTAACACTCCATTGTCACTACGACATGGCAGCAGCCAAATGAATGTTTGTCAACTGGCACTGCTTCAGGGATTGCACTTGCAGCACATCGACTCACACAGCTAACATGTAAAACTGATTGTCACAACCACATAAGGAATAAGACCCACATCAAACCTACCTAGTCCAACCAGCCATTCACCCATGCAGCACAATCTATTGACAATGGAGGTATGCAAGGGTATCATGCCAAGGTGATAACAAGGCAAACACAGTCCACACCAATGCACACTGACATGCCAGTGCACATTACTTGGCATTAGCAGTTGCAATTCAGTCAATCACATACATATTAACATGATGCTGACTTACCCAGCTGCCCGCTGCCTGAGCATTGTTACTGCACATTGCTACTGAACCACTCCCCTGACAGTGGACTGCGCCTCAGCAGGCAGGTGTCAAGCTCAGGTGGACACAGGGTGATGCGGATGGAATCAGACAGCATCACCTATGGCATCTGGTCAGCTCAAGAGCACTGCACCCTGCACCAGAAGCTCTGGAGGGTTGGGTCAAGGTCAGTCGTCATGCCCATAGCAGGATGCCCATCCCGACTATCCCCTGACCGACAAAGGCGCCAGAGGTGAGGGAATGAGGTGCACTGCTCACACCACAGCAGCACCACAATACAGGAACCTCCCCTTGCTTGGATTCATGTCCACCACCATATGCCACAATAGCACAGGTCCTCCTGTGAGGCTGTGCAGCAGCTGCACCGCACTGCACTCTTAGCTACACTAGCATACGACCTGAGTGCTGCCCAGTGGCCACCACCTGGAGCTGCAGTTCACATCATGCCCGAAATGGGCTTGTCGTGCAGCCACCTGGCCATGGACCACTTCTCCCCCTTGATCTGCACAACAGCCAGCAGCGCTTGCATAGTCAGGCGTGGTGAAGAACGTGTGGCCAGCGCAGGCAGCTGGGGCAGACTGGCCTGAGGGGCTCACCACAGGGCCTGAGGCACTCACCACAGGGCCTGAGGGGCTCACCACAGGGCCTGAGGCACTCACCACAGGGCCTGAGGCACTCACCACAGGGCCTGAGGGGCTCACCACAGGGCCTGAGGGGCTCACCACAGGGCCTGAGGGGCTCACCACAGGGCCTGAGGGGCTCACCACAGGGCCTGAGGCACTCACCACAGGGCCTGAGGCACTCACCACAGGGCCTGAGGCACTCACCACAGGGCCTGAGGCACTCACCACAGGGCCTGAGGCACTCACCACAGGGCCTGAGGCACTCACCACAGGGCCTGAGGCACTCACCACAGGGCCTGAGGCACTCACCACAGGGCCTGAGGCACTCACCACAGGGCCTGAGGCACTCACCACAGGGCCTGAGGCACTCACCACAGGGCCTGAGGCACTCACCACAGGGCCTGAGGCACTCACCACAGGGCCTGAGGCACTCACCACAGGGCCTGAGGCACTCACCACAGGGCCTGAGGCACTCACCACAGGGCCTGAGGCACTCACCACAGGGCCTGAGGCACTCACCACAGGGCCTGAGGCACTCACCACAGGGCCTGAGGCACTCACCACAGGGCCTGAGGCACTCACCACAGGGCCTGAGGCACTCACCACAGGGCCTGAGGCACTCACCACAGGGCCTGAGGCACTCACCACAGGGCCTGAGGCACTCACCACAGGGCCTGAGGCACTCACCACAGGGCCTGAGGCACTCACCACAGGGCCTGAGGCACTCACCACAGGGCCTGAGGCACTCACCACAGGGCCTGAGGCACTCACCACAGGGCCTGAGGCACTCACCACAGGGCCTGAGGCACTCACCACAGGGCCTGAGGCACTCACCACAGGGCCTGAGGCACTCACCACAGGGCCTGAGGCACTCACCACAGGGCAGGCGCCATGCAGTGCACGGGGGTCCAGCTCCAGGGAGGGGGTGGCGCTCCAGAACAGCACGGCATCCCCCTGCCGCGGCTTCACCTTGATGCCCATGCCGTCGGAGCAGGTGCGCCAGTCAGCCACCGCCTTGTCAGCACCTGCACCCGGTGCACCACCCAGAGGCTCCATCAAGGAATTCAGCAGATGTAGAGCAAGACTGCCACAGACTGTTATTGGCTGCACTAATGGTAATCATACGCAGGCTAGCTGTTTTAATGGGTAGGAGCAGCTCAGGCCAATACACTTCGCCCATCGCTTGAGCAGCAGCAGCAGGGGCCAGCGAAAACCTGGTGCTGGTGTAGCCTTGTCTGATGGCAGAAGCTAGACCTACGGGTAGACAACCTCAATCACAATCACCAGACAACCTCAACTCATCTATGCAGTGCTGGTGCATGCTACCCTGCCTGGGCCCCGGCAGGCAGGCAGGAAGGCAGGCTGAGTCAGAGGGCATCATCTCACCATCCCTGCCCTCGCGTTTGAACACTGTCTCGCCGCCCTCCTCAGGTGACCGCAGGTAGATGAGGAAGGTGGCGATGCGCTGGCTGGTGACGTTGAAGTCCTTGGGGTCAAACCTGCAAGCCAACAGTATCACAGTCAAGGCTGACCTGCCTGTCTAGCTTGATATGGGCTAGGGCTAGGGCAGGCCTGCCCGTATCCCAGGTTTGGGGTCAGGGCTACCCTCTTGTCTGTTAGCGAGGTCATGGAACCGTGCTGGCTGGCGTGAGGCTGTACAGCAGCTGCACCGCACTGCACTTCCCAACCCAGAGTGCACGCAGATGCCATGGCAACCTACCTACTCCAGCGGTCTTCATGCAACAGTGGCCTGCATGACCATTTACACTTCCAGCAGTCCCGCCTGCACTGCCATGACTGCCATCACAGTCAACCGTTCACTCACGTGTCCATGTGGCTGTCATAGTGCTGGCCAAGCTTGTAGCGCAACACATTGAAGGCCTGCAAGCATGGCAGGGGAAACGGGCAGCGAATGACGCTCCATTCGCCACATCCCTACCCACAAGGTACCATCATATGAAGCTGAAGCATTTCACCGCCTATCCCAGAGCAGCCAGCATCCCCAGTGGCTCTAATCCCATGAAACATGGACCCGGTTTGGGTAAAGGTTAGGTAAACTGAGTGGGGTAGAATTGAGTCGATACGTTCCAATCCTACGCTTACCCCTACCCCTGACCTTGAGACCCCTGGCTCATAAAGCCTACCTCGCCGTGGCTGCGCGGCAGGTGTGTGACGGCTGCAATCTTTGCCTCCACCGCTGCCAGCACGCCATCAGGGTCAGCGCCCGCATTGAGGAAGCAGCCAGTGGAGGTCCTCACCTGCAGCCGGCCATGTTACCAGGCGCTGACAGCATGTTGCAAGGCACAGTACAGTTGCAGTGGACACACGGCACTGCCGTCACACGACGGCACTTAGGTCACACATCTTGAGATCTACATTCAGTACACAACAGGGGTGGGGGTCGAAGACGGCTCACCTGCTGTGACTCTGGAATACTTTCCCCAGGCTTGTAGGCCAGGCCAGAGGCTGCAGCAGCACACGCAGGCACAGCAGCATGCCATCGCATTACTAGCCTTACATCTCGTATACTACTCAACATGCACAAGGGAACTACAGCCAAGAAGTGATTTGCGACGTGTAACTGTGTGGCAAGAAGCTTGAAGCATTGATGCATGCAGTGCTCAAGCAAGTCACTTCAGCCAAGACATAAGTTAGGATTAGGTGTGCTAGCTCTGCTATCCAGATGTTTGGATGTGTTGTGCATGCAAGCACAGTGTCACGAGCGCTGGTGCAGTCACTTACGGTACATGTATTTGCTGGCCAGCGCCACCAGGTGCTCAGCTTGCGCAGCGTCCAGAAAGCCAGGGTAGTAGGTTATGCGTGGGTACAAGCTGATGACCTATGACGGGCCAGGTCAAGCCAGCCAACAAACACACACATTGGTTTCCACTTGCACATACACCGTGTGCCTGGTACAGTACTCAGCATTTGTGAGTCATTTGCTCTTGCTATGCAAGGCCAGCTGCCTGTGAGTATCTTGGCCATGCATGTGCTATGCAAGGCTACAAACTGGCAGCGCATGCAACATGTCGGATCAAGCTGACCTGGAAGGGGATTGCCCGCATGAACACCTCGCCCGAGACTGGCACTGGCAGCGGGGGGCGGGCTGTGAGGAATCCTGAGGAGTTGAGGGACCTAGATTCAAACATCTGGATACTTTGATCTGTGGTCATGGATGTGGGGGAGGCGGGCAGGTGCCCTGTTAGCGACTCGGCCTCCCGCACAGGCAGCACCATCAGGGCGCGGCGTAAACTGCCCCGGGGGCTGTAGCCAGACTCGGTGTCGCGCTCAACCACCTGCAGCAACATTCAAAAGGGTCACATTCCAGGGTTGGTTATACACCATAGATAATAAGGACGGGGAGGGGGGGGGGGGGCACGCAAGTCTGAGGGGGACCTGTCTTATCCTTAAGTTGAAATTATTGGGACGTATGAAGGACGTTACCCTTGGCAAGGGAGATGAGACGCGGCCATACGTTCACCTTTGGTCCTTGCGGGGTGGGTAACTGCGGGGCTACCGACAGATACGAACCCGCCCATCCCGACAGCAGGAGGGATACTAAAACAGCGGGGAGCGGCACGCGGATTCGGCGCAAGCTCCACATCGCATTGTCAAGACGCTGGAGCCATGGCTGTTGCCAGTGGGGCTCGTGAAATTTGCGGTCAGACTCGGTCTCGGAGTAGTGTCCCATCTTCAATTGCATTGTTCGCTATGTACGATAATGTTGGCAATCATGTTGGCTGTCCATCGATACATATAAGCAGAGTCACACCGCCCGCCATGACCTCCGACACGAGACATAACGACCTTGTAGCCAGCGGCATCATTCAACTAGCGAACAAGCTTGTGCTGAGCTATGAGACTGACCTTCTCGCAAGCTTCCCAGGCTGTCCTGTATCCCTAGTGGAGCCCCTACACTTCTCCACATGAGTCAGGGACCGGTGTGTGTCCATAACCTAGGTCCCTAACCCTAAGAGTCGCTGGAGCCCTAACCTACCCTATGCATACTCTAGCGCACACACATCCCCTCTGTAAGGGGCAATCGTATTGTTTGTTGTATTTGGCTCATGGCATGATACACATGTCACTATCGCTGCCGCTGGTGCTGCCGCTGCCGCTTCCGCAGCAGGCCTCTGTCGCGCACGCACACCCACTCCTGGCCTGGTCTGCCTGGGTTAGGCATAGCTGGGCGGCCCAGCCAGCTGCTGAGCTCGCGGGGGCGGCCTGGCCCGGCTGCAATGCGGCGGATGTTGAGCGCGGCTGACACGTCTCGATCGTAGAACCTGATGCTGTTGATGCTTGTTAAGTGTTACGTGTTAAACCAGCGAATAATAGGTTGTGTGGCTCAAGACCTCAGGGCGTAGTCAACGGAGAGATCTCCGGGAGTCGAACCCGGCTTTTGACACCGGTCACCACACTGGTTATTAGAGGGTATACGAACGGGCGGCCTTATTGGCATAATAGCCTGGCGCATTCCCACGTTACATTAAGCACATCAGGCCCCGGATCCGGGACCGCGTCGCCATGCTGCGCACCGGGCGCAGCCACCTGCAAGGCGACATACATGGCAATGCACATTTGTAAGATTGCCAAACCAAGTGTTAAGTAGGGAGCGACCGCCAGCCTAGAAGTCTAAATTTTTCTAGCCTAGAATTCTAGGTTTTCGAGCCAATTTTCTAGGTTTTTTCTAGGTCCCTCTTGCCTAGAATTCTAGGCTTTTCTAGGAATCTAAACGGTGCAGGGCACGATCAAGGGATGGTGTGTGAGGCTATTTTACAGCTATGTAATGACTCCACTGCTACAATGCACATGCACCTGGGGTCTCTTACCTGAAAGACTCTACCTGGCCTGCCACCACGTTGGTGCGGGCAGAGCTGACCCGGCTGGTACGGAACTCATGCACCATCACCACACACCCGCGGGACTGCTTGCATGCCTCCCTGAGTATCTGCTTGACGGGCACGCCCCTGCTGCCAATGCTGCCGCTGCTGCTGAAGCCTGCTGCCCCCATAGGCCAGGGCCAGGGGACGACCTGTGGCAGCCGAGTTGCAGCGTACCCTGGCACCCCTCATAGTCTGCAGCCAAGGCACACAAGGAGAGACACATTGTGAGCTCAGGTCTAGCCATGGCAAAGACAAGCGTTATGTGCACACACACTAGCACACACACTGGCCTACTCACCTCACACACTAGCACACACGCTGCCTACTCACCTCAGCCCAGAACCTGGCTATGCTTGTATCCTGTGTTGTGAAAATTTCAGATTTTCATTCAGATTTTCAAGGAAAGTTTTCATCTGAAAATCTGAACGTCTTCACTGAAAATCTGAAAGTGCCGGGTGCTGCCCCCGGTCAGATCGCAGATCGGGTGTTGCAGAGTGATTGGCTGTGCTGTGATTAACTTGGCTGGCGCCAGCGCGCTACAGCCACAGCGGAAGAAGCGCAAGCCAGAAAACGCCACAGATGGCACAGCATGGACGGCTTGCATCTTTTAAAATGGCTTGCATGTCTGACCTTTGGCAACCTAAGTATTTCTGCATTTCAAACAGTGCAGGCCTACAAACAAGTCGCGTTTGAAAGGATAGGCTGAGAACCAGCGGCATCCGCTCAGTTTCACTGACAATGAGGGCCTATCCGCGAACCGACGAGAAAAACTTTCAAATTATTCGCCCCAACCGCTACGCTTTTTGGCCGCCCGCACGACTGGCTGCAGCTCTAACTAGTCTGACCCCGAAGGACTCTATTGTGCTATAACAACAGCCCGGGGAGTGGTTCAGCGCTGCAAATGGTCGACGTTTAGGGTCCTTTGAAAATCTGAAAATCTGAAGATTCAGGACCTTTTTCTGGAACAACGCCAGATTCAAAGATTATTTGAACCTTCTTATGAAATTTGCCGGGATTGGGCAGCAGCTCAGCGACCGTCAACCGCACTACGTGCCTCATCGAAGTGCGCTTCAGGTTCGCGACCACCAAGGAGGCGTTGAGGCGCAGTAGCTTGCGCACACACTTTTTCAACTTACTTGTAATTACTTTAAATATCTACGAGGACCCCCGCACGTGGGCACCGAAGGACCCCCGCTCGTAGATAAATCAAGTAACTTGAAAAAGTGTGTGCGCAAGCTACTGCGCCTCAACGCCTCCTTGGTGGCCCCGAACCTGAAGCGCACTTCGATGAGGCACGTAGTGCGGTTGGCGGTCGCTGAGCGGCTGCCCTATCCCGGCAAATTTCATAAGAAGGTTCAAATAATCTTTGAATCTGGCGTTGTTCCAGAAAAAGGTCCTCACAACACTGCTTGTATCGGTACAGCCGGAATCTGGCGTTAGACAGTCAAACATGTTCAGTTGTAGCACGGCTGTTAAAAGGCCGTGGAAGCAACCCCATTTTACGTGGAAGCAACGCCGACTAATAGACCACGTAAGTCATACGGCCGGGACTAACCTAATGAAATTAGTTTTCTTATTAGGCGAGCGGAAATTGCTCATTAGATATCTCACCAACTACGCACATTAATGAACTTTCGTCATCATACAGCTGTGTGCCAAATCATACGGCTGTGTGCCAAATCTCAGGCCGAAGTTCTCAAGTTTGTTGTATCTAGTGAAGAGTACGGATACAGAACTTGTGCCACCGTCATTGCATGCAGCAGGGCACTGAACAGCATCAACAGCGCGCTTTTGCTGACGCCACGCTCTTTCCCACTATGGCAATATCGCATGACAGACTTACATGCAGTTTTTTTAACGGAATCTCATGGGTCCAGAGGCAGAGCTGTTCATCACCCTTTGTAAGGTTCGTAAGCATATAAATATGAAACCCTCTGTGTGTTATACACGGGGTCACGAGCAGCCCATGAAAGAATACAGTGGCTCGCAACACACGACCAGCTTGCCACGATTTTTCAACTGTGTTGTGTATCGCAGTCTGTGGCAGTCTTCTGCCCCTGACGCAGCCTCCTTCCCTGCCGTGTGATGCGATGCGATGTCCACCCTGTGCGACCAGCGTCAGACTGTTTCCTTGACTGGCTTCGTTAGAGGGATAACATCCGCATTCATGAGAGCCACCCCGGTGCGCGCATCACTGGCTCTGTGTACATTGAATGTCCTGCAATGCACCACGACGCCAGGTCAGCCAGGGGCCACAGCCATGTTAGGAGGACAGCCTACAGCATAAATAGGCAGACAGTTGGAAAAGATGCAGGACGCCTTGTTGCACAACAACATCTGTGCCACTATTGCAATTGTACGGGAGGGTCACAGTGTGATACATGAACGGAACTCGGTGTGCAGGCAGCAAGACATGATAACTGTAGGTGATGGGCATGCAGATCCCATGCCGTGAGGGCCAACACCATCCATATGGGTAAAATGCCATGTGTGTTTTTGTTGAAAGGTTGATAGTAACCCAGTGCACTTTTTGTCCTGCAAGGAGCAGCCTCACATCTCAGCCAGCTTGCCCACGTGTCCCCTCTTCTCTGCCCTGCCATCATGCCCTGTCCCATACCCTCACCCTGCGCCCTGGTCTAGGCTGAGCAGCCACACCTGGACACCCAGCGCGTCGCCCAGCTCACTGGCCAGCTGCTCAGCCCAATAGCAATGCAGGCCAGCCACTCCTTCCAATCCAAAGGTACAGTCTGCAATGGAGGAAGGCAGAGAGACCACGTATGTGCCATAGCATTGGCCATCCAATGCCTGCTCCCACTCCCTCCCCCTGCGCCCACCTAGCCCGGCCTACCTACCCCTGCCGCCTTACCACTACCTACCTAGACAGCCTGCATTAACACTACCAGGGCACAGCCTACTACTACTTGGTGCCAGGGGTTCCTCCCTGCCAATTGGACCTATCATAAGGCTGATGCATCTCCCATGCTGCTCACTTTGAAAAAGGTGCCGAGGAAGTTGATGATGATGGCCTGCACAGGCAGCAACGGTGTAGCCAGCAGTTGCTGTTGCACTGCTTGTAATGGTTGCCAGGCAGGTGGTGAAAAGGGCTGGGTGCGAATGCTCCTTGCTCCATTGAGGATCGCACATGTGCCCAGGCAGGAACAGGGTTAGAAGGGCAGGGGCAAGTGCCCACACCAGCAGAAGAGGAAAAACTACAAACACATGCTGCACACCCTGAATAAGGTCCATGCCGGCTCAGTGCAGGAAGCGGCACAGGCACAGCAGCAGTACGTCAGCTCTCAGGTCAGCGGTAGCAGCATGCACATCATGGAGTGTCGAGAGCACGACTGACCTGAAGGCCCATGGTGATGACAATGACTGCCATGAACACCGGGTTGGTGAGGAGGCCTGCATGCACACCACATGTGCACACACATTCATTTAGCTGTGCACACTGACAAGGACAAGCTGTTGTGGATCTTATAGCTGCAGTGTGCTGTCATGCTACTACATCACACCAGACTATAGCACATCACACCTGACAGGAAGTCATACTCGTCGTAGATACGGCGCGATGCCACCTCATTGGCCACCTGAGGGCAGGCACAGCAGCGTCCAGCAGTCAGCTGTGCAAAACAGCCGGCTGTCAGGGACAACGCCTGCCTCTGTCCCCTTAGCCAAGACTGACTTGACAGCCTGGAGCAGCTAAAAGAACAGCATGCTCGACATCGAGACAAGACAAGAAGCAGCAGAGTAAGCAGAGCACCTGTCAGGCATTGTCAGCACATAATGCCACTTGAGCTAGAGTCACCATTAAAGTCAGAGCTGAGTCAGAGTCAAGGTCAGAGCCTAGTGGGCCCGACCTGTCGCAACCTGTGGCCGTAAGCAGGCAGCCCTGGTGCCCTGGTTATGCTGGACTGCCCCAGCCACACCTGCATGCAGATGAAGGCGTTGAAGAGCACGGAGAGGGAGGTGTGGCGTTGACGGTACCAGTCGTCGTTTAGGCCCCGCTGCAGGTCAGCCTGTGAATTAACAAACACACAGTGCTGGGTCACCACGCCGCTTTCATTGCCGCCCTACATGCCGCTTTCATTGCCGCCCTACAATGGTGTCATTCGGGTCATTAGGTCAACCAACATCTGGTCTGGGGGCGTGGTGCAGCACGCTGCTGACTCTAACCCTGCTCAGACCCTATACCCTCATCTATCCATTCAGGTCAACATAGCCAGCAGACTACCTAGAGAATGGGCAACGGGCAGCTACCCAGGTCGTGGCGGGCAGACCCACCTACTTCACTGGAAACTTAAGGAGCAGGGACCTGGGGAGGCATGGGGCCCACCACTGGAGTGGTGGGTGGTGCGGGCAGCAGCAGGTAGAGGGACTCACCTGGACTGCGACGAGCTTGGTGAGGTCAGGGCAGGTGGGTACGCCAGCCCCGCACACGGCAGTGGCGGCGTCGACGGGCAGGGGAAGGCCCTGGGGCATCCAGCGCTCCGTGTACAGGGAGCAAGCAGCTGCGATTATGCAGGTCAGGCTACAGCTCAGCACCAGCACCACATGCACTACGCGGCCAACCACAGCTGACTGAAAGAATGCTCAATGCCACAATGCTGCATTGCCCCTTCACAGCATGTCATGGTGGAGTTCCTGCGCCGCATGCCCTCGTGCGTCACAGTAGCCATAGTGAGGTCACAGCGCCCACTGGCGGACAGTGGGCAGCCTATTACCCAAACTTTGGGGGTAAGTCTCAGCACATGGTGTGTTATTCGGAGCTGAAGGGCTGTGGGCGTGGGGGGGACGGCTGGGGCGCACCTGTGTTGGCTGTCTCAGCGCCCACTGGGAAGCCGCAGTTCAGCACCTGCATATGGCAGCACAGCACTGCACACACTCTCCGCCCTGTGCCCACCTTGACTACTGCCCAGCGCTGCCCTGCTGCTCCCTAGCTTAGTGCCCTGAGTTACCATGAGCATGGTTCTCTGGTGCAATTGGAGGGAGGAGTGCGGGCAGGGTGAAGGCCAGGCGGGGGGCAGGGGCTGTGCTGTCAACCCACCCAGTTGCAGATGCGAGCATCTCCAGTGCGTTCCAGGCATTGCTCGCCATAGTACTTTGGCTTGTAGCGCTCCCCGATGTAGTAGCGGGGGATGATCTCAGGCAGGCCATAGAGGCAGACGAACATCCAGGCAAGCTGCGACACAACACAGACGGCGTCCCATCAGGACCACATCAGGCAGCGATTACCAGCAGTGTGGCCCAGGCAGCGCTGCAAGCTGCCGGCCTGGCTGGCAATTGATGGTTTGGCTTGCATGGCAGGGATAATGCATGGCATGCAATCGTGCAACCTGCACCATGACCCACCTGGTACAGCCCCTGCACCACGATGTGCTTCCACATGCGGCCCATGATGAGCGGCTCCTCCCTACCATACGGCCGCAGCCGTAGCAGCTCAGGGGTGGGCTCCTCCGTTGCCAGCGCCAGCGCCCCCATGCTGTCCATGATCCTGAAGAGCAGCAGGCAGCCGCAGGGTCACAGGCTGCACCAACAGGGCGACGCCAGTGGCTGACACCAGGGATTGTACCAGGGGTGGACCAGGGGGTGTAGCATGGTGAGAAGCTATGTGATATAGCATGTAGACGGGTGTTATCTACTGGGGGTGAGCACAGCGTGAGTGCCAGTGTGCAAGGTGCCCAGACAAGCCACCCTTACCCAGTGTCCATCCCCCCTGCTTCTGCCTCTGCCTCTCTAGCTCCACACCCCTGTACTGCCCCTGTACTGCCCCTGTACTGCCCTGTACTCCCCTGTGCTGCCCTGTACTGCTCAGAGGGTTAGGAGAAGGAGTAGGTCCGGAAAGCGGTGGAAGCCAGGAGTAGCAGAGGGATGGGCATGGGCTGTTCCGCAGGTGCTACTCACATGTTGACCCACAGCAGCTGCAGCACGTTCAGGGGCTCGGTGCCGCCCACCACTGCGCCAACGAAGGCGGTGACCAGGGCCACGAAGTTGACGGTCAACTGCACAAGGGGGAAGGATCAGTGACAGGTAGGGTAGGGTGGGGTACGCCACCAGGGGAGGGGTTGCACGTAGGTGGGCGGCTGCTGCTCACCAGCAAACATAGCAGTAGGAGAGTGCCTGCCTGCTCTGGCCCTACTCTTATTGAGGTGGCCCGCTGCTCTTGTGTACCACTAGCTGCTGCTGTGCCCCATTTCCCATTTGTTCAGTTCTAAGCTGTTGGCGCAGGGCTGGTGGCGCAGGGCTCACCTGGAACTGCAGGAACTTTCGGATGTTGGTGAACACTGAGCGGCCCCACAGCACTGACTTGACAATGCTGCAGCCAAGCACCAGTCGCAGCCAGTGCGGTGGTGCACTGATTAGCATGTTTAGGCAAGCGGTGTGCTGGTGTGCTGGGGACCATGCAGCATGCAACATCACAACATGCAGACTGGGCAGTAACTGCACCTGGAGAAGTTGTCGTCCATGATGATGATGTCCGCAGCCTCCTTAGCAACCTCAGTGCCTGCACAGGCCACCGCGCCACACAGGCCAGGGTCAGCTGGCAGCTGTGGTGACGCCCTCCGCCCTTCCCTCTCCATGCACAACCATCTCCATGCATGGCACCACCCTCTCCATGGCAGCCAGCCTCAGCCCTGCCCCAGGTCCACCAGCCCCCACCTGCAATGCCCATGGCCAGCCCCACGTCTGCTGCCTTGAGGGCCGCTGCGTCATTGGTGCCGTCCCCGGTCACAGCCACCACGTCCCCCATGGCCTTCAGCGCTTTCACCAGGATCTTCTTGTCCTCAGGGGAGGAGCGGGCGAGCACCTGCGAGCACGCAGGCCAGGTGCAAGGTCAGGTGCAAGGTCAGGTGCAGCGCAGTCAATGCTGAAATGCCAAGACCGGGAAGAACAGGGAGTGGGGGACCAACCAACAGCCTTGACCCACGGATGCTCACTATACCCATCCAACCATGGAGAAGACCCTAGGCCTGAAAAGGTGAGGGGGTGAGACACCGTCCCGCGCAATTCTCAAATTCAATGCTGACACCTGCTTATGGATAAGGAGCTAGGCCTGGGAAGGGAAGGAAGCAAGACAGGGTCCTGCCCCAGTTCTGACTCCAGCCCTGGCTCCTGCCACCCAGATCCAGGAAAGCCACACAGCCATGTGCCACCCACCCTCATATTGGGCAGCATCTCTGCACGCTGCTCATCAGTCATGGCGCGAAAGGCCGGGCCCTCGAGGCAGGTGTAGGCGGAGCCCACGGGCAGGATGCCGCATTCACGCGCAATGTGGCGTGCGGTGTAGATGTTGTCGCCTGCGTAGCCGCAACCAAAAGTGCTCAGTCTGACATGGAGCACAGGGAGGCAAGGCACAGGGACTCGACCGCAGGGGCAAGAGCATCACTGGCAGAGTCAGCTTTGGCAGCTCATGCAAGAGACGCAGACGCAGAGGCCATGAGGGGCAGTAGAGGCACATCACAAGAGGAACAGCAAGGCATGGGCAAGGGCAAGAGGGGAAGGGGGGAGGGGAAGGGGCACGGGCAAGAGGAGCAGGGGCAGGGGCAAAGGACAGGAGCAGGGGCAGCAGCAGAAGGGCAGAGTACGAGCACGGTTAAGGATTAAAAACTAGGGATTAAGACGCGCTGCGGCAGCAGCCACAACATGAGCATATTGATGCTGTCGATAGCAGGCATTGTGAGGGCAGTCTGAGAGCTAACTGAGTGGGATTACTGGAGTCAGCTTGAGGAACGCAGTCTCGAGTAACCACCAAGATCCAGGACCTCCAGTGACAGCAGGTTGAGAAGGTTATTGGTGGTATAGGCGGAGGACATAGTGCAGCCTCTCTCAGCTCATCACTGCCCTAGCCCTCCCAGTGAACGCCGCTCACCAGTGACCATGCGCACAATAATGCCGGCGCGCTGGCAGATGGTCACTGCATCAGGCACTTCCTTGCGCACCTGCGGCCCACACCCTCACCCAAAGCTGCCTGTCAGCATCTGTGGGTGTGTAGTGCAACAACGTCAACAGGCACACGCTGTGTATTGCTGATGATGAGCTCTTTGTCTCCGGCCTGTCTCGGCCGTTGGCCAAGGTTCAACAAGGGTGGGAGGCGAGGGAGGGAGGGAGGGAGGGAGGGAGGGAGGGAGGGAGGGAGGGAGGGAGGGAGGGAGGGAGGGAGGGAGGGAGGGAGGGAGGGAGGGAGGGAGGGAGGGAGGGAGGGAGGGAGGGAGGGAGGGAGGGAGGGAGGGAGGGAGGGAGGGAGGGAGGGAGGGAGGGAGGGAGGGAGGGAGGGAGGGAGGGAGGGAGGGAGGGAGGGAGGGAGGGAGGGAGGGGGGAGGGGAGGGAGGGTGGAGGGAGAGGGGGCTAATGCTGCCTGATGCTGCCACCTACCGGGTCCTTGATGCCCACAATGGCCAGCAGCGTCAGGTTTTGGTTCACATTGGCAGCGTCCTCAAAGAAGTCGGGGCTGCGCCCCGCATCCTCCAGCGGCAGCTCAGCCTTGGTGAGGGCAATGCAGCGTAAGCCAACCTGCAGGCCAGCAGCAGAGGGTAGCCAGGCATGTGGCTGAAAATGAAGCTAGAAGCCAGGGCACAGCCCCTAGCCATCCTTTACTCCTGTCTGTATTCATTTACTTGGTGGTACGTGGCAGTCAGGTCAGGCAAGAGAACCAGGTCAGGCATCCAGGTCAGGTCAGCCAGCCAGGCAGGAGGCCTGCACCACCCACTGCAGCACCCAGCGTTGTCACACCCTGCATTATAGACCACCTCTCCTTATACTATGATGAGGGGCTGCCAGTCTCTTGCTTCAGGTGCAAGCCCATTGTGCCGGCTAACACTGTGTCAGGGCCATGGCAAGGGTCATGGCCAGTGGAAAAGTCGGGACTTGCTGTCAAAGACGTGATTGGGTGCCAGGGTCCCGGTCCAAGCCAGGGTCGGGGCTAGGGCCAGGACGCCAGGGCGTCAGGGCAAGGCCCCAGTCAAGGCAGGGTTTAGGCTCACCGAAGCCATCTTGACCACCACATTGTCCGCTAGGTCCTGGCGCTGCGCCTCATCCAGTGGCAGCACCTGGCCCTGCGCGCCCATCTGGGTCGTGCACTTGCGCAGCACCCACTCAGCCGCGCCCTTGTTGTACACAACGTACTTGGTGTCAGCACGCATCACGCACGAGGACATCTTGCGCTCAGAGGAGAAGCCGAACAGCTGCGGGCAGGGGAGGGGCACGCAGGGCAGGCTGCAGCGCGCTGGCCAGCCAGACCAGCAATGCAGTCTTCCATGCAGGTGGCCATTCGTTATGTTACATTATGCTACAAGTGCTGGCGTGTGGTAGGCAGGGTCATGTTGAGGGGCAGCATGGCAACCATTCGCGTTTGCTGAAGCTGACGCCATGTCAAGCGACCCCACATGACGTCTGCTACACATTGCATCTCTACACACACACAATGCCGGCCAGGGGTCGAGGCAATGGCAGGTGTGCTAGGCAGCAGCGTCAGGGGTTTGCACAGCAAATTGAGAGAAGCAGACAGGATCAAGTGGCAGTGTGGCCGTGCCTAAATTATCATCCCATCCTATCCATGCATCTGGAACAGACGGGTGGTAGTGTAGTTGTGCCTGGAATGTCCAATGCCCGGCCCTGGCGCCCTGGTGCAGTGCAGGCACCTGGAACAGCGCTGCCTTCTGCTCTTGCTGCAGGGTGCGGTAGTCCATGGCCCAGCGCTTGAGCATGACCAACAGCGCACACTCCGTGCGGTTGCCCTGGAACTCTGTCTTGCCGTCAGGTTGCTCCATGAGGAAGGCCTGCAGGGAAGCAGGCAGGCAGGCAGGCAGAGGCAGAGCACTGCTGTTGAACCAACAGGCAGCCACACCAGTTGCATGGGTGCATGAGATGCATAGCTTGCATGGCACCATGCTGCATGCCACGAGCAATCCTCATGGGAGGTACTAATGTGTAGCATTGCATGATGAGGTTGCCTGCCTTCTGCTTTTCCAGCCAGGTGTAAGCCCTAGCTCTGGCCTGACCTTGGAGGTCATAGCCACATTGATGCCCAGCGCTTGCACAGCCTCCTGGGGCAGGGCCTCAGGTGCGGGCACGTCGTCGTGCATAGCCCCGCAGAACCAGCCCTTTACCACGGTCATGCGGTTCTCAGTCAGAGTGCCTGGAAGGCAGGGGAGCAGGCAGGCAGGTTGGTAGGCAGGCAGGGAAGCAGGCAGGCAGGTAGGCAGGCGGTCAGAGCCAGGCTAGGCCCAGCAGCTGCCACTCACCAGTCTTGTCTGAGCAGATGGCTGTTGCCCCGCCCATGGTCTCGCAGGCTGCCAGCACGCGGACGAAGTTGTTGTCCTTCATCATCTTGCGCATGGAGTAGGCCAGACTGATGGTGACGGCCAAAGGTAGGCCCTGGGCGGCAGGCAGGAAGCAGCAGCAGGGTTTGTCAATACCAGTTGTGCGTTGTATATCTTGTTGCCTCTCTCCACATGGGCCTGCCTTTGCATCACTTCCCAAGCCTCATGTGAGCGCAGACCAACCAAGACTAGGCCAGACTGGCCAGACTAGGCACTCCCACACCCACACCCTTGTGCAGCATTTGCTCCCGTCATCATGACAGCGCCTCATGGAGACTGACCCATAGGTGTGAGCCAGGCATGGGCCAGGCAAGGGCCAGCACAGCTGTCAGGGTGCCAGGCTGTGACTCACCTCAGGCACTGCCACCACAATAATGGTGATGGCGTACAGGAAGAACTGCATAGTGCACAGCAGCAGCGCAGCGCACCAGTGTTGCGTCAGGGCCAGACACGAGCCGCCCTAATTCTGCATCAGCTGCAGCAGGGCTGCCCCTCCCCCATTGGCATGTCACCCCTGATCCTGCCCTCAGAGAATATGGCATGAGCACCTGAACTGGGCCGTTGTTGTTGATTTCCTTGATGGGGAAGCCCTTATTCTCAACGCACCACCTGAGCAACAGCAGCAGCAGCAGCAGAGGTGCCCATGTCATCTCACTAAATGGGCTAGCTTCCAACCTGCTGCCTGTTGTGTATTACTGTAGAACAGGCAGGCCCGTTTTGTGCTTTGTGTGCCTGATTCGCCTGACAGATGCCAGTTTCCTTACAACCCTTATGATCTAGCGACCTGTTAGGAGGATGTCCAGCCGCCGGCAACTCCCCAGCCTGGGTGCCCCGCGTCAGGTCTTGCCTAAGAGCCTCACTTGACTCACTTGACCAGCAGGGCAATGAAGCAGGCGATTGCCACTCCCAACCCCACTTTGCCGACTGCTGCTGCCACAACCTCCAGCTTTGCCTGCAGCTCACCAGAACAGCAGCAGGGCCACTGAGCATTATTGCAGTGCTCAACGCCTTCACCACCCTCTCCTGAAGCGTTCCTAATCACACGTGTTTGTGAGAATGAGAGTGTGTAAGGCCCTGTGTTGCAGCAACGCTGCCCTGCTGATGCGGTGTGATGACGACCACGATGATGGTGATGGTGATGACAGTGATGATCCAATGCCAGGGTAAGCTGTAAGGTGCTTTCGAGCTGCTGAATGGTGTAAAAGGCTGCTTAGAGCATTGTGTGCAGCGCATGTGCAACGTCAGGAAAATGCACTGCCAGTGCGTGAAAGGCGCGGCTGAGGCTTGCTGAGAGGGGCCAGGCTGACCTGCAAAGGGGTGGCGCCCCCGCCCTCCTCCGACACCTGCACACCACCACAGGCCACCAGCAGCTGCACATTGGCAGCGAAGCTGTGGAAGGCAGGTGGGGGGTGCGCTAGCGGCTGGCTGCACCAAGGCAGCAGCGTGGGTGAAAGGGGAGGTGCGAGGTTGGGAAGTGCAGGGTTCCTGTGTATGGGATGAGGATTTGGCTTGATGGCTTGATAAACCCTGGTGGTTGATGGCTTGATGGAACCCTGACCTAGTAGCTGGTGCGGGATGGCCCTCACACTTTAAAACTATTGATGGTCCTCAAGTTCGGCAATCAAGAGATTTAGAGGTCAGCCCCTACCCCTGACCCTGCCCTGCCTGCCAATGCCCTGCCTGCCCTACCTGCACCTGCCCCTGCCCCTGCTCTGCCTGCCCCCTGCAAATCAAGAGTTGAAGTTTGGGTGTTAATTACAGTAGGGAGCATGGGGCTACCTAAAAGCATGGTGTCAACTACCATTCTGAGGCGCGGATGAGGGAGAGCGTACTCACAGCCAGGGTTTACTTTGATTTAGGTTAGAATTGGTATACCTGGTTATTGACCTGGTAGGTCACTAAACTAAGCCTGACGCCTAACCCACCCACCATGGACATGATCTTGCCCCACTCGCTCTCTGGGCCCACCGCTGACACCAGCATCTTGCCATTGCCCTCGGTGACCTGCAGCGCGGACACGCACCCCTAACAGTTGTGGAGACAGTGGGCCAGAGTGACACAGCACCTGTGGCCCTCACTGCTGCGCCCCAGCTGCACCCCAGCATGCCTGACTAAACCTCACTAAACCTGGCCTGGCCTGCTCTGATGCGGCCTGACCCAGGGCCTGACCCAGGGCAGAGACCCAGGGCGCCAGGGCGCAGACGTGGACCCAGGACGCCAGGGCAGCGGGGCGGTAACCCAGAGCGGCCTGACCCAGGCCCTCACCGTGGTGCCTGACCTGACCCAGGGGTCCTCATCCCTGTTCTTGTGAATGGGGTCACCCTCCCCGGTCAGCGACGCCTCGTCCACCACCAGACCAAAGCTCTCCAGCGCAATGCCGTCCGCAACCACCTGCAGAGGCAAAGGCAGCCATGCCAACCCAGGCAGATAAATGCAGGACCGGCAGGCTGGCAGGAGGCACGCTGGCTGCATACACAAGCTTTGTCCCTTTCTATGGACCACTTCTTGTTGGTATGGCTAAAGGCTGGAGTGCTGCCAGGGTGCCAGCTGCACCTTGTCACCAGCGGTGAGGAGGAGCACGTCGCCAACCACGATGGAGGTGTGCGGCACCATGCACTGCGATCAGTGGCATAGCACACACACTGATGGTGGGGCGGGACATCCACAAGCATGCAACCCCACAGCCCTGATGCTTTTGACAACTCTACAATAGTCAAACTCAAAAACACTCAATAAGGTAGGAAGGAAGGAGGGAGGAAAGGAAAGGAGGAAAGGAAAGGAGAGATAAGGTAAGGAGAAGATAAGAAAGGAAAGGAGAGAAAAGGGAAGGAAGGAGGGAAGGAAAGACTCAGGAAGGCGGCACATGGGTGACCTGGTGGCACAGGTACCTGCTCGCCATTGCGCACTACTGATATTCTAATCGCATCCTTCTGCGCATTGAGCTTGCGGAACTGCCGGTCTTTCTGCCAGTCATTGCCGGCTCCTGCAGTCATCATGGAGCATGCACATGCAGCGCTGTGCCCTACAGCCCTGGTCCAATTCCAGCTTTGTGCGCCTCGGGCTACATTGACCATGCGGGTATGCTGGAGGTGACCGACGGCCTGGCGGGGCACCCACCTACACTAATGACGATGATGACAGCAATCCAAATTGCCACACCCTCAATCCAGCCATTTTTTTCACGCTCATGTGGGATAGCTGCACCCAGAACCGTTGAAATCTGCAAACAACAGAGGGGAGCATTGAAGTGCAGGGGCTCTAGTGCCACGTTTGTGGCTGATGAGCAGCCCAACACACCACGCACCGTAGCAGCAAACATAAGGAGGAGAATGATTGGGTCTTGAGCTGTCTCATAAGCAAGGACGAAAAAGCTCTTGGGAGGTACCTCCTTAAACTTGTTCAGCCCGTATCTTTGCCTGCGTGAGCGACAGATATTTAGTGAGTACCATGGCTGATAACATATACCGTCGCTTTTCCTTACGCCGACGCTTGTGCCGCTTTGTCGTCAAGACCTCGCTCCAAGTCGCTTCCTATCAGCTTGGCTAGCCCCTCCACGCCGCCGTACTGCTTCAAAGCAGCCATGTCCTTGTCCTGACGCAACACGAAAGGTAAAGGGTTTAATTACATTCTGACAGGCCCGCCGGATGGCAATTGCTTCTCACCGCATTCATCGCGTTCAGCTCCTGGGCACCCAGTGGTTCTGCCATTCTGTCGCACCTACCCCGCCCGCCGTACCCTGCTGTCAAGGGCCCAAGAAGGGCAAGGGTTGGGTAAAGAAGCCTGTCACTGAATCAACGCGTTACGACGGCGGAGTCAAGTCGGTTGGCTGATGGTTAAAGAATATTGTGAAAGATGCCAAAAGGCCCGTGCCGAAAGAAGCGATACTTCGGACCAAGCCTTGAAACCTGGTAAGTATACACATAGCGTGAACGCCAGAACTCACGACAAAATGGCTACGCCACATTAGCCCCCTCGTCATCGCGTCGGAAGGCTGCAGCTCTGCAAACACTGCGCCCAACATTGCGCTGATTACACCAGAACGTTGGCAACCCCATTGAAGCACCTTTTGCAGCCGCCGCATTGCAGCCGGGCCGGGCGGCCCCCGCGAGCTCAGCAGCTGGCTGGGCCACCCAGCTATGCCTAACCCAGGCAGACCAGGCCAGGAGTGGGTGTGCGTGCGCGACAGAGGCTTGCTGCGGAAGCGGCAGCGGCGGCACCAGCGGCAGCGATAGTGACATATGTATCATGCCATGAGCCAAATACAACAAACAATACGATTGCCCCTTACAGAGGGGATGTGTGTGCGCTAGAGTATGCATAGGGTAGGTTAGGGCTCCAGCGACTCTTAGGGTTAGGGACCTAGGGTCACCCCGGCCATTGGCCATGCCAATCCGTGACAGGCCTGCCGCTCACACCACGCGCTAGTGAAGGGTAGCTGAGGCTATCGCGGTAAGTCACGCGCGCTAAAACTCGCGTTTTGGACTGAAGCCTCCCAGATCACTCCATCGGGCAAGAGGTTAACGCAGAAGAAGCCATTGCTCAGGGCTGACATCTTGGAACAGAGATGAGGAGGATCAGTTGGCTGAAGTGGGGGTTGACGAGGCAGATGACATGTAAGGCCAAGCAAACTGTGCCGATAAAGAAAACGAGCCAATAGAGGAAGTGAGCCAATAGACCATGTAAAATTGACAGTGCCATGCACCAAACTTGCACCGACTTCATCGAAGCGTGGCGTTACTCGGTCTCGTGGTGTAATGACATGGCTCGGTGACATGGCGCACTGCAATGGCCTACTGCGCAGTACAGCGAGGCTGCCTTTTTAGTGCGAACTTTGCTACGGACGCCACGGAGCGCCTCGCCACCCTTCTCTTGTAGGTGGGTCGCTGCTTGTTTGCACTATCTCAAGTTTCGAGCTGGTGGCGGGCGGTGATCTGGTACAAGGCTTCAGTCCAAAACGCGAGTTTTAGCGCGCGCGACTTACCGCGATAGCCTCAGCTACCCTTCACTAGCGCGTGGTGTGAGCGGCAGGCCTGTCACGGATTGGCATGGCCAATGGCCGGGGTGACCCTAGGTTATGGACACACACGGGTCCCTGACTCCTGTGGAGAAGTGTAGGGGCTCCACTAGGATAGGGGCTCCACTAGGTTAGGGGCTCCACTACGATAGGAAGTGGAGGATAGGGATACAGGACGGCCTGACCGTGAGCGTGACATGAACAGTGCGGGGACACACAAGGCGGGGACGGCCTTTCACCTGGCGCCTGCTCGTTGCCCAGCCATCCCGGCGCTCCTGTCGTTGTTTCCCTTAAGGGGAACGAGACGCTGTAATGGAATAAACAGGAGCGACGGGGTATTACACAGAGCGTAACTCACGTAGCTCACAGCTCACGAACCTTTCAGTTTCTTTGTCGGGCCCTGCTTCTGCTTGGCGGTGCTCTTCCGCTTCTTCTTAGCCATCACGCGATGTACAGTAAGACGGGCGGTGGCCTTTTCAAGCAACTTGGGTTTCCCGAGAGATCCATGGAGTGATGATCATCCCACCATGGTCGGTCTGCTGTGGACTGGCACCGACAAGCACAAGAAGGGATGGACAGCTGTGGACTGTCAGCCTGCTGCGCATTGCCGCCGCATTCACATTCAATGTGTCAACTGTAGCAACGTGGGCAAGGGCAAAGAGGTACCTCGCCGGTTCTGGTCTTTTAAAGCTGAGCAGGGAGACGGAGCAGGGAGACAGAGGCACACTAGTGGCAGCAAGCTAGACAAGCTAAGGCGACAGAGGCACACTGAGTCAGAGTGAGCCGTGATTGCCCTGCTCACTCAACCCTATCTCCATTCCTGACACGGGCTGAGGTCCAGGCAGTGAGGCACACCGAGCTGTGCTTGCCCTACAACGTCATCATACAGGGTTGGTACAGGTTCAGGCACTGCCCTACCTAACCATCGCATGCATCACAGTCATGCCTTGCTGCAAAACGTGCGTGGTGACACAATCACGCCATTGTTGCCGGTCAGCATAAATGCCAATGGAAGCACTGTCTGCCGTCCTGTTGTGATGAGTGGAACCCCTCTTGTAGGGCCACTATGCCGCCCGCCCTTCCTTGCTGGTCGAACTAGGCTAAGCTGAGCTCCGTGCACCTGATCACGGTCACACACCCAGTAACAGCGACAGAAGGCAGCGGCAGGTCAGGTTCCCGCATGGCATTGTGCTCGAACTGGCCCCTTCCTGACCATTATTGGTTTGTTGACCCACTGTGGGGATTGGAATTTGGCTGCCCCTAATCCTAACCCTAACCCTAACTGACCCTAATTGAACCTGACCCACACCCCTCCATGAGTGTGACCACAGGACACTGTACCCCATGCAAGCCGCTGAGACCCGTGTGGCCCGCTGGCCCCAGGAGCCTGCCACTGCCGATCCCTCCACTAGGCATACACCAGCGGCATGTGCCAGAGTGCCACCACTGCCATCTTACCGCTCCCAGCCTCCACCATGCTGCCCTCCTCACCCATGCAAACCCTTATCCCTCACTTCAATGGTCCCCTGCTCAGCACCAACAGGGGCTGCCACATCCCGCCCCTGTTGCTGCTGCTGCTGCTGCTGCTGCTGCTGCTGCTGCTGCTGCTTAAACACGCCCCACAGCAGCACGGCAAAGCCCGCTGACAGGGCCAGGGAGGTGCGGGTGATGAGGGCCAGGGGCGCCAGCAGCAGCAGCCCCCCCGCTGTCACCCCGGCCAGCAGCAGGCTGCTGCGGTCACCGCTGATCTGCAAGGTGCCAGGGGCAAGGCAGACGTGAACAGTGCTAGGCAGGGGCAGGCAGGCAGGCAGGCAGGCAGGCAGGCAGGCAGGCAGGCAGGCAGGCAGGCAGGCAGGCAGGCAGGCAGGCAGGCAGGCAGGCAGGCAGGCAGGCAGGCAGGCAGGCAGGCAGGCAGGCAGGCAGGCAGGCAGGCAGGCAGGCAGGCAGGCAGGCAGGCAGGCAGGCAGGCAGGCAGGCAGGCAGGCAGGCCCTCACCATGACCCGTGTAATGAAGCGCAGCAGGTCCTCTACCACGGTGTCGATGACATGCCTGCAGCAGCAGCCCCACCTCCGGCTCAACACACACGGCCTGCAGCAGTGGCCAGGGGCGAGACCAAGAACAAGACAGGGCCGGGCAGCAGCCCCACACACCACAGCCACCCACCCAGCCAGGGGCTGCCCCACACACCAGGCAGGTACTTCTGCCCTATTCTGCCCTGACCCTGCACTGCCCTATTCTGCCCTGACCGCCACTCCCTGCTCCATGGAGGCGATCAGGGGTGGCCACAATGCAGCCCTGCAGCACACACCTCAGCATGCAGCAAGCACCCTGCAGGGCGCCCCAGACATACCAGCCCTGCCCTGCCTGCACCTCCCCTCCAGCTGGCAGTCCCCTCAAGACCAACAAGGCAGGCCTGGGGGCCCAGGGGCGCACTGTAGCAGCCCTACCCACCGCCACCCCACTGCCTGGTCAGGCGGGTACACCTGCTCCCTGACCTAACCGCAGAAGCGCTGCCGCCTGACCGCCCCCTTGGCTGCACTCCACCCCCCTGTACCAGACCCAACCGCCAGGACACAGCCGCCTGGCCACCCTTGTGGCCACCCCACCACACCTCGCACTCCCCTGGCGAGTAACCTGGGATGTGGTTCCCTATGACTGCCCCCCCTCACTGCACCTACCCATCCCTAAAAATCGACATCCTACAACAGTACGGCCCCACCTCCACCCCTCTCTCCGCCCTGCGCCCTACCACCCCAGCCTTCCCTGACCCCCCACCTCGCCCGCGCGTATGCCACCGGCAGTGTGAAGCAGGCGGAGTAGGCGAGGGCCGCGGCGGCTGGCTGGCTCAGGAGCTGCTGCTCCCCCACCAACATGCCCAGCCACAGCACCACCGCCACCACCACGCTGACGGCTAGGCGCCGGCCGCTGAGGGCGCGGTAGGCCAAGGCCACGGCGGCAGCCAGGAGCGGCACAGCGGCGGCGGCAGCTGAGGACAGCGCGGCATGCGTCCGCTGGTATACGATCAGTTCCTACAGCCACGTGAAGTGAGGTTGGCAGGGCAGGGCTTTGCTAGGCAAGCAAGACTTTGGCCAAACCAGGCAGGTTTTGGCGAGTCAGGGCAGGCTGGGCAGGGCGGGGAAGGTCAGGCCAAGCCGATTAACAGCCCAAGCCGGGGTGTAAAGGCACCACTGCCCCACCATACCGCACCTACACCCACAATCACACCCACGAGGCTGATGTGAAGTCTGCCGCCCCCAGGGTTTGAACCCTGGTCCTGCACCACCCGCCCACCCGCCCACCTGGTCCATTGCCCTCTGCATGACAGGTGATGGCGGTGTGGGCTGCTGGCCACCCTCCGCCCTGCCCTGCCCTGGACCCAGTAGAGGGGAGGCGGGGCGGGGGGCGGGCGAGGGGGGTGTTGGGGCCGTGCGGGAGCGCAGGGCCAGCAGCAGCGCCCGCCCCGTGTTCAGCAGCAGCACCATGAAGGCCAGGAGCAGCAGGGCGGTGGAGGGCTGCAGCCAGAAGGAGCCTGCAGGGGGCGGGTCAGCGTCACCAGGCATCACCAGCAGCTGTCAATGGAGGGGGGCGGGTCCACTCAACTCCAGTCAGTACAGGCAGCTGCTTCATTTGCAGCAGATGTCGATGCAGGGTGTTAGGGCGGTTCCGTGGGGTGAGGGCGGGGTGGAGCAGGAGAAGGGTGGGCAGAGCAGGGCAGGGAGGGGAGGGGTTAGGCAAGGCCTAGAGGGTCAGGGGCCAGGGCCGCTGCCCCTCACGGTGTGTGAGTCCAGTCGAGCAAACCACCTGGGATGGCACCCTGCTGCTCCCCCACCCCCCCACCACCCTGCTTCCAGCACCCCAACCCACCGGCCACACTCCCTCCCCCCCTTCTCACCAACCTTCCCACTCACGCCCCCTCCCCACCCTCCCCCTGTGGCCACCGCCCGCCCACCTTGCCCAAGGCGTGTGGCGCACAGCAGGAGGTACAGGCCGCCACCCAGCAGCCGGGCAGAGTGCCACGGATGTTGCCACATCAGCGTCTGCTCCAAGGCCAGCACCGCACTGGCCACCACCTGGCCCTGCACCGCCTCCCCCCGCCCCCCGCCCTCTGCCTCCCCTCCCCCTCCGGCCCCAGCACCCAGCCAGTTACCCCCCTGCCCCACCAACCCCAGCAGCTCCCCCTGCCCCAGGGCCTGGCCAGCCCCCTGCAGCTGCAGCAGGCCAGGGGTGGAGGAGGAGACGGGCAACGGGTGGGCGGGGGGGGCAGCGCTGTTGCAGCCGGCTCTGCTGCTGGGGCTGATCAGGCCTTGGCCCGAGGCCCTCAGCCTGGTGGCCAGGGCAGCACTGGGGTCCACGCTGCTGCTGCTGCTGCTGCTGGGCCGGGGGCCGCTGTCCAGGCCCAGCAGGGGTAGCGGGTTCACCCCCAGCGTCAGCAGCCGCAGCAGCCTCAGCCCCCCCGCCACAGCACTGCCCATCAGGCCTGCATCCTCCTGTGATGGGCGCGGTGGAGGGGGGCTACCGGGCTGGGGGGGGGGGTCCAGGGGGGAGAGGGGGGGGGGGCGGGCAGGCCGGGGGGCGGCCGGCAGTGGGTTGGGAGGTAGGTGCTGGGCCATGCGGGCTGTGGGCTGGCTGCTGGTGGGAAGGCTGGTGTGCCCCTGCCGGCTGCACAGGTCCAGGTGCTCTGCAGATCAGATCAGGATCGGGGGGGAAGCAGCAGGGGTGGGGGGCAGGGGGGGCAGCAGCAGGGGTGGGGGGCAGGGGGGGCAGCAGCAGGTGTGGGGGGCAAGGGGGGCAACAGCAGTGGAAGCAGTGCCTAGCAATGATGCTGGCCTGTTCCCGGCCTGCTTGAGGGGAGGGGCAGATGAGGAGAGCGCTGCTGCTGGCGGCCCTGCACACCACTAGGGTTACTAGGGACCACTAGGGCTAGGGCTCCACCGCTACCCAGACGACCTTGCTGCCCACCTCCACCCCCACCCCAGCCCTGCCCTCACCCTCCTCAGCCTCCACTGCAACCTCCGGCCTTGACTTCCTCCTGGAGCTGCGCCGGGGGGGCGGCACCACAGGCTCCGCGGCCTGCGCCTGGGCCTCCTGCTGCTGCGGGGGGGGGGCGGCACCCAGGGCGGGGGGGGGCAGGGGGAGGGGCTCGTCACCCCCCTCCCCCGCCCCCTTGGGCAGCGGGGCCGCTGGCCTGCCTGCTGGGTCTGGGGAGGCGTGGGCGCAGTCCACCCCCTTGGCTGGCCTGCGCCTGCGCCTGCGCTTGCAGGGACAGCCCCGGGGGGGGGTGCACCCGGAAGGTGGTGCGGGGCGGGTACTCAGGCATCCACCCCTCCTGGCCTGGTTCGTCTGCACGGGGGCTGTGGGTCGGGTCCAGCACCTGCGGTGGCTGGCAGCAGGCTGGTCAGGGGGCAGGTGGAGGGGACAGGGTGTGGGGGGGGGCGGGTGGGGAAGGGAGAGGTGGAAGGGGGGATACACTATGCTCACACTATGCTCATGCTATGCTGACCATGCTGACACTATGCACACCGTGCTTACTAGTAGCCGCTAACTGCATGACAGGTGGTTGCGGTCAGTAGAGCAGGCCAGCGGAGGCAGCGCCGCCACTAGGGGCACCTCTCCCTGGCGCTATCCCGGGCTCTGGGAGAAGGCCAGCGGCTGACTCACAGTGGGAAGGCTCAGGGCTGGACGGGCTGTGGCCACGGCTTGCACCAGTTGGTGGGTATCGCTGCCGCCAGCTGCAAGGGGTGTATGTGGCAGCATGCTGGAGGGGCAGGGCAGGGCCGGGATGCAGCGGCCAGTTCTTGCGGACCTTGTTTAGCTGCTGCCAGGTGCTTGTGGAAGGATGTCGCCGAGGTGGCACAATAGCCGCACTTGCACTCGTACAGCATTGGACGGGTTCGTGGAGGAGAGGATCAACGCGAGCGCGTCCCTCCCAGCTACAGCTCCTGAGTCAGGCTCCGCTACACACGCATGTTTGGCCCCGCGTCATGCTAACTCTTCGGCGGACCGCTGGCTGTCGCGCACGTTTATGATCGTGCATAGTCGACAGCCCTTCCAACATGGGGCACAATACATGTGCAGCAAGGGTTTTTTGCGTAACACGTAACAATTGGAACAAGATGGGCAGGCCCGACCTGGCAGAGCAACCGCCCAACCGCTTGGCCGTGCTGTGATTACTCTCAGCCTGTACTGCTGGTTGGTACGACACTGTGGTGCAGGCAGCATGATGGCCATGGGCGTAGACTTATAGTGGCCTCTATGACGCAGCCAAGACACAGACCAGGACCTGGCAAGACAGCAACATCTAGGAGCAGCGGGCCTTTTTGCCAGAAAAACAGGCAGCAGGGCTACACAGCTTGACTGGCACAGCAAGCTCACATAGGGCAAATGTTTCAACTGTTGTGCGGCGAGCCATGCGCCATGGTGAAGGGGTAGCCAACAGGGTGAGCCAACAGGGTGGCAGCCCCCTTGTCCCTCACTAGGGCCTCCATTTAAGCCGGACCAGTGGTGGCCACTAGCAGCCACTAGTGGGAATACTAGGGGCCAGTACTATTGGCAACATTGGCCCGACTCAGATGGTGTTAATGGGCTGTGTGGAGTTTACCCAATATACATGGACATGGTGCATGAGTGCCTACCCACCTACACTATTGCCTGACCGCGAGGGCTATTGTGTAGAGTTGGCATGAAAAACATGCGCCGATTGAAAGCTGATAGCAGCTCAACAAAGGGGGCACACATTACCGTGCCTCAGGCTGCTGCTGCTGCTGCTGCTGCTGCTGCTGCTGCTGCTGCTGCTGCTGCTGCTGCTGCTGCTGCTGCTGCTGCTGCTGCTGGGCCTTGGGTGGCTTGTCTCGCAGCCGCTTGTAGCCTAGGTCAGGGTACTCCTTGCCCTTGGCTGGCAGCGCTCCCTGGTCTGGCCAATAGCAAAGCCACCTGCTCTCCCCAGTGCGCTGCATGTTGAGCGCTGCATTGCAGTCTCTGTCCAGCCACCTGCCTGGCTGTGGTGCTGGCTTGGCTCTGGCAGCCTCAGTGGGCCCAGTTAAACATGTTGTTCCATGTTGCATACGTTTGAGCTGTCATTTTGGAGCTGTCATACACCATCAGCATGTGCTGTGTCCACCCTCTGCTGCTCTGCTGGTCCGCTGCAGGCTGCTGTTTGACGCGTTTGGGCCAAAGGTGGTGAAGCCGGGTGAGCGCAGCAACAGGCGCGAGCCGCACCTCGGCCAGCACCCTCATCGAGGGTTTGAGGCGGTGAGGAGCACGCAGGTAGTCAGGCAGCAGGCGGCCAGGCAGCAGGGGGCCAAGCAGCAGGGGGCCACTGCTGCAGCGCTGGGCTGCCTGACCTAGGGCTGAACGCGGCTGGGAGTTCACCAGGCTGTGCTGGCGCTCTCTGTGTCCTCCCCAGCTCCTCTGCCTGGTCATGCGCCCTCCCCTGCCTCCCCTGCCTCCCCTGGCTCCCCTGCTTTGCCTGGTCACTTGGTTACACAGATCACGTACATGATCCAAGGGAGCTATGACCACTTTGACAGCAGCGGCAAGCACGGCAGGCTGACAGTCGGCAGCCGGCAGCTGATGACAGGTAGGCTGCTGCTGCACCCCCAAGACCTGTGTGTTGCCGCACTCCCCCCTGACAGCAGAGGGTAGACAGCCTGCAGCCAGCCAGGGGCATGCAGCTTGACCAGCAGGCACCCTGTGCTGTGTGCCACCCCCCCTGCCTGCCACTGCCTTGTGACCCCTGCACGCCTTTGCAATCCACCTCCCCTGCCTGCCGCCTGCTGCCTCTCCCTGAGTGCCCTGAGGCTGCTGTGTGCTGTGCACTGGGGTGCTGCTGGTGTTGCTGCAGCGGGGGGCGGCATCGTGCATGGCGGTGCCCCCTCTCCTGCCATGGTGGAGCAGTGCAGCCCCCTGCACGGCTACCAGCTGTGGCTGGCCCTACCAGTGAGCCAGCCCCTCACCCTCAAACCTCCCACCCTCACCCCTTCTCCCCCTCCTCTTCACCCCCCCGGCCCCCCGACTCGCTCCCCACCCTCTGACGCCTGCTCCTTAGCTGTAGCCAGCGTGGACCCTGACCCAGAGCTGGTACCCTGACAGGGACCCTTGCACCTGATGTGGCTGCTGTCACTGCTGACAGCGGGGGATGGGCTCTTCAAAAACCCTGCTGCCTTTCCCCCTCCCCTTTTCCCCTCCCCTTTTCCCCTCCCCTTCCCCCCTACCCTTTCCCCCTCCTCTTCCACCCTCCGACCCCAAGCACCCTTATGGCTAAGAGGGGCTGCTGTCACGGCGGTCCCCGCAATCTTGTCCCTGCAGTGTTGTTTCATCCCTTGGCAGCCTGGTGGCAGTCAGGCGCAAGCCAGGCGACAGCCAGGCAGCAGCCAAGCTGGCCGACTTGTGGTGATCGCATGTGCGGCACCCTGGACCTGCATGCGGGGGAGACGCCGGTGGTGGTCAGCCATGATGGCCGGGTGCGGGCGAGGGTGCTGGCCAGCCCCCTGCCCGTGCTGGGTGTTGCCACCTGCAGCGTGCTGCCCCCTGCAGCGTGCTGCCCACCCGGCAGCCCATCAGCCTGGTGCACTACACGCTGCAGGTGAGGAGCTGAGGGGGGAGCGGACAGGCCATGGCTGGCAGGGGGTGGGCGCTAGGCGGCAGCGGGCGGCAGCGGGGCAGCAGGCGGGGGGCTGGGGATGCAGGAGGCCACAGTCCTCCTACATCACTCTACCCTTAGGCCCGTACCTCACTGCCCTGCGCTCCCTGACCTGCACAGCGATACTGCTGCCCTTGACAATGCTGCTGCCCTGCACTGCTGTTGCCCTGTACTGCCCTGCCCTATCTGGGCAACTGGAAACAAACACCCGGCATCTCTGGCAACACCTGGCACCTGGCCTTCCTGTCATCTGCAGCATGGTGACATGGCACGCATGGTGCTGGCCAGCAGCCAGCAGCCTCAGCTCCTCACTGCTGGGCCACATGCCTTGGCTCAGTGTGCACCTGCCCTGCCCTGCCCTGCCCTACTCAACACCGCAATCACTCATGGCTCCCCAGCTCCACCGGGGTTAGCCCCCTCCTAACCCTAACCCCTCTCCTAACCCAACCCAACCCAACCCAACTCTCCTTTGCTGAGCCATGTCCTCCCTTATTTGCAGCCATGCACACAAGGCACACAGATGGTGGCTGACATGGTGGCCTGGTGACATGGCAGCTCCTTTGCTCAGCCCAGCTTTGCCCTGCCATGCATTGCTCGCTGGCGCCGGCTGCCAAGGTACTGAACTGAACCAGCCTGGCAACGGTCCCTGTGCTGCCCTTCCCGCTTCCTACCTGCTGCCCTGCCCGCCGCCCGCTGCTGCAGCCTGGCGGTCACGTGAGGCACCCAGTGCCAGCTGGCTTCAATGTCCTCATCCATGTGTCCATCGGCGTTGGCTGCTTCGGGCCACAGCTGGCAACGCGAGCGCGAGCAGAGCAATGTGTGATGTTCGCGGCGTGTGACGAGGCGGACAGCTTCGCGGAGTGCTGCTGCCCGGCAGACGCTGCGGGGCCGTTGGACGTGCTAGTGCTCGGCGGCCGGCCCACGCATGACACCAGCGTGCAGTATGGCCCTTTCGTGGGTGGCAGCATGGTGCGGGGGCGCGGCAGCGCGGAGCGCCTCGTTCGGGGCGGCAGCCAGCCCCGCGCATGGCGCGGCGGCCGCCACACCACACAAGGCTGCGCATCGCGGCCACCAGTTCGCATTTAGCCTGCGGATGGCATGGGTACGAGCCAGTCTTGTTGTCCTGTGTTGAGTACCTCCCGCTTCATTGAGCTTGAGCGTCTGCGTTCTCCAGTGTGCCCTTGCTTGCCGCTGATCGCTTGATCCTGCAGAACCACGTACCATGTGTGCCCGGCTGCTGTGTTGGCAAGCAGCGCAGCGTGACTTCAATGCTGGCCGCATGGGCGCTCTGGCGCCTGACGGGTCGCCCAGCCCCCGCACGGCCTGGGTTTGAGGCAGGAGCAGGGGCCAGGCGGCGGAGGAAGCAGCGGCCATAGGCAGGGCGAGGTAGCCCAGGGCGGGTCATGAAAGAGCCGAGGGCGGGTCAAGATTGAAATGGGTGGGCACAGCAGAGGCAACACTGGTGGTGGGTGGGTGTGGGGGATGGGTCCAGTGCATCAGGCCCCTATTGCAAGGCAGGCGCCTTCTATCTCTTGTTCTTGGGGTAGTAAATTTACTAGGAGTAGCTGCTAGCTGTGGATTGAACTCATGGATGGGCTGGACAGCGCACAACATCATTAGGCCGCTGATGCAAAAGCTGGGAATAGGCTTGTAGAAACAAGGTTATTCTATGGATTAGAATGTGAGGTGTGCCGTTCGTATCAATGCCATTCGTGATACTCACCTGCATCGTTTTCTTTGGATGACTGGCTAGTCCATGTGATACTTTTCCCTGTATGATTGAAATGGCTTACTACTTCGGTATGGTCGCTTGGTCTATTGATAGACGTAGTAAGTAGCACCACGGCGTCAACAAACAGCTAGTAGCTTCGTCCATTGCGGTCGGTTAGTTTCGTGCACTTTATGCAAATCTGATCCGGTAGTCATCGCTTGGAGACCGCAACTCGGCGTACATGGCTCAGCTTGCAGCAGCAGGGGCAAATGCAGCAGCTCTTAATCGAATCACCGGCAAGAATGTGGTGGTCGTAGGCGGCAGCAGGTAGGTGTGGCCAAACGACTGTTTCATCGCAAGACGTCGCGGGGCGATACAACATCACCGCACCTCCGCTGTAGCGCCAGCCATGTACGCGGCCCACCCCATTCGGAAGCCTAGGGCCCGCAGCCTGCAGCTCTGGCACACAGTGGCACACAGCAACGCGCCTCACGTCCTGCTTGCTGTGCCCAGGGGCATTGGGCTGGGCCTGGTGCACAGCTTCCTGGAGCGCGGCAACACCGTGGTGGCCACCACCCGGCAGGCAGCAGCTGCAGGGAAGCTGCAGGAACTGCAGGCCAGGTGGGGCGAGGCTGTGTGTTCAGCAGGGTAGCTCAGGAGGCAACAAAGTGGGTGGCCAAGCCAGGTGCAGGACAGGCCAGGGAAGATGAGGGGTGAATCAGTGGCAGGTCAGCGGCAGGTCAGGGGCAGGTCAGGAGCACTTTTGGGGCAGGTCAGGGGCAGGTCAGGGGCAGGTTGGGACTGCCAATGGCTGTACCCCTGGCTAAAGTGAGTGACGCTGGCCGCCACCAGCTGTAAGTGTGGTCAGGGGTCGCAGCCCCCGTTCAGCTGTGTAGCTACTGCTTCCTGCTCCTGCGCTCCAGCCTGCCCCTTGCTGCCCTTGCTGCCCTTGCTGCCCGCAGTGCACCCGCGGACCGGCTGGCCATCAGTGAGCTGGATGTCAGCTGCAGCACCAACGTCTCCAACTGGGCGCAGCGCCTGAGCGACAGCACTGGGCTGCGGCATGTGGATGTGGGTTACGAGGGTGGGCCAGAGGGGAGAGGGGTCCTTGAGGTTGGGCAGGACAGGGGTAGAGGGTGGGGTGAGGGTGGGGGTGGAGTAGGCCACAGGCAAAACCAGCAGGCAGCAGGCCGCCCCCCTCCTCCCCCCTGTGACTTGCCTCCACATTCTCCCTGTCCCCTCCCTAACCCAGTCTCCCCTCCCTCTCCTGTCCCGCCCCTCCCCTTCCCTCTACACGGCTGCAGGTGCTGGTCAACAGTGCTGGGGTGTATGGCCGGCGCCTGGCCTTTGAGGATTTCGAGGAGCAGGACTTCATGGCGAACTTCAAGGCAAGGGACACCTGACCTGACCTGGCCCAACCCCTGGCCCAGCCCCTGACCCTGACCCTGACCCTGTCTGTGCCCTGGCTGTCCCCTGCTGCCTGAGTAGGCAGTGTGCTGCTGTGCTGCTGTGCTGCTGTGCCGTCATGCAGACAAACGCCATGGGCCCGTTCTTCGTGACGCAGCAGCTGGTCAAGGCCGGGCTCCTGGGCCCTCCTGGCAGCCTGGTGGTCAACATCACCAGTGTGAGGGGCAGCAGGGGCAGCAGGGGCAGCAGGGGCGGCAGGGGCGGCAGGGGCGGCAGGGGCGGCAGGGGCAGCAGGGGCAGCAGGGGCAGGCAGGGGCAGCAGGGGCGGCAGGGGCAGCAGGGGCGGCAGGGGCGGCAGGGGCAGCAGGGGCGGCAGGGGCAGCAGGGGCAGCAGGGGCGGCAGGGGCAGCAGGGGCAGCAGGGGCAGCAGGGGCAGGCAGGGGCGGCAGGGGCGGCAGGGGCGGCAGGGGCGGCAGGGGCAGCAGGGGCGGCAGGGGCAGCAGGGGCAGCAGGGGCGGCAGGGGCAGCAGGGGCAGCAGGGGCAGCAGGGGCAGCAGGGGCAGCAGGGGCGGCAGGGGCGGCAGGGGCGGCAGGGGCGGCAGGGGCGGCAGGGGCGGCAGGGGCAGCAGGGGCAGCAGGGGCGGCAGGGGCAGCAGGGGCAGCAGGGGCAGCAGGGGCAGCAGGGGCGGCAGGGGCGGCAGGGGCGGCAGGGGCGGCAGGGGCAGCAGGGGCGGCAGGGGCAGCAGGGGCGGCAGGGGCGGCAGGGGCGGCAGGGGCAGCAGGGGCGGCAGGGGCAGCAGGGGCGGCAGGGGCAGCAGGGGCGGCAGGGGCAGCAGGGGCGGCAGGGGCAGCAGGGGCAGCAGGGGCAGCAGGGGCGGCAGGGGCGGCAGGGGCGGCAGGGGCGGCAGGGGCAGCAGGGGCGGCAGGGGCAGCAGGGGCAGCAGGGGCGGCAGGGGCAGCAGGGGCGGCAGGGGCAGCAGGGGCAGCAGGGGCGGCAGGGGCAGCAGGGGCGGCAGGGGCAGCAGGGGCGGCAGGGGCAGCAGGGGCGGCAGGGGCAGCAGGGGCGGCAGGGGCGGCAGGGGCGGCAGGGGCGGCAGGGGCAGCAGGGGCGGCAGGGGCGAGCAGGGGCAGCAGGGGCGGCAGGGGCAGCAGGGGCGGCAGGGGCAGCAGGGGCAGCAGGGGCGGCAGGGGCGGCAGGGGCGGCAGGGGCAGCAGGGGCGGCAGGGGCGGCAGGGGCGGCAGGGGCAGCAGGGGCGGCAGGGGCGGCAGGGGCGGCAGGGGCAGCAGGGGCGGCAGGGGCAACAGGGGCGGCAGGGGCGGCAGGGGCGGCAGGGGCGGCAGGGGCAGCAGGGGCGGCAGGGGCAGCAGGGGCGGCAGGGGCAGCAGGGGCGGCAGGGGCAGCAGGGGCGGCAGGGGCAGCAGGGGCAGCAGGGGCGGCAGGGGCGGCAGGGGCAGCAGGGGCGGCAGGGGCAGCAGGGGCGGCAGGGGCAGCAGGGGCAGCAGGGGCAGCAGGGGCGGCAGGGGCGGCAGGGGCGGCAGGGGCAGCAGGGGCGGCAGGGGCAGCAGGGGCAGCAGGGGCGGCAGGGGCGGCAGGGGCGGCAGGGGCAGCAGGGGCGGCAGGGGCAGCAGGGGCAGCAGGGGCGGCAGGGGCGGCAGGGGCGGCAGGGGCAGCAGGGGCGGCAGGGGCAGCAGGGGCGGCAGGGGCAGCAGGGGCGGCAGGGGCAGCAGGGGCGGCAGGGGCAGCAGGGGCGGCAGGGGCAACAGGGGCGGCAGGGGCAGCAGGGGCGGCAGGGGCAGCAGGGGCGGCAGGGGCAGCAGGGGCGGCAGGGGCAGCAGGGGCGCAGGGGCAGCAGGGGCAGCAGGGGCGGCAGGGGCAGCAGGGGCGGCAGGGGCAGCAGGGGCAGCAGGGGCAGCAGGGGCGGCAGGGGCAGCAGGGGCGGCAGGGGCAGCAGGGGCAGCAGGGGCGGCAGGGGCAGCAGGGGCGGCAGGGGCAGCAGGGGCGGCAGGGGCAGCAGGGGCAGCAGGGGCAACAGGGGCGGCAGGGGCAGCAGGGGCGGCAGGGGCAGCAGGGGCAGCAGGGGCGGCAGGGGCGGCAGGGGCGGCAGGGGCGGCAGGGGCAGCAGGGGCGGCAGGGGCAGCAGGGGCGGCAGGGGCAGCAGGGGCAACAGGGGCGGCAGGGGCAGCAGGGGCGGCAGGGGCAGCAGGGGCAGCAGGGGCAGCAGGGGCGGCAGGGGCAGCAGGGGCGGCAGGGGCAGCAGGGGCAGCAGGGGCAGCAGGGGCGGCAGGGGCAGCAGGGGCGGCAGGGGCAGCAGGGGCAGCAGGGGCAGCAGGGGCGGCAGGGGCAGCAGGGGCAGCAGGGGCAGCAGGGGCAACAGGGGCGGCAGGGGCGGCAGGGGCAGCAGGGGCAGCAGGGGCAACAGGGGCGGCAGGGGCGGCAGGGGCAGCAGGGGGCGGCAGGGGCAGCAGGGGCGGCAGGGGCAGCAGGGGCAACAGGGGCGGCAGGGGCGGCAGGGGCAACAGGGGCGGCAGGGGCGGCAGGGGCGGCAGGGGCAGCAGGGGCAGCAGGGGGCGGCAGGGGCAGCAGGGGCGGCAGGGGCAGCAGGGGCAGCAGGGGCAGCAGGGGCGGCAGGGGCAGCAGGGGCGGCAGGGGCGGCAGGGGCGGCAGGGGCAGCAGGGGCGGCAGGGGCAGCAGGGGCGGCAGGGGCAGCAGGGGCAGCAGGGGCAGCAGGGGCGGCAGGGGCGGCAGGGGCGGCAGGGGCAGCAGGGGCGGCAGGGGCAGCAGGGGCAGCAGGGGCGGCAGGGGCGGCAGGGGCGGCAGGGGCAGCAGGGGCGGCAGGGGCAGCAGGGGCAGCAGGGGCGGCAGGGGCGGCAGGGGCGGCAGGGGCAGCAGGGGCGGCAGGGGCAGCAGGGGCGGCAGGGGCAGCAGGGGCGGCAGGGGCAGCAGGGGCGGCAGGGGCAGCAGGGGCGGCAGGGGCAACAGGGGCGGCAGGGGCAGCAGGGGCGGCAGGGGCAGCAGGGGCGCAGGGGCACAGGGGCAGCAGGGGCGGCAGGGGCAGCAGGGGCGGCAGGGGCAGCAGGGGCGGCAGGGGCAGCAGGGGCGGCAGGGGCAGCAGGGGCGGCAGGGGCAGCAGGGGCGGCAGGGGCAGCAGGGGCGGCAGGGGCAGCAGGGGCAGCAGGGGCGGCAGGGGCAGCAGGGGCGGCAGGGGCAGCAGGGGCGGCAGGGGCAGCAGGGGCGGCAGGGGCAGCAGGGGCGGCAGGGGCAGCAGGGGCAGCAGGGGCAGCAGGGGCAGCAGGGGCGGCAGGGGCGGCAGGGGCGGCAGGGGCGGCAGGGGCAGCAGGGGCGGCAGGGGCAACAGGGGCGGCAGGGGCAGCAGGGGCAACAGGGGCGGCAGGGGCAGCAGGGGCAGCAGGGGCAGCAGGGGCAGCAGGGGCAGCAGGGGCGGCAGGGGCAGCAGGGGGCGGCAGGGGCAGCAGGGGCAGCAGGGGCAGCAGGGGTGGCAGGGGCAGCAGGGGTGGCAGGGGCAGCAGGGGCAGCAGGGGCAGCAGGGGTGGCAGGGGCAGCAGGGGCAGCAGGGGCAGCAGGGGCAACAGGGGCGGCAGGGGCGGCAGGGGCAGCAGGGGCAGCAGGGGCAACAGGGGCGGCAGGGGCAACAGGGGCGGCAGGGGCGGCAGGGGCAACAGGGGCAGCAGGGGCAGCAGGGGCAACAGGGGCGGCAGGGGCGGCAGGGGCAGCTAGCTCGTCACATGTGGCTTGCTGCCTGCTAAGGATCTGTTGCAGTGGCCAGCTGAGGGCTGACGGCCAACACCTCCGCCCAGCCCTAGTGCGGACCCGCTGCGGGCGGCTTACACGGACTCCCCTGGGCTGCTGCTGCTGCTGCTGCTGCCTGCCTTATGCCATGCCTGCTGCTGCCGCCGCCGCTGCAGATCATGTCATCTCATGGTGACCAAACCGTCAGCAGCGTGACTGGTGGCGGATATGCCTACAGGTGCGGGGCAGGCAGGGGGGGGGCTGGCAGGGGGCTGGCCCCACCCCCCCCTGGCCTTTGCTGCGCTGGGAGCCAGCACGGTATGGAGGGGGGGGCGGCGGGGGCATAGCTCCCTAGGCGCTTAGTCCATGAAACCAGTAGCACTGCCAGCCAGCCAGCCAGCCACTGCCATGCGAGCTTAGCCCAGCCGCTGCATTGCCCCTGGCCACCCCTGGCCTTCTGAAGGCCACCCTGACCGCCCCTGCCCTGGTGCCCTCGGTGCAGGTCCAGCAAGGCTGCCCTCAACGCCATCAACAAAGCCCTGGCCCTGGACCTGGCGCCCCGCAGCATCCACTGTGTGCTGCTACACCCCGGATATGTAAGTGGCAGCGGCCAGGGAGGCGGCGCCTAGGGAGCGTCAGGAGGAGAAGCAGAGGAAGGCAGTTGGGGTCAACCCTAACCCCTAACCCTTAACCCCCCATAAACCTCAACTCACCTGCTCCTATGCCGCATCAAACGATACTATTTGAGCACTGCGAACGCTGTGCGTCGTAACGTCGCGCCGCTGTCCTCCCTGATCTGCCTGTATTGCTCCAGGTTCGCACCGACATGACCGGCGGCAACGGCTGGATCGACGTCGCTGAGAGTTGCCAGGGGATGATGGCGGTGCTGGAGAGTGGCCAACCGCTCAATGGACGCTTTTTCTCGTTTGATGGCCAGGAGTTGCCCTGGTAGCGCCACAGATGCCTGGCTGCGGCGTCAAGACAGCGAGGACCACGCTGAGGCCAGGCGCGGGTATTACATCTAGTGACTGAGAGAGAATGGGGTGTGAGAGGGGGAGAGTGACGGGTGTGGCGCGAGCACACCGCTGAGCTATTGCTACACGACACTAAGGGAGCGAATGGGGACGCGAGGTGCGCCAAGTGTCGTTGTCGATAGATTGCTACGTCTATCGCGCTGTAACCTGAAAAGGTCATTCGCGGTTCAGCTATGTCGCTGCCGGCTCCCGCCGCCGATGGATCACGGTCACACTACAGCGAGGCGCCAGTGCCCAATGCGTCAACAACGTACGCTCAATTGGTGCGGCTTGCGATGGCAAGTGAGCTGAGGTCCAAGCCTCGCTACATCGATCCCACTACAGGCCTGGCGGTTTAAGCTCGCTCGGCACCAGCTTGCTGATGGCCGCCACGTCCAGCGGCAGCTGCACCAGACTGCGGAATGGCTCGCGCATCGCAGCTTTCGCGGACCATGTTGTCCACCACGGCCCGCCGCCCACCTGCGTACGACAGTTTCACCGCCGTCTCACGACAGGCGCGCCGCGCACGCCCCATTGCAGGGCGCTCTAGCGTTTAGACGAACCTAGAGCAAGCGAGTCATTGGTGCGAGACGAACTGCCTGGCGCACCCTGCACCCTCAGGCAGCGCGCACCTCGAGAGCCGCGCTGGTAGTGCTCGCGTCAATCAGTGGCTGCGCGGCGCCGCTGGCGCGCATCCCCCGAAGCCACACGCGCAGTCGTGCCTTGCCCTGGAACGTGTCCTTGCAGAACGGGGCCAGACCCGCTGCGATGGTGGGCGCTCTGCACAGGCACGCGACCGAGGGGGCTTAAGCGTGGCCACGGCAGGCCCTAGCAGGCCACGCCCCGGTGCCAGCCCCCCTGCCTGCCCAGTGTGATGATAAGACAAGGGAGACCCCTCCTTGCCCGCCTGTGGCCCCTGCTGCTGCCTCGCCCCACCTGAGCACTGTGCCTGTGTCAGGGCTGCACTCAGCCTCCAGCTCCACCTCGTGCTCCCCACTCACGGCACGCATGCGCCTGGCAGCAGCAGCAGCAGCAGCAGCAGCAGCAGCAGCAGCAGCAGGAGGCTGTCCTCTGCTGCCCCCACAGCTCGTCAGCCTAGTAGGCCCGTCTGCCCTCACTCCCCTCTTTTCCTCCCCCACATACACACGTCACAACCCTTCCCCCCCTTCCCCACTTCATGCCCGCACCACCCCTCTCCTCCCCTCCCCACCCCCCTCCCCTCCCCCTCCTCCTGGCACCCACCAGCTGCCCCAGGGCTGCACCTCCCACTCCAGCTCAGCAGTCCAGGGCACCATCTCTATGAAGCCGCCCGACCAGGTGATGCCCACCAGCCCAACGTCCTCCTCTCCCAGCCCCAGGCCCTGGGCAGCAGCAGGGCCCCACGGGGGGGTAAGGGTGGGGGGGGGGCACGGGGGCTAAGAGCAAGCGGAGGCCGCCAGGCAGCAGGTCAGGGTCACGGCGCGTCTGGCCAACTGACCTGCGCACCCAGCAGCAGCGCCCGCCGAGCTCCCACCGCTGTCACCGCCAAACCGGGCTGCCTGCAAGCCGGGCGCAGCGCAAGGGGGGTGAGGGCAACACATGACAATGGGGGGGAGCGGGGTCAGCCACCCTCAGACCGCCCTCCCCCTCCTCCCCCCTGCCCCCTCCCCCCTCCCTCACCCATCCCAGGTGTTGCACTGCAGCCAGTGCCACTTGGAGGGGAAGCCGCCGCCCCAGTTCTTCTCAGCATAGGTGGGGGCGTCGCGGAACTCGTAGCGGCGGTCCCCCCACTGCAGCCACCCGCTGGCCAGCCCGTGCGACATCATCACCTGGTCAGCAGCCCGGGGGTAGGGGGGGGGGGCAGGAGGCCAGGGGGGGCGGGGTGGGTAGGCAGGGGGGTGTCAGCAGCTGCTGCCTGCCTGCCAGTGCCGGGGCCACAGCCACCCTCAGCCCCTCCAGCCACCCTTCCCCCCCGCCTGCCCCAGCCCCCCCTCTCTGACACAGCAGCAATCTGCCCCTCCCCCCCACCCCTACCCCCGCCCCCTGCTCCCAGGCCAAGCAGCCGTCCGCCCCTCCCTCCACACCCCCTGGCTGCTCACAGGAGCTTGACAGCGGCACAGCCAGGCGGCCCCCCCCCCCTTGCGCCCCGCACCTGCCAGTGGGGCTCGAACACGCTGAGCACGCTGAGCCAGCCGGCGGTGGCGCGCTGTGTGGGCGCGGCCGCATCGCCCCAGCCGTACAGCGGGGTGATGGTGAGCGACCAGGAGGCTGAGGCCACGGAGGACAGCGGCGCGCCTGGGGGCAGGGGGGCAGCAGGGGGCAGGGGGGGGGGGCAGCACGATGGGGGGGGGGGGCCCGGGGGGGGGGGAGGGGGGCGGCAGAGGGCACCCGGTGAGTATGCAGGGCAGGGCGGGGGGGTCAGTGGGTGGGGGGCCAGGGGAGGAGGGGGGTGCAGGGGAGGGAGGAGCACGCCCGTTCTTTGCATTCCACCAGATGCCCTTCCAGCGGTGCTTTGCGCAGCCGCTGCTGCAGCCAGCCACCCCCCCTCCTGTACCACCGCCTCCTGCCCCGCCCTCTACCCCCTCCCTGCCTGGCTAGCACCCACCCCCCTTGATACTGGTGAATGACCCCCTGGACCCCCCCCTCCCCCCGTCCCTGGATCCCCCCCCCCTCCCTGGCCTGCCCCTGGTCAGGGCTATCTGCCCCCCACCTGGCGTGCCCTCCTCACAGGCCACGATGGCCCCCTGCTGCAGCGTGCTGCTGGCCTGGAAGCCCTGGACCACTGCGGCGTCAAAGCTGGACTGCAGCCGACGGCAGGCAGGCAGGCAGCAGGGTGGGGGGCCAGGCAGCAAGGCGGCAGCAGGGCAGCAGCAGGGTGGGCCCCCTGCCCCCTGGACCCCCATCATGAGGCACAGGCTGCAAGCGTGAGGGGCACCCCCCCCCTGTCCTGCTTCTCTCACCCTGCCACTGAGGGGTGGGGCACAGGCCGCAGCAGCGTGGTGGCGGTGGTGGGCAGCTACAGTGTGCCTGGCCTGGTGAGGGGCTGGCAAGGGCAAGACCGCCTGGACCCTGGGGCTGACCCCCTGCCCTCACCCGCACCGTGATGACGACAGGGCATAGGCTGTGGACAAGGGGGGGGGGGGGCAACCCCCTGATCACTCCTCACAGCCCTCCAATGACCGACCCACCTCTTGGACCCCCCCCCCTAACACCCCCCGACCCCCCCCTCTGCCCCCCCTGACCCCCTGACCTGGGGGACCATGTCACCCAGCGGGGGTGGTGCTGCCCCTGTGCTGCGCCCCAGCAGGCTGGCCCCCAGCGCCAGTTGGCTGCGTGACGCCCAGAAGCCGTCCGTGCGCCGGCTGAACTGGCAGCAGTAGCCGTCACCTGGGCCCATCACCTGGCACATCAGGCCAGCCAGGGCAGCAGCAGCAGCAGCAGCAGCAGCTGGGGGGGGGAAGGGGGCAGGCCCTGCCTGACTCTACCTGGTTGCTCCTCCCAGCTGTTCAGCCCCTCCCCCCCCCACCACCTGCCCCCCCTGCCTCCCTCTCCCCCTGCCACCCCCTGCCACCCCCTGCCCCTTCCTTACCCCCCTCCCTCACAGCCACCGCCTGCTGCACCCGGCCCCTCTCGCCCCTACCTGCACCCCCACCCCCGCATGGGGTCCGCTGCCGCCCGGGTCCTCCACCGAGTAGATGAGGGCGAAGGCGTCCCCCTCCTCCGGCAGCGCCACCTTCCAGTACCAGCCCTCAAAGAAACGCCGAGGGCTGCCGTCATAATGGTAGCCGCTGGGAGGGCAGGCAGGGGGGAAGCAGCAGGGGGTGTCAGGCTCAGGGGTGGGGTAAGATCAGGGTGATGGGAGGGGAGGGGGGGTGAGGCAGGAGGGGGGGGGGGGGCATGAGCCTGGCTGCGCCAGCACTGCACTGCCGCTGATGCCCCCCGCCTCCTGAAGGGGCCGCCACCCAGCCCTTAGGCCCTTAAGCAGGGGGGTCAGCCCTTGGGCCCTGAGGCAGGGGGGTCAGCCTGGAGCCCCTGGACATGCCCAGCCCTAGGCTCTGCCCAGCCCAGCTGCTGCTAGGGAGGCTGCCAGAGGCCTGTCTGCCCGCCCTGCCCAGTCCAGGCCTCTGTGCAGGTCAGTGGGGGGCGGCACTGCGGCCCAGCGCGGCTCGCAGCCCCAGCTCCCCCCCTGCCTGGGGCCTCCCGCAGCCTCAGGCCAGCCGGGCCCACGCTGCGCCTGCCAGCCCCTCAGCCCGCTGCTGCTTCACCTCCCTCCTGCTCCGCTGCACCTCGGCAGGCTGGCCAGCTGGCAGGCAGCAGCTGGCAGGAGAGTGAGCTGGAGGTGGAGTGACCAGTGGAGTGACCAGGGCCAGAGCCAGTCCACTCAGCTGGGGGCAGCATCATGTCATGCAGTGGGGGCTGCTGCTGCCCCTGCCGCTGCTGCTGCCGCTGCTCCTACTGCCTGGCACCGGCTCTGCATCTGGGCTGCATGGGGTGCAGCTGCAAAGGCTGCTGCCCCTGCCGCTGCTGCTGCTGCCTGGCTACTGGACCTTACCCTCACGGCGCAAAGGGGAGCACCTGCTGGCCCCCCTCCCTCACCCACCGCCCCAGTCAGCCTCACCTGTGGGGGGTGGTGACGGAGGCCGCTGCGGTCTGGCTGCTGCCGGTCAAGGCTGAGGGGGGCACGGCCAGCAGGGGGTAGAGTCGCCAGCTGCGGCAGGGCCGCGACCTCGCGACCTGCATCTTTGGCGCAACCTTCAAGCCGTACGCACACACGTCGCCGTGCGCTTGCAATGCTTTCTGGCGCAACATTGGCTCGCGGCCGGCCACAAATGTTGGTGCGGTGGCAGTTGCAGAGGGTAATGAGTGCCCGAATTGACGCGTTAGTCGTTGACGTCGCTGGCGTCACGAAGCTTCGAATGGTGGTAAATTGCTTGATGCGGTCATGGGGGGCGTTGAGCCGGGCAACCTTTTCAAACCGTGCAGTGCATCTTGACCTTAGACGCCACGAGGTGCGCAGCCTCGAGGTTTGAGATACAGAAGGAAGCCATGCAAGCCCGATTGATGGCCAAGCAGCCTATGCAGTGCAAACCAATGTCAGAACTAGCAAGGAGGGTCTAACGTCGGGCGGCCCAAACATGGGGGTGGTAATGTTCATGCAAATACTCTCTCAAATCTGCACCGTTTTCGATACCGTTTATCACATTGGTATCTGCAAAGCAATGCGCGTCATTTGACCATCAGCGCAAGCCATTGGAGTCTTTGCTCGCGTACTGCCACATGTGCCCGCGAACAAATAACAGCGGCGAGACGTGTATCCTTGGGACGGTGAGCCACATCCCTGTGGCGCCATCTATCTGGCGCAGTGAGCGGGTTGTGCACACATGGAATGACCGGCAAACACCCAACGCGACGCCTGCTGGGCGTGCAGGGCACCTAGACGGGGTGATTGAAGCATATGTTCATACTCCCATCCGTCGAATACACCATTTGGGTCGGCGCACACCAATGTATCACCGGGTTACACCCCCCCTCCTCTACTGTGTCATCCACTGTATTGCACCCGCTGCACTCACAAGAAAATGGCTATGAAATGTTTGTTCTTAAACCCTGGGCGCTTTTGTTAACACAAACCGCACGTTAAACAGCCCAGGCCTCTATCAGTTTGACATCTTCAAAGTGACATCATGTTCTCCAAGCAGAATCAGGGCCACGGGGCTGTGGGGTGGCAGTTGAGCTATGAAACTTTGCACGCAGCTAGGGCAGCTTGGTGGGGACATGTCCAGCCTGTGTCCAACGTTTGGAGGTGGGAGCAGGCCGCGCCACAGGCGGAAGCTCCTCCCTTAATGCACGCCGGTTTGTACCGGAGTAGTTTTCTTTCTTCTTTCTTGCACGCATGTGGATGGCATGTAGGGGAGTGTAACTCTCAGAGGAGCCGAGTCCAAACTCGGTCATGGTGTGGAGTTGTGCGACTGACTGCATGGCCTTGGTCCTGAGTTGGGGGTCACAGACCAAAGTGAGCTTTTGCCTTATCTGAGTATGAGCGTTTGTAACACTGTCGTAGATGAGCTTAACCTAGTAAGTAGCATGTTGTAGGTCCAAATGGTCGAGCTGTGGCATTGCCCTCTAGGTATGGGGAGGTAGGCTCAGTGCCACATTCCCGCAACCGCTCTCCGATCCGACTGCTGCTGTCGACGCGCATGCTCGTGTAGAGCAGCCTAAGCGACGCGGGCGGTCGTAGTGATGACTGCATGCTCCGCAACGGCTCAAATTTGAATCGCCGACTTTGATGCTTTGCTGTGCACGGTCCACTGACTGCATGATTATTCTGGATGGGTGAAAAGTAGCTGGCTGTGTTGGCTACATTTTGAACCATCTAGCATAATATTTGGCGCAGTGAGTGCAGAGTTACAGCCGTCCTACTACCAGGGGTCAGTTTCCTGTCATTTCTTGTTAGTTGGGGTCGCCCGATCTAACGGACCAATGTCATAACATTATTCTCGATGGTACGCCGTCGTAGTAGCGGGGGCAGCAGCAACAGGGGCAGCAGTAGCAGGGGCAGCAACATCAGCGGCAGCAGCAGGATCGGCAGCAGCAGCAGCGGCAGCAGCAACAGGGGCAGCAGTAGCAGGGGCAGCAGCAGCGATGGCAGCAGCGGCGTCGGCAGCAGCAGGGGCAGCAGCAGCAGGAGCAGCAGCAGCAGGGGCAGTAGCAGCAGGGGCAGCAGCAGCAGGGGCGGCTGGGGCAGCAGGGGCAGCGGCAGCAGCGGCTGGGGCAGTGGCAGCAACCTTACGATCTAAAGCAGGAGGCAACAGCTTGAGCATGCAACTGGGTGCGGCAGCAGGCTGGAAGTGGAGGGAGTTCCATTATTAGGGTGTTGATGGGATTGTTAGGGTGCTATTAGGGTGCTGGGATTGTTAGGGTGTTGATGGGATCACATGTTGCATATACTTGGCAATGGGTGTAGAGGGATTGTGCGATGGCACACATTTGATGCTACAGTTGATTACTACAAGCGAGGAACAGCCAGCTGACGATCGGCAAGCACGACAACGGGGACATGACTGGCTCTACATGAGAGTTGTAGGATTCAACAGGGCCCTGTTCCCAAGTTTTGAGCAATTCAAATGCTCCATTTGCTCTCAACCGCTGCACTTTTTGGCCGTGTGCCAAACTGGCTGGCGCGATGCGCGGTCTGACCCCATACGATTCTCCTGCACCCCTGTAGATGCTGGGGGGGCGTCTCAGCAGCGCAAATGGATGACCCGTGGCAACCCAACCGTCGGACCCAACCGCCGAGCATTTCGAATTTGCTGACCCTCTTTTCTAAAATTGAGAAATAGGTCTAGCAAATTTGAAATGCTGGGGGGTTCGGCGGTTGTGCTGGGAGAATCTGGCACTCGGGGGATGGACCCGCTGCTGGAGCAGCCCAAGGCCCTGGCAGCCCTCAGCCTCGCGACACAGGGCAGGCCCAGCTGGTTGTGTTTAAGTGTTGTGGCAGGTACGGGGCCAGTGGCGGTGTCAGCTGTAGGCTTGGGCCAAGAGGCCGGCGTGGGGCACGAGTCAGGGCGGGAGCGGAGGTTGGACCTCTACCTTCCCCTACCACCTCGCCCGCCTTTAGCTCTCCCGGGCACAGCCCGTCACGCCGTCCCCTCTCCCTGCCGTAAGAAAGCGGTTTGCGTCGAGACGCCACTCCCACCCCCTCCCCCTCAGGGCTCGCACGCTCTGTTCAGTTCACGCGTAGCCCGCGCGGGGGCCCACCAAGTCTAGCCATGCAGCGTCCGGGTGTGGCTGCCAGTTTCCAGGCAGTCACCCTCAACGTCAGGGGCCTAGCTCAGCCCCACAAGCTCCAGGCCCTGCTGGATTGGGCTGCCAGCAGCACCGCTCAGTTATTCTTTTTCCAAGAGTGCCACCAGGCGGAGTGCCTTTGGCAGTGGGCAGAGGCAGCCACAGGTGCCAAGCCGGGGTGGCGGGGCCAATGGTTCTACAGCCCAGGCACCGGCCACTCCCAGGGCTGCCTGGTCCTAGTCAAGCCCTCCACCATCCTGCAGGGCTGCACACAGGTGCAGTTGCAGGTAGACGGGGCGCAGGGGAGGGTGGTGAGGGTAGATGCAGAGTTAGCGGGCAGGCCAGCATCGCTGGTGTGTGTGTACGCCCCAGCCCAGCCAGCACAGCGGGCTGCTTTCTTCGGGGCCAGCCTGCCTGCTTGCCTCCCTCACGCCACAGAGCGCCGCATGCTCTTCTTGGGAGGGGATTTCAACTGCATCCTCTCCCCGGACGACAAGGTGGGCACACCCGTGGGGGCGACCAGCCAGCACGCGGAGGACTGGGTGGGTAGCAGGGGAGTGGGGGCGGAGCAGCTGGAGCGGTTGGTGGAGGAGAGGGGCTTAGTGGATGCCTGGCGTCGTTTGCGCCCCACCTCCCGCGACCTCACGCACCTCAGCAACCGCTGGCAGACAGGGGCCCGCCTTGACCGCTGGTACGTCTCAGCCTCCGTGGCGGAGTGGCAGTTGGACAGCTCCATCCAGGGCCTCAAGCCGGTCTCCACCGATCACTTCCCAGTGTCCGTGGTCATGTACCCTCCAGACCTGCCTCTCACAGCCCGCGCCCCGTGGCAGCTACACCCCGCCCACCTCGATAACCCAGCCTTACTCGACGGCCTGGCGGGCTTCCTAAGTCTGGAAGCCGCTCACCACGCAGCCCAGCTTGCCAGCTCCCAGGGGCCGCAGCGGCGTGACGTCCATCGGGCTAGGTGGGCGCATGTGAAGCAAGGCCTCGCTCTCTATGCCCAGCGCTCCATCAGAGCGCAACGCAGGGAGCAGCGGGATCTGCAACACCGTAGGGAGAAGGCAGCCACCGCAGCGAGGGCTCATGTGGTGTCACAACTTCGCCGTGCGGGTCAGCCCGGAGACGCAGACCTGCGTGCGGCGGTGCAGCTGGGGGAGGTAGCAGCGCTGGCGGGGGTGCAGGACAGGGAGCAGGGGGCGCTGCGCTCCATGCAAGCCAGTGCAGTTCTGGACCAGTGCTATGGAGATCGCTCCTCTTTCTACTTCTACCACCGCGACCAGCCGGCGCACACCCCTACTCTCATCTCCTCCCTGCAGCTCCCCACCCAGCCGGGCCAGGTAGCAGACCTCTCCAGCCCTGCAGGCGTCCTGGCAGCCTGCCGTGTCTTTGAGCAGCACTTCTCGGCTTCCTCTCCCACAGGGGTGTACGCCGCCAAGCCGGTCGACCCAGCAGCTCGGGCCACCCTCCTCGCCAGCCTCACGTCCCGCCTAACCCCCGCCCAGGCGAACAGCTGCGAGGGCCCCGGAACAGACCCCATGCTGTCAGCGGAAGAGTTGGGCCACGCGTTGCAGGGGTGCGCCCACAGCAAGGCCCCTGGTAAGGACGGCCTCCCTATGGAGGTGTACGACCGGTTGTGGCCCCAGCTGGTGGGCCCGTTGCGGGCCATGTTAAGGGAGGCTCTGGCAGATACGACAGACCCCGCCCCTCTGGCAGAGTTCCTCACCGGCGTCATCACGTTGGTGCCCAAGGCTGGCAAGCCGAGGGACCAGGTGGCCGGTTACCGCCCCATCACGCTTCTCAACTGCGATGTGCGGTTGGTGGCCAGGGCGCTGGAGGACCGGCTGCAACAACCTCTGGACCTGCTAGTGTCCCTCTCCCAGTCGGCCTTCATCCTTGGGAGGGACATCAGCGATAACGTGCAGTTCCACCTCAGCCTCCTAGAGTACCTGCAGCAGCGTGGGAGCCCAGCCTGGCTCCTGTTGCTGGACCTGGCAGGGGCCTACGACAACGTGTCTTGGGGTTTGCTCCAAGACACCATGGAGGCCATGGGCTTCCGCCGGGACGGGCATGTGCGTTGGGCCCAGCTGTTGCACCGAGGGGCGAGCAGTCAGGTGTTGGTTAACGGCCGTCTCACCGACAGCTTCCCCCTAGCCTCAGGGCTACTCCAGGGCAGCGGGGCTTCCCCGCTGTACTGGTGCATCGCGCTCCAGCCCCTAGTCAGCTACCTCAGCTCCCTGCAGTTGGCAGGCCGCATCAACACACCCACCATCCCCCACAGCCCTCTCTCCATGTGTCAGCCCACCCTCCTTCCAGTCCTCCCCTCCAAGGAGTATGCAGACGACCTCACCATCGCGGTGCTGGACAGGGTCAGGGACGGGGCGGTGGTGTTGGAGGCCCTTGGCCTGTTCCAAGCTGCAGGGGGGCCGGCCCTCAGCGTAGCCAAGAGCTCAGCGCTCTCTTGTGGTCAGCCGGTAGAGGTCTCGGCAGCGGGGCAGGAGGGGGGCAGAGCAGGGGCGGGCAGCCAAAGGGGGGAGGGCAACGCAGGGGCGGCCAGCACAGGGGAGGGCAGGGTCACAGGTTGGGTGGGGGGCAGCGGGGAGGGTGGGACGGGGGCGGACAGGGCTCAGAGGGACAAGAGCGGGACGGTGAGCCTAGAGAGGGGCAGAGGCACAGGAGCGGGGCATGGCAGAGGGGCTGGCAGCAGCAAGGACGGAGGAGGAGAGAGGCTGGACGAGGGAGGTGGTGGTCAGGAGCATCAGCAGCACAGGTCTCTCAGGCAGGTGCCCCCTTCCTCAACAGTTGCCGCCAACCCTTCCCAGCTTGCCTCAGCTGGGGGTGGTAGGACTGAGGTGGAGGGGGGAGGTGGCGGGGCAGGGGGAGAGGGGGTGGCTAGGAGCAGAGGGCGGGGCCGGGGCAAGGGCGGGGCGGAGCGGGGGGGCCAGGTCTGGGAGGGCCAGGGGGCGGGTGAGGGTGAAGGTGGTGCAGGGCCAGGGACCGGAGCTGGAGCCGTGACCATCCCCCCTTCGCCACAGGGCGTACCCGTCCGGCACCTGGGGGTGCCCCTCGGGGCACCTAGCTACTCCGCCATGAGCGAGGCTGCCTTTGGAAGGGCAGCAACAGTCATGGTGGCCGCCTCCCTTCCCTGGCGACCGCAAGGTCTCAACCTGCTTGGTCGGGTGCAAGTGGCGCAGCAATGCCTAGCGTCAAAGGCCATTTACCAGATGGCGTTCGTGCAGCCCCTGGCTGCAGCCGGAGTGGCGATGGGCAAGGCGGTCAAGCACTTTGTGGCAGCCTCGGACCTACCCCAGGAGCGTAGCCCCAACATGGCCTGCCTCTACCCCAACGACGCTACTTGTGTGATGCCCCGACGGGAGGGTGGGCTGGGGCTGCCAGACCTGGAGATCACCAGCACCGCCATGCTAGCCAAAACTGTGGCCCAGCTCTTCTCGCCCAGAGTCCGGGAGTGGCAGCCCCTGTTGCACAGCCTGCTCGCCGATCCCCAACACAGCCTTAGCACCTGGGTAGTCACGGACCCCACAGCCTCCCCCGTGCCCAACCTGAGCCCCCGCCTACAGGCCCACGTCACAGCCATTGCACAGCTCAAGCTCCACCGCGTGGTGGCCCCGGCCGCCCAATCTCACTTTTCGGTGCTCGCGGAGCCGCTGCGCTTCAACGCTCTGGTCGGACTGCGGGGCAGGCCAGACAGTGACCCCCTGGCAGTTGAGGCCCTGCGCTGGACCCACGTCCGGCACGTGCGCGAGGCCCTCCATCGACCCCGCTCCGCCTTCGTCTCAGCTGAGCAGCAGGCAGCCGTGAGGTGGGAGGCTGACATGGCGCGGGCCACCCTGCCGGAGCCGTGGCAACAGGTGGTGGATGTTCGGCAGCTCCCAGCACCGGAGTGGGAGTGTGCGTGGGGCGGGACGGGCTTCCTGGTGCGTCGCGTTCCCTCTCAGCGGCCGACCCACTGGGTGTTACCTAGCGGTAGGCTGGTGGCCCTGGACGCTCAAGGGCAGGGTCCCTTGGGGGCTGTAGGGGTTCTCCCCGGGGAGGAGTGGCAGGCTGCAGCAGTGGTGCTCCTGGACAAGCCCCACTATCGGCTGTCCCCTGAGGAGCGTGCCGCCCACATGCGGCCGCTCCCGAAGCAGCGGGGGGGGGCAGCTGCCCCTGCAGCGTTGGAGCCTAGGGGGGGGCAGGTGGGGGACGAGGGTGTGGGTAGGGACAACGGGCAGACAGCGGAGGGGGGAAGGGCACAGGGTATTGGGCGCAGTAGGGGTAGGGGTGGGGGCAGGGGTCGTGGGAGGGATGGGGATCACAGCGGGGAGCGGGGGGCAGGCTCAGCGGGCAGGGAGGCCCCCCCCTCCTGGCCTAGGGAGGAGTGGCTGCTCGGACCCTGGTCCCAAGTGCAGCTAGACCCTCAGGTTTGGGGCATGGGCAACACCTCCCTCCTGGTGCTCACCGTCAAGGCAGCACGATTGCGCCTCACGCAGCTGCAGCGGGCCCGCTTCGACCCCACCTATCCTGCTAGTGGGGGCCTATGGCCAGCCCTGTGGGGGCCGCGCCCGCCGCCAGGGGCTGAGCCACCTCAGGGGCTAGCCGTCACGGGAGCTGGCCTTCGGACCTTGGAGCAGCGCTGGCTAGATAGCGCCACCCTCCTGGCAGCGCAACGGGCAGCGGGGGAGCGGGAGCAGCAGGGCAGGGATGTAGAGGAGCTGCTCCCGGAGGAAGTGCAGGGCAGCCAGACACCGCGTTGGCGTGCCACCAACGCTAGACCTCCTCCGCGGCCCACCCCGGAGCTTAGGGCGGTGCAGCGGGCACAGCGGCAGCTAGACGCCCAGATCCGACCGGGAAGGGGGGGCAGGCACAGCGGCAACAGGCAAGCAGGCGCGCTGCCCGATGCCGGGAATGGAGCTCTGGATGGCATGGTGGACGAACTAGCCCGCTCAGCCCAAGCCGGCCAGCCTTGCCTAGAGGTGTGGCAGGAGCTGCTGGACCCCACCCTCCGCCGGGAGCATGTCATTGTGGCGTGGCGGGTGCTGCACGGGAGCCTCATGGTGGGGGCCATGTGGGGCCACATCCTGAAAGAAGCTGCGGCCCCTGCTTCATCAGTCTGTCGCCTCTGCCAGCTGGGACCCCTGGAGACGCTCACCCATGCCTTCCTTACCTGTCCCTCCGTGGCTCCCGCTTGGGAGTGGGTGCTGGACGTGTACGAACGCCTCACAGGCACCCGCCCTCCCTCAAGCGACGCTCTCCTGCTCCTCAGCGGGCGCCCTACGCACAGCGAGGATGGCCCCTTTCACCCCCCCGATGCCCACCTGTGGCTGCGCCTTCGCGTTGCCTACTTGGGGTCGGTGTGGCGCATCCGGTGTTTGGGCCCAGCTGCAGCGCATCAAACGCAGTCGCTCGCCCATCGGGTGGCGCAGGGAGTCATCTTCACCCTGTCATCGGCGGTGCAGCGGGACTGGTACCGGGTGGGTAGGGATATTCGGGTGGGGCTGGGCGGCGCCGTCCCGTCCACGTGGTTCAAGGGGAGAGACCCGCGGCTGGATGAGAGGAAGTTCGCGAGCCTGTGGCCTGCAGCGTCGGGAGGGTGGTTTCAGCGGCAGCAGGGGGAGCTGGTTGTGCGTTTGTCCTTGCAGTGGCCTGTGCCCGCCCCCCCCATCCTAGGTGCCGCAGCGGAGCCCGGCTAGGGGGTTGTTGCCTGTACGGGAGGCCAGGGTATGGGAGTGGGAGTAGTGCCTGTCTGTTGTTTAGGCTGGGTAGTTTAGAGCGGGGGGGTGGTAAGGCTGGGGTTGGGAGGGAGGGGGAAGAGGGGCATTGTCTTTTTGTCCCCTGGGTAGCTAGGGGGAGCTCTTGCGGGCGGGGGGGCTCTCACGGGTGGGGGATTTTCTGGGGATGGGTCGGGAGGGTGAGTCGTTTCCTCGTTAACGTGTAGTAGGAGGGCTTGTGTCTTTTGGGGGCCTTCCAGTCTTCGACTCCTGTCTTGTGTGGTCTTGTCGCTTGGTTTGCCTGCTTTGCTCTCCTTTGACGGTTTTCTCTCCTGACCTCTCACCTAGTGCTGTTTTGGTTCCTTATCTTCCTCTGTAACTCTCCTCCAAAAAAAAAAAAAAAAAAAAAAAAAGGGTGTGATGCATCCATGGCTGGTAAGGCTGACCCCATACGGTCTGACCCCATACGATTCTCCTGCACACCTGTAAAAGTCAGACTGCGGGGGTAATGGCGGGGGTGATGCTGGTAAGCATCGCAAGTGCAAGTGCGCAAAGTGCGAGCTGCGGTGCAACCGTGCAAGTCAGGCTGCAAGTCAGACTCGCAAGTCAGACAGCTGGACTATCATTCTCCGCAAAGCGGGCAAAGCAATGCGGCAAGACCAGCAAACCAGCAAGAAACCAGCAAGCATTCTGCTGTGCGTCTCCGCTGCTGGAGGTGCGGGTAGGTACTGTCCTCGCTGCTTTCAGCCAGGCAGGCAAGTGCAGGCAGGCAGGCGCAGGCCGGGCGAGCGGAGGCGGTTGGTCTCAACTGCCCCAACCGCAGAGAATCCGACTTTTTGAGACGAATATTTACGTTTGAGCTGCGATCATGGCTCGGCACGTGGTGGCGCCACTGCGCGGAATGAAACACAACATCACGCAGGTTGGCAGGAATGAAATGAACATAGCGCAGGTTGGTTCATCAATTTGAACTGACAGCCGCAGTCCAGGGCCAGGACTGGGCTGCAGCTCACGGATGCGGCGCTTGGCCGTGGCGTGGGTGGCGTGCACTTTGCGCACTGCCTTTGCGCACTGCCTATGCGCACTGCCTATGCGTGCACTTTGCGCACTGCCTATGCGTGCAGTTTGCGCACTGCCTATGCGGTGAAACATGCTCAGCCTCTGCTTCAGGGCGAGGGAGCCTTACGTCCCCAATGCACTTGATGGCAGGTGTCTAGCCCCGAAAAGCAGTCAGGCGAGCAGCAGGGGCAGCAGCAGCAGGGGCAGCAGTTGCAGGGGCAGGGGCAGCAGCAGCAGCAGCAGCAGTAGGCAGCAGGCAACAGCAGCAGGGGCACCAGCAGCAGGGGCAGCAGCAGCAGGGGCAGCAGGGGCAGCAGCAGCAGGGGCAGCAGTAGCAGGGGCAGCAGCAGCAGGGGAAGCAGGGGCAGCAGCAGCAGGGGCAGCAGCAGCAGGGGCAGCAGCAGCAGGGGCAGCAGGGGCAGGGGCAGCAGCAGTAGGGGCAGCAGGGGCAGCAGCGGCAGCGGCATCAGGGGCAGCAGCGGCAGCAGCGGCATCAGCGGCAGCGGCGGCGGCAGCAGCAGCAGGGGCAGCAGCAGCGGCATCATCACCAGCAGCAGCAAGGGCAGCAGCAGCAGGGGCAGCAGCAGCAGGGGCAGCAGCAACAGGGGCAGCAGCAGCAGGGGCAGGGGCGGCAGGGGCAGTAGGGGCAGCAGCAGCAGGGGCAGCAGGGGCAGCAGTAGCAGGGGCAGCAGCAGCAGGGGCACCAGCAGCAGGGGCAGCAGCAGCAGGGGCAGCAGGGGCAAACGCGGCAGGGGCAGTATGGGCAGGGGCGGCAGGGGCAGCAGCAGCAGGGGCAGCAGCGGCAGCAGCGGCAGCAGGGGCAGGGGCAGCGGCAGCGGCAGCAACCTCATGATCCAAAGCAGGAGGCAACAGCTTGAGAATGCAACGGGGTGCGGCAGCAGGCTGGAAGTGGAGGGAGTTCCATCAGGGTGTTGATGGCACACTTGAAGGCCAGCGGTGCATAAGCCAGCCATCATATGTTGCATGCTGGTGGTTTATACTTGGCAATGGGTGCAGAGGAATTGTGCGATGGTACACATTTGATGCATCAACTAAATACTGCAAGCGATGAACAACCAGCTGAGGATCGGCAAGCATGACAACGGGGACATGACTGGCTCTACATGTGGGCTGAAAGATTCAACAGCAGTCCCACACTATGTAACAAACAGCAACACGGTGAAAATACATTCCACTAGAGCAATGTCATATGTCCTTTGAGGTGGCTGCGGCCAGTGTTCAGTAAGGCATAGCAATCTCGCACATCACGGGCCACACTGTCAACATGAGCATGACTTGAGCAGATTCCAATTGACCTGACACATGACCTTCCCTGGTGGCAGGATAGCAAGGGCATGCCGTGAGGCTTCTCTCCACCCTGCTTGCACGCATGATGGCGAGGGCGTAGTCTTAACTTCTTTACCTGACACATGACCTGACGTTGCCATCCCAGAAACGTGCATAGTTTTGTTTGGCTGCATGCGGGCTTGCTTGACCGGCTGACTATCAGGCTGGTTGTTAAAAGAGGCCGCACATACATATGTAGCCTGCTGCCCGTCCGATGTGGGACGGGCCCACTGCCCTAGTATACTATAATAATATACATGATACTATAATATATACTACATATAATATACATATATACTCATATAATATCATATAAGTGCAGTGCAGTGCATCTTGTCTTTCAACGCCATGAGGTGCGTAGCCTCGAGATTCGAGATACAAAAGGAAGCCATGCAAGCTCGATTGGTGGCCTAAGCAGTGCCAGAAAATGACCCCCTCCACACATGGCGTGCTGTGAGACCTTATTCAACGACACAGTAGTTAGTAAAAAAGAAAGCACGGCATTCTACGAACCATACCCGCTGGAGATGACTTTGACGTGACCCGACAGCCGCTGCCGAAATGGCTAGCCCACTCCCATCCCCTCCCATCCTTCCCCAGCCCCAGTCCCGCCCTCCCACCACTCCCACCCTCAGCATCAATCAGAACTAACAAGGAGGGTACAAGTTCAGTAGGACCCTGCACAGGGTCGGTAGGACCGTGCTCAGGGTAAGAATTGGTGGAACACTATATACAGGGTCGGTAGTTTTTCTATCAAGGTTCCTGGTGTCATCAAAGGTTGTCTAAGGATGACCCTACACAATTCTCACAAGCCAGTGGCGAGAAAAGTTTGTTGTAATTCCCTAATTACACGGCGTAAGTAAGTAAGTAACTTTGTAACTTTGTAATGCCGCATCACTGGGTACAACGGACCAATGTCATAACATCTTTTCTTGATGTATGCCGCTTCACCATGTTAATGCATATACATGCAGATGCGGATGCACGCCGGTGTCGGCCTGTGGTATGTGGCGACTATCACCCGCAGCTGAAGTAGCCCTAACTTCCTAAAGCTTCCGTAGGCTGTACATGTCGGACGGGGGCCACGGGGGGAAGGTTTTTGAATGACGCGGCAACCCGGCGCGGGTGCGCGTCACGGCGTGTCAGCTTCCATCGGCTGCGATTGCGACTGCAACGCTTGTCGCGCCGACACTGCAGCCCTGCGAGTTGACTTGCCACGCACAGGCTGTGACGCTCCACGGTCCTGGTCCACCTGCGCGGACGGCCTTGAAAGTCTGGCTGGGCAGCAGCAGAGAGCAGCAACAGCAGCAAGGGACGAGCAGCGCACGCTCAGTGGCATCCACGTTCAGGGACGCGCGCGCACGCGCGCGCACGGTCAGAGGCGGCGCATGAGGGCGGCACGGCCAGACCCTTATCCCGGCTGCCACTCACTCTTTGACACTGAGGCCACGTTGAGGCCACATCGCGAGCCACGACACAAGCTACACTGACAACCTACCTCCTCGATGTAGGGCTTGACATCTGGCTGTGCGGCAGTCGGAGCTTTGCGGGCCGCTCGTGGCTTCGTCGCAGCGGTCTGCTTCCTCCCGCCTCGTTTCGCCGGCTGCCGGGCGTCTGACGCGCAATCGTCGGAGGAGGATTGTGCGCTGTCGGAGCCAGTGGACACATCGCCACCAACCCAAATGAAGTCCACGCCGCGCACCCAGCAATCTGGGTCGGCCTGCACCTGCGTCGCAAGTAGTCGGCTTCGGACTGTGGCGCCCGGCCTCCAAAGCCTAAACCCCTTGAGTGCAGCCCAGCCTGGCAGGATGGCGACCAGCGTGCTTGTGTGCTACCGTGACCACAGCGGCAGCGGCCACCGCACCTGCGCTCTGACCATATCAGCAGCAGCGGGCCGTGGCTCAGCAGTCAGTGCCCTGTCGGGCTCTGAGGCCAGGGCCAGAGGCGAGGCCACGCTCCCTGCTCTGCATTCCCCTCATCACTGCCGCCCAGGAGAGCCCCCACGACACTCCCCTCCCCCCCACGTGCCTACCCCCCACCAGCTCACAGCGCCTGTCCCGCTCCAGGTCCCTATCCCCTGTCCTTGCCACTAGGGTGACACCCTAGAGCCACCGCCCCCCCACCCGTCCCCCCACCCCCCCCCCCACCCCCCACCCCCCCACCCCGCCCCCCCACCCCCCCACCCGGCCGCAGCCACACTAGGCAGCACTCTAGGTGGCCACATGTGCGTGAGGAGCAGTGAGGCAGGGTAGCGGCTGGGCTCCAACCTTAGCCCGAACCACCAAGGTGGCGTGAGCTGCAGGCGCTAGGGTGGGTCCGCCCTGCACTTCCCCTGCACTGCCACCAAGTGGCCTTACACCCCCCACCTCCCTCCCTGGCCCCCTTCCTTTCCAGCCATACCTCATTGTCTGCCGCCTCCTCCTTGACCAGGCCTGAGGGCGGGGCAGGGGAGGGCAGCAGGGGGCCCAGCCACGCCTGCAGCGCCCCCAGGGCCCGCACCACGCTGGCCTCCAGCCGCAAGCCTGCCTCTGCGCTGCCGGTCAGGGCCAGCAGCTGGGCGCAGCCAGCCAGCTCGTCTGCTGCCACCCCCACCAGGTTCAGGCTGGCAGCCAGCTGCAGGACGGCAGGAGGACAGCAGCAGGGGGGGTACGGGGCTGAGGGGGAGGGGGGAGAGGAGGGTAGCCAGATGGGTCAGCAGCAGAGGAGAGCGAGTGAGGGGGGGTGGCCAGCTGGGGCGCAGCAGCAGCGCACGGGGCTCACAGGTCAGCCGACCCCGTCAGCCTCAGCCTCCACCTCAGTGCCGCACACCAGGGGGGCTGCAGTCAGACAAATTACAACCACGACAGCAGCAGCAGCAGCAGCAGCAGCAGCAGCAGCAGCAGCCCTTGGTGCAGCAGCAGCAGCAGCAGCAGCGGGGCACGGGGCTGCGTGTGGGTCAGGGTGCGCACCAGGGCCACCTCTTTCATGTACTCCTTGCAGGCAGTGCTGGGGGGGCCGGGCCGCCTGCCAAGCTGCACCAGCACCCTCAGGCAGCTGCACAGGAGGCCAGCAGACCCGGAGCCAGCAGGAGCAGCAGCACCTGCACAGCCAGCCAGGGGGCACCCCACTGTGGGCTCTGAGTCACGAGGGTAACCGGGTCAGACGGGGAACCTCCCCCTCCCCCTCCCCCTCCCCCTCCCCCTCCCCCCTCCCCCTCCCCCTCCCCCTCCCCCTCCCCCTCCCCCTCCCCCTCCCCCCTCCCCCTCCCCCTCCCCCTCCCCCTCCCCCTCCCCCTCCCCCTCCCCCTCCCCCTCCCCCTCCCCCTCCCCCTCCCCCTCCCCCTTGGTCCTCCCCCACTGGCACTGCAGACCTGGTACGAGGGGGAGGTGCAGCAGCTGGGCAGCGAACTTGACCATCCTTGCGGCCAGGTACTTGCGCGGTCCTGCCGCCACCTCCACCAGCGGCTCAGTGCAGGGCAGCAGCACAGCGGACAGCAACTGCTTGTTGGCGGCGCTGCGGCTGCAGAACTCCTGGGGGGGGAGGGGGGGAGGAGCAAGGGCAAGGGGCAAGGGACGACCAGCAGCAGCAGGTCGACAGTGAGGCAGATGGGGGACAGGCAGCCAATGAGGGCCAGGGGCAGTGCAGCATGTAGGAAGGTGGACATGAGGGGGGTGAGGGGGGTGACGGGGGCAGGTAGGCATTAGGCATTAGGCATTAGGCATTAGGCATTAGGCATTAGTCATTAGGGGGGTGAAGGGGCAGCCCTAGCGCCTGTAGGTCCAGTAGGGTGGGGCGAGGCTGTGAGGGGCTGGGCGGAGGGGGGAGCGGGGTGCGCCACCTGGAAGAATGCCGCCAGGGCCTGCTGCAGCTCCAGGCAGTCCTGCAGGCCCGGCTGCATGTGCAGCACCAGCAGCTGCGCCAGCACACGCCGCGCCTGCACCTCCTGCGCGCTCAGCAGACAGCAGGCAGCAGGGGGGTGAGGGGGGGGCAGGGGGCGCTGGGGTCAAAGGCCATCCCCTGGGGGAGGAGTGGGGGCAAAGGGGGGGGGAGGGGCAAGATGTGTCGCAGCCCTGACTTGACCTGGCGTGGCGTACCACAGCCGCTCGTTCCACAGCCAGCTCGTTCCATAGCCAGCAGCCGCTCGTTCCCCCTGATGACCCTGGACCCTGAAGCAGGCCGGTGCTGCGGCTCAACAGGTCAGGCCCCCTCCCCTCTCGACCCAACCAGGCTCTGCCTCGACTGGCCCCTGCTGCCCCCCCCCTCCCCCTGCTGCCCCCCCCCTTCACCTGCTGCCCCCCCCTGCCCCTGCTGCCCCCCCCTTCACCTGCTGCCCCCCCCCTCCCCCTCCTGCCCCCCCCCTCCCCCTCCTGCCCCCCCCCTCCCCCTGCCCCCCCCCCATGGCAGCGCACCGTGAGTGCCATGCGCCTGCCCCCCAGCAGCCGGTCAGACAGCTGCTGGTGCACGGCGCGGTGCAGCAGCAGGCGGGCCAGCCCCTCAGCGCACCGCAGCAGGGCGGGCCCAGGGGCAGCAGCCACCACACCTGCCTTCCTGCAGGCAGCAGCGGGTCAGGGGGGGCAAGGGTGTTAAGGGGGGCAAGGGGGGGAGGGGGGGGAGGGGCAGCCCAGGTGAAGGGGAGGCCATGGGGGGCGAGGGTCAAGGGGTGTTAGGTCCTCCTTACAACACAGGGAGGGGGGGGGGGGGAGGGGGGGGAGGGGGGGGGGCCTAGGTCTGCCAGCCAGGGTGGCGCACCTTGCCTGCGACCTTGTCTGCGCAGCTGCCAGGCGTGCCAGCAGGCGCTGCAGCTCCAGCACCAGGTCAACTCCGCCACACCTCGCCCCCCCCCCTGCCTCCCCCCCCCCCTGCACTTCCTCCTCATGGGCCAGAGCAGCTGGAGGGGGGGCGCTGGCACCAGCCACGGCCTGCCCCTGCCCTTTCCCTGCACCTCCTCCACCTCCTGCTGCATTTGCCCCTGCTGCTGCTGTTTCATCGCCTGCTCCCCCTGCTCCTGCCTCTCCCTCTTTCCCTACCCCTGCTACTTCCTCTAGTTTAATGCCTGCTGGCCCTGCTGCCCCTGCCCCTGCCCCTGCCCCTGCCCCTGCTGCTGCTGCTGCTGCTGCTGCTGCTGCTGGGGGGTCCTCCTCTAGGCTGTCCTGGCCCCCCATGCTTAGCCCCCTGGCCAGCTGCTGCGCCAGCCTGCTGACTGAGGGCAGCATGGTCTTAGGGGGCGGGGTCTGGCAGCCCCCCCCTACTGCCTCCACCGCGCTGCCCCCCAGCAGCAGCAGCAGGTCAGCCAGGCAGCTGCCGGCCTGGGCAGCCAGGGCTGGCTGAGGGCTGTGCAGCAGGGGGGCGGCGGCGGCCACAGCGGGCTCCAGCAGGGGCCCGGGGGCAAGCAGGCAGGCGAGGGTGAGGGCGCGCAGAGCCTGGGCCCTGCAGCAGGCGACCAGAGGGGGGGCAGCAGGCGACCAGTGGGGGGGGGCCAGGGGGGGCATGGGCTATGACTGCCCCTCGGTCCCTGGGCCTGCAGTGGGAGGGGGGGGGACACAGCTAAAGCAGCAGGGGCAGCAGGGGCAGTAGCAATGACAGGGGCAGGGACAGGGGCACTCTTAGTCCATGGGTGCGGGCCATGGGGCAGCTGGCGACTCACCCTGCCTCCGGGTCCTGCTGCTGCTGCAGACTAGGCTGGATGGCGGCCTGCAGGAAGTCGTCCAGGCTGGTGGGCAGCTGGCAGCCAGGGCCGGGCGCCAGCACCACCTGCTGGCCCACAGCCTGCATGGCCAGGCAGCCCAGCCGCAGCGCGCTGGCCAGCCGCCCCGCCTGCTGCCCTGGCTGTGACGCAGAGGCGGTCGGCTGTGGCTGCTGCTGCTGCCCTGCCTCATCAGGCCGCTGCTGGGAGGCTGCTCCCTTTGGGCCTAGCTCTGAGGCTGCAGGCAGGCAGGCAACAGCACGGTTAAGCGTGAGCGGGCGGGCGGGCGGGCGGGCGGGCAGGCGGGAAAGCGGGCAGGCGGGAAATTGGGCGGGCGGGAAGATGGGCGTGCGGGCGTGCGGGCGTGCGTGCGTGCGTGCGTGCGGGCGGGCGGGCGGGCGGGCGGGCGCCCCACCTTGACTCTGGCTGCGGGCATTGCTGCTGCACCCACCCTGGGCTTGCTGAGTCAGTAGGGGCAGCACCTCGTCCAGCAGCTGGCCAGGGTCAGGCAGCAGCGCAGCAGCAAATCCCACCACAGCCTCCTCCCAGGCGCTGCTGCTGCCACCGCCTTCAGGGGGGCTGGGGGGGCAGGCGGGCAGGCAGGCAGAGCCACGTCAGTGTGCAGGGTGCGGGGCAGGGGGCAGGGAGGTGAGGGCAGGAGGGGGCAGGAGGGGGGGGGCTCAGCAGCCAGGGGTGCATCAGAGTGGGGGGGCAGGGGGTGGGGTTATGGTCAGGTGCAGGGGGGGGGTCCAGGGCCACTGGTGCTGGGGGTGCTGCCTCGGCTCCTGACCTGCAGCTAATGGCCAGCAGGGGGCGCAGCAGAGCCAGACCGGCCTGGGCGCTGGGCCTGTCCGTCCAGTCCTGCGGGCGATGCAGCGCAGCCACTACTAGGAGCAGCAGCCACTACTGCAGAGTAGGCGGCCAGGAGCCTCAGGAGCCTCAAGAGCCATCACCCCTGCTGCCCTGCACTGCCCAGCTGGCAGCAGCCTGGCCTGGCCTTACTCGGCCTGGCCTGGTAGGCCCCGCTGCTGCCCTGCCCTGCCTCTTGCCCTCCTCACCTTGGCCCTGCCCCCCAGGCCTCCCTTCCCCCCTTCTGCCCTGCCCCGCCCAGCTGCTCCCCCCCGGCCCTGGCACTGCCGCCTACCCCCCTAGCCAGGTCTGACCATGCAGGTGGCGGCCAGGCGCAGGAGGTGGCCCGCAGCGCAGCGCCGCCCCGCCCCCCCGCTGAGGTGCGCCTGAATGAGGGCCAGCAGCTCGGCAGGGCTGTCAGGCAGCACGGCCTCCAGCACCTGAGGTCCACAGCACAGCAGGCAGCAGCGGGGCCTGACCCTAGGAAGACCAGGCCAGGAGGAGCCAGGCCAACCAAGGCTGCGGGGGGCTGAGGGAGGTCAAGCAGGGCCGAGCAAGATTGAGGTTGAGGGAGGTTGAGCAAGACTGAGGACTGCGAAGCTCGGTTGAGAAGGGCAGGCAACGGCGATCCTTGGCTGGCTGGCACCTCCCCTAAGCTAGAGCGAGACTGAGGACAGGTACACACCAGGCAACACCAGCACACGCCTGTGGCACCAGCAGTGCCTTCCCCACAGAGGGGTCCTCAGAGGGGCCAGGGCAGGGATCACAGCTGGCGGTACGCTGGGCAGTGCGGGGCCAGGGGGGGCGGCCAGTAGGTCACCCTCTCACCCTTTGCCACAAGCATGGCCGCCTCCACCCCCACCCTCCCTTACCCCCTCCACACCTGCCCCAGCCCCTTGTGCCCCCCCTAGGCCTCACCTGGTGCTGCCCCTCAGCCTCTGCCGCCTCCACCGCTGCCGCCGCCCCCCTGGTGCCTGCTGCCGCCAGCCCCCGCTGTGTAGCGCTGCGCTGCTGACCGCAGCAGGTGAAGCGCCTGAGGCAGGCCGCAGCACACAGGCAGGCTGGGGCTCCCCGCCCCCCCCCCCTGCCTACCCTGCCGCCCCCCTGCCTATCCGGCAGCAGACCCAGCACAGGGGTCTCAGGCCCCACTACCCCCTACCCCCCCTGCACATCAGCCAGCTGCCCCAGGGCCCGGCACCAGCTTAACACAGGCAGGCCATGTGCCCCCCTGCCTCCCTGCCCCCCTCCTGCCCTCACCTCACCCTGCCTGGCTGCAAGGTCATAGGTATTAAGTGCGGCGCCCTGCAGCCCCCCCCTCCCCGCCACTCACCCAGCCGGCTACCCCTCCATGCAGCACACAGTCCACCCCCTTCGCCCCTGCCCCTGGCCCCCCCGCCCAGCCCAGCCGTCCCCATCACCACAAGCAGGCGGCAGCAGGGCTGAGGATGCAGTCCCCCTCCCCCCTGAGGCAGGCGTGGGCCCGGGCCCGCAGGCTGCAGGTCTGGCCCCGCAGCCACTGCTCACAGCCCAGCGCCCCCTGCGCCTCAGCCGCCGCCAGCACCAGCTCGGCTGTGTCTGCACCCAGCACCCAGGTGGCAGGGCAGCAGGGCGGCAGGGCAGCAGGGCAGCAGGGCAGCAGGGGTCAGGCTCCAAACCCAGCCCTGGACTCAGCAGGAGGCAGCTGCCCCGCCTGATGGGACTGGGCTGACGCTACGCTGAGCTGGCGGGCAGTCAGGCAGCAGGGGGCGGGGCGAGGCTGTGGCATTGAGAACAAGGCGTTGCAGCACTGCTCCTCAGCCTGCCTGCCTGCCTGCCTGAGCTGCTGCCCCTGGGCCTCGCCTCCCCTCTGCCCCCCTGATACCCCTCAGCTGCAAGGCGCAGCAGCAGGCAGGCAGGCAGGCAGGCAGGCAGTCACGAGACAGGGCAGCACAAGGCTGGCTGCCTAGGTGCTGGCTAGCTGCTGGGGCTGGGAGTGACCCTCCTGGAGGTCACACCTCCCGCCATGGGCCCGCAGCAGGAGGGGGGGAGGGCAAGGCGCAGCCTCAGGGGTCTGACCCTGGGACCCCCCTCAAGCGGACAGGCCCCAGACCCCCCCCCATGGCTGGTCCCTGTCCCTGACCCGGCACCCGGCCCCCCGACTCTACCAGGCCCATGTTCATACCCTGGGTTTTACAGCTCGACCTTACTTAAACACATAACTCAGACCAGCTACGTCGCAAGTTGAGAACCTTATTTCTATAGCGCGATGCGCGGTAGTGCAGTTTCCAGAATGGTCATTTCCATAGCGCAAAAAAACCTCGGAACGTGGCATAGCGAACGCTATATAGAGCGCAAAAACAACAACAACTGGACCCCCCCCTGGCCAGGTCAGCCCAGGCCAGCTGCCTGACCGTGACGGCCTGAGCCAGCAGGCAGGCCAGCCAGCAGGCAGACGCTGCGGGCACGGAGGGGGGCTGCTGCACCCCCTGATGCAGCACAGCTTGCCCTAACCCTGACGCCTCCCCGTGGCTCAGCCCTCCTCCTCACTCCTCCTCACTCAAGTTTTACCCTCCCCCTCCCCCCCCTGCCCCCCCCCCCCCTCCCCCCACCTGGGTAGCGCTCCAGCTCCATGAGCTGCAGCAGGCGCTCCGTGTCGCCCCCGCACCCCCGCTGCAGCCAGGCCGCCACCAGCTGCTGCGCGGCCTCTGCCACCGCCTGCACCCGGTCCCTCAGCCCCGCCCGCAGCAGCACGTCACGCGCCTCCCCCCTGAGACACCACCACCACCACCACCACCACCACCAGAACGATGAGGGGCAGCGACAGGGCAGACAACGGGGGGGGGTCTCTGTCCAGCTGTGCTGCCAGAGGCCCTGCCAGGGGGGCCAGGGCAGCCGGGGGCGTAAACAAGGGGGCCAGCTAGGGGTCAGGCGGTGACTGAGAGGCAGGGTCAGCCAGGGGGGGTCAGCCAGGGGGGGTCAGCCAGGGGGGGTCAGCCAGGGGGGGTCAGCCAGGGGGGGTCAGCCAGGGGGGGTCAGCCAGGGGGGGTCAGCCAGGGGGGGTCAGGGAGTCGGCTGAGAGGCAGGTTGGTGAGCTGAACAGCAGCAGGGAGTGTCTGACTGTGCATGTGGCAGTTGGATGCAGTTGGCTGCCAGGCTGTTGCCCCACCTGATGACGCCTGGCGGCAGGGCGGCCAGGCGCTTGAACACTGCAGCCCGCACCTGCAGCCATAGGCAGGGGCGCAGCAGGGGGCGCTGAACCAGAGCAGGCCAAGTGCTGCCACCACCTGGTGTGAAGCTGTGCCGCCTGCACCCAGGGCAGCAGCTGGAACCCGGTGCCCCCCTGCTGCCCTGCCGCCTGGCTGCTGGCAGCAGGGTCCAGGCGCAGCCGAGCTGGTGCTGGCGGCGGCTGAGGCGCAGGGGGACACCTGTGGCAGCAGCGGCCTGACTGGCTCAGCTGCCAGGTGCTGCTGCTGCAGCTGCTGCTGAGGGTGCGGGTAGGGTGCAGGGAAAGGGGGGGCCCTGGAGCACCTGCTCACACTGGCCACACCTCGGGCGCCGTGTCGCAGCACCTGTCCATCAGCGGCTGCAGCGTCTCGGTGTTGACGGGCAGGTGGGCGATCAGGGCCACACGCACTGCCTGGGCAGCAGGGGGGCAGCCGGCAGGCCGCACAGCAGCAGGTGCGTGAGGGGGGAGTGCACAGGGCCCCCCCGCCCCCACCCCCCGGGGCTGCCCTGGATGCCCCGGGACTCCCAGCCGCCCCACATCACCTCCCTTCCCCCCTCCTGCTGCTGGCACCCTGAGGCACCCGGGCAGTGCGCCACTGCCTGCTGCTCTCGTCACCCCTGCCAAGGGCCGGCGGCCAGGGCCAGGCTGGTCACGGTGCCACCGGCAACTGGCCGCAACTGGCCGCTACCGGCTGCCGGGGCTGTCCTGCTGCAGGCGGCAGACCCTGCGCTGCCGCACACCTGGGTGGGCTCCACTGCCAGCTGCTGCAGCAGGGCGGCCACGGCGACATCCTGCACGGCCCAGAAGACAAGGTGGGGCTGTGAGGGCGGTGGGAGCCCTCTCCTATTGCTCGGGGTTTTACCCTGCCGCCCCTGCCGCCCCTGGGACCCCGCTGCCCCTGCGCCCCCTGCTGCTGCCCTTGCTGTCCCTGCTGCTATGGTGTGCCCCACCCTGTACTGCTGCATGCTGATGATTGTGCCCTGTGCCGCGTTGACCCCCCTCCTGCGTAGCCGCCGTGTTGCTGATCCTGCAGCACCCGCACCCGGGGCTGACCTGTGGATCCCCAGGGGTGATCAGGCGCGGCACTATCTGCGCCGCCACGCGCCGGATGTCCGTCACCCGGTCGTCTAACCGCGCCACCAGTCGCTGCAGCAGCGCCGCCTCCAGCGCACCCTCGAACGCGTACTCCACCTCTTGCAGCGCATCCAGCAACAGCTGCAGCAGCCTCACGCCACGCGCGCGGGCCACATCGTCTGCTAGCCTTGTCAGCTCCGAGACTGCCTCCACCAGGCTGCCCACAGTGCTGCTGCAAGCTGCGTGGTGTGACCCACTGGCCACCATCACAGACAGCAGCTGCATACAACGCTCCACGCCACTGGTATCCTGTGCGGGCAGCGGTGACCAGTGCTAGCAGGTTGGGATACGGCTGGTCACCTGCCCCTGGCGGGCATCGGCTCTGCATAAGCTTTTACAACGCGACTGAAGTGAAACCTTACCTTTGGTGCGAGGCATACGCGCACGCACTGATGATAGAGCTCAGCGGCCAGCTCATCCAATTTTGAAGTGGCCAGCTCTTCGTCATCCTTGTGCGACTGCCACAGTGACTGCGCAGCCGTAGAGAATGCTGCGTCGCGTAGGTCACCGGACGTCAGGAGCTGTTCGATGCGTATTTGCATGTTCAAAAGTCTTGCTGGCGTTGCCATTGCTTAGTCAAACGCTGCGGCACTACCTCGGCCTACCTATTTGGCAACGCTACGATAAGCGTCGCCGTGGCTGTCGAAAGCACCATGTAAACCACTATCATGCGCGTGTGCGATAAGGCCCGTGTAACTCAGATGACCCGGCACCAATGTACCCCGGATGGGGCTGAAACCAACCCCAAATACTAGCTAATCATTGGTAAACTGGCCAGCATCATGGCCATGTGAAGGGCTTGCAATCAGGATGTCCCAACATGGGGTTGGTAATCTTCATGCAAGTACTCTTTCAATACTGCACCGTTTCTGATAGCGTTTGTCACATTGGCACCTGCGAATTAATGCGCATCTACTGGCAAGCGGCGCGTTACCACTTGCGAGTGAGGCCGTGCCGGCGCAAGCGAGCGCGGATACATCTCAGCTGCTCACCATCGATTGTTCTTGTGGTGAGTAGTGGCACCAATGAGGGAACTCCGCCTGGCATCCAGCCGGAAGTACAATCACATTTCAGCCCGCCAGGCTCGCTCCGCGAGCCTTTTGTTGGTGCAGGCGGTGTTGGAGGGCCATCGCTGGGCATGTGATGTAGCGACATTGCTGCAAATGCGGGAAATGTGCGTCTCTCTCTCGCTAGTCACACAGGAAAAGGGACCCTCATTAACAAAATGGCATGTTGTGAGCTGACCACTGTGATGTTCCAGTTTTTCGCTACATAAATCTGTTCCTTACTCAACGCCACAACTGCTGGAGAAGAAAGCATGGCAATTAGTTGATCAGGCCTGCTTGAAATGACATTGGCGTGACCCGACTTTCCACATGCCGGCGGCTGTTCATCGGCCTGGCCACCGGCCTGGCGAGCGCACAACTGTGGGCCGGCAACTGCGAGTGGTCTACAAGTACCTGCGGCAAAAAACCCTAGCTGGGCTGGGCTGGGCTGGGCTGGGCTGGGCTGGGCTGGGCTGGGCTGGGCTGGGCTGGGCTGGGCTGGGCTGGGCTGGGCTGGGCTGGGCTGGGGCTGGGCTGGGCTGGGCTGGGCTGGGCTGGGCTGGGCTGGGCTGGGCTGGGCTGGGCTGGGCTGGGCTGGGCTGGGCTGCCCACCCCTCCTGCTGCACCCCCCTGGCAGCAGCAGGCAGCTGGTGCTGGTGCCGCCCCTGACCTGCCCCCCCCTCCTGCTGCACCCCCCTTGCAGCAGCAGGCAGCTGGTGCTGGTGCTGCCCCTGGGCTGCCCACCCCCCCAGCTGAGCAGCAGGGGGTCAGGGCGGAGCTGGACACAAGCCTTGTATACTTCCGAGCATGGGTGGAGGGGCGTCGTTACAATCGGTTTGGCGTGCCATGTGCATTGTTTTGACTGCGGCGACTGTCCCTGACTGTTTGCAAGGCTACTGGGCCACGTCGGTCGCGGCGGTCGGTCGCGGCGAGGCCCGCATGAGCAAAACTGGCATGAATTTGAATGTCAAGATTTGAGCCGCCATAGCACTCAGCACAGTGCATAATATTTAATGTTACAAGCTGCACCGCATAGCTGACAGAGTCCTCTATCCAGGGGTGTGCGAAACATAAATAGAAACCACGTGGCTGAGACGCGGCGTCGTTTTTGATTACCAGGGGTCGGTTTCCTATCATTTTCTGTCATTTTTTGTTAGTTGGGGTCGCCTGACTTGCAACTGGGCACGCCGGTGGCTGCGAACCATGAGTCTGCAACTAAAAAGAATGTAAGTGGTGGTGTCAGGGCTGGGTTGGCAGTGAGTGGGAGGTCAGGGGCTGGGGCTGGGAAGGGGTGGGGGGGCAGGACTGGGACCGTCGGTGTGGGGGTCGGGGTGGGGGCAGAGACAGGGGTGGGTAGAAGTAGAGGTAGGAGTGGCAGTGGCGGGCCAGTAGGCAGAAGAGGGTCAGGATCGTGGAGGTCAGGATGGGGATGGGGTGGTCCAGCCTGCAGACGTGCAGTGAATTGCAGTGCTTTATTTTGCAGTGTTGTATTGCGTGCAGAATTGCAGTGCTTATTGATTTACTACGTGCCGAATTATTGCTTTGTTACATGCAGAATTATTGCTTTATTACGTGCAGAATTGCAGTGCTTTATTTTCCAGCAGCTGTAACCCTTGGACGCTCTCCAACCATGATACTGCAATACCGTGATGCACAATGTAAAAGGCATGCCAGTGCTCTGATGGGGATGTCTGTACGATCTCCCCTTTGTGCAGTGACTTTGTCTTCGCAGCCGGCGTTCACACCCTGTGATTGACGAACGTTCACGACAGAGACAGCAACCCACATTGCAGCGCGTAGGGCTCAACAGCGGGTGGAGTCGGCACGGGGTATCAGGCAGTCCACTTTCAAATTTAGATTTTGTGCCAGCTAGCGAAGGCCCCGCGACATGGTCGACGCACTGGGGAAGCAGGTTGAGGCTGCCTTCGCCAAGCTTCGATTCCATGTCAGTGAGCCGGACGTCCTCGCTGTGTGCGTGCAACTGGTCAAGGAGTTCGGCATCACACCAGAGGATTTGGCCAGGGACTACGACATTACATCGAACCTCAGGCGAGCACCCACCCTGTGTCCCCCGGCCCGGGCTTGCACCACCCAGTATTGCATGGCAGCCGGCCCCTGCTGCTCTGGACATGCCCCGCAGAGACAGCCACTCAGCCGAGATCACCATGGCCAGCGTCAAAGCTGCCGACTTCCGCAAGACCCTGAACAGCCAAGCCAAGGCAGCCAAAGCCCATGTCCAGGCATCCGTGAAGCTCAGCAGCGCTGTCAAGATGCCGTTCAGTGCAAGCTGGGAAAAGTGAGCCCTGACGGCATGCACTACCGTGACCTGCATGCTGAGCTCAGTTGCCACTGCCTGCAGCTCAGAGCCACAGCGGCAGTGAAGGACCGCAGCTGCCCACCCCCCCCGGGTCACTGAGTAGTTAGGCAGCGGCCCAGGGCTAGGCCCACCCACTCCATCAGCTCACTGCTGCTGACCTACCCCCCCTGCCTGCTGCCCCCGTCCCCCCCTCTCCCCTCTGCCCTGCCCCAGCATGTCAGAGCGGGAGCAGTACCAGACCACCCCCAAGCGGCCTGCACCGCGTCCTGCCACCACCCCTGGCCAGGCCCGGCCTGCTGCCCCCCCTGCCGGCTCCGCCTCCCCCGAGCCTGACGCCCATGCCTGGCTGGCCTCCCCCCCCCCCAGCAAGGGGCCGCAGGGGCAGGGTGCAGCGCAGCCCCCCCCCCCTGGCCTCGACACCAGGCACCCAGGGCCACCAGGTGGGCTGCTGCTGCGCCACCGCCTGCCTGCCTGCCAGCCCCTGCAGCCAGCGCCTTGCGGAGGGCTGAGAGGCCCTGAGCCCCTGGCCCCTGAGGGCGCTGATCAGCCTCAGCCTCAGCTCAGCCTCAGCGCTGGCACTCAAGGTCGGGTCGGGGCCAAGCCGCCGCCCTGCCCTGCCCTGCCCCCCTCCATGGCAGTATGAGCCGCACTGCTGCCACCAGGCTGTCACTGCCTCTCTCACTCCCCCACCCCTGCCCTTACCCCTGCCCCTCCCCCACTCCTGCCCGCTGCCCTGCTGCCGGCAGGTGCAGGTGGTCAGCTGCCTTAACGACCAGGTGGACGTCAGCAGCATCAAGGTGGGGGTTGGCGGCAGCAAAGCAGGCGCCCCCGCTCCCCCCAATGAAGGTGGCAGTGCAGCCCGGAGCAGGCCTTGTTGAGGTCTTCACGCTCCTGCTTGCGCCTGGCCACTGCCCGCAGCCTCCTGCGCAGCGCTGTGGCGTGCAGCTGGTGGGCGAGGCGCTGCCCCATGTGGGGGCGCACCTGTTCATGATGGAGACGCTGGAGACGAAGGTCAGGCGGGAGAGGGCGGGGCAGGCAAGAGAGGCAGGGCAGGGTCGTGGGGGGTCCAGACCCTTCAGGGGGGCAGGTGCAGAACGTGGTCCTGACGCAGGGTATTAGTGGCTGGGGCAGCAGGGCAGGGAGGGTCAGGGGGATCAGCAGCAGGGCGGGGGTAGGGGGGGGGGTAGGGGGGGGGGGGTATGGCCAGGCCAGCGTCCTGGAGGCAGCCATACAGTGGGGGAAGAGCCAGCAGCTGGAGGGGGTCAGACCAGACCAGACCTGCAGCCGTTGCCTGCCCCTGCACCCCCCCCTGCCCCGCCCCTGGCCCTGCCCTGCCCCCCTTGACCCCCCTACTGCCACTGGGGGCTGGGTGAGCAGGTGCAGGCGGTGGAGGAGCGGCTGCAGTCCTGGCTGGGGGCGCTGGGGGAGGCGCTGGGGCCGGGGGGTGGCGGCTGAGGCTGGCCGCCAGTCCCTGGCTCAGGTCACCCAGGTGAGAGCAGGGGGGGGGCCAGGGGTGGCAGGGGGGGGCAGGTAGGGGTGCCGCCAGTGGAGCAGCTACTGCCTGGGGTTCCCCCGCACACACCCTCATGAAACCCACCCACCTCCACTGCCACCAAAAGGTCCAGCCCCCCCCCCCTTCCTCCCCCCCCAGCCCCCTGTGATGTGCTGCCCTGCCCCCCGCCCCATGCGTTGCAGGAGGCGGTGTGGGTGGTGGGCCGCGTGGTGTCAGACACGGCAGTGGAGGGCGGTGGCGGGGCGGGCGGGGCGCTGAGTGCAGCCGGGCTGATGCTTGAGGGCAGCCGGGAGGTCAGCGGGGGGGCCCGGGTCAGGCTGGACACCACACCGCTGGCTGCCCAGGGGGGTCCTCAGGGGGAGGGGGCGCCTCAGGGGGTGCGCCTCTTCCCTGGCCAGGTCAGTGCTGGGGGGGGCCAGCTGGAAGGGGGGGAGGGGGAGGGGAGGTGGGGGGGGGTCATGTGAGGGGTGTGTGGGCACTATGGGGGTGTCAGCCCCCCCTCCCCCCCCCATGGCTCTGCCTCTCCCCCCATGGGCCCTGCTGGCACCCCCCTGGTCTGCTGCCCCCCTGCTGCTGACAGACCCCTCAGGCTGCTGCTCACACTGGCCTGCTGCACACCTGTAGCGCCTGGTCACAGCTGGCAGCCCCCCGCCCCCTGCTGGCCTGCATTGCTGCAGAGGCCAACAAACGGCAGCACACCCTGCTGGCTTCCGCTGCCCCCCCTCCCCCCCCTCACAGCCCTGCCTACCCACTGCCTGGTGCTGGTGTAGGTGGTGGCAGTGCGGGGTGTGAACCCCCTGGGTCACACCTTCATTGCCCAGCAGCTGCTCAGCCACCTGCCGCCCCCCCCCTACACCCCCCCCCCTGCCAGCGAGTCAGCCGCAGCAGGGGGGCCCCAGGGGGGTCCAGGGGGGGGGCCGGCAGCAGCAGGCTGCGTGGTGGTGGTGGCAGCCGGTCCCTTCAACGCAGGGCCAGAGGGGGGGGGCTGGGCGCCGCTGCAGCTGCTGCTGGAGCAATGCAGTGGTGAGGGGGAGGGTGGGGGGCAGGGGGTGGAAGGGGAGGTCAGGGCCTGGGGGGGGGGGGGCCCAGGGGAGGGGGGAGGGGACGTCCTGGGCCCCAGGCTGCGGTGCTGCAGGTGGAGTGTGATGAGTGAGTAGAAGCAGGCCAGGTGCCGGGCTGTGGGTAGAGCAGCAGCGGGTGGGGTGGGGGGCTGGGAGCAGTGCCCTGTGCAGGCCAGGTGACACAGGGTGCTACCGCCCCCCCCCCTACCTTCCCCTCCATTGTGTGCTGCTGCTGCTCTGCTATCAAGATAGTGCACTGCTGCTGCACCTCGCTGGTCTGTCCCCTGCTGCGGCTGCGGCTGCGGCTGCTGCTGGTGGTGATGGTGGTGGTGGTTGTTGTGTGCAGCGCTTGAGCCTGACGTGGTGCTGCTGCTGGGCCCCTTCCTGGACGTGCAGCAGCCGGGCGTGGCGGCGGCCAGCCTCACTCGCACCTTTGAGGAGGAGGTCCAGATGGAGGTCAGCAGCGGGGCAGGCGGCGGGGCCAGAGGGAGGGCAGAGGGCAAGCAGGCAGGAAGGCAGGCGGCAGTGCCAGGGGTAGGGGGCAGCAGGGGGTGGGGGGGACTCTGGCTCCCTCCAGGTTGCCTGACTAGGCAGCCACCCCCTCCTGAGCCCCCTGAGGCAGCTGCAGCCCCCCTGGCCCCCCAGACACCCAGCCTTACCTCCTTAGCATTGCCAGGTGCTAGAGGCCGGGCCCCCCCCCACCCCCCCACCCCCTGCTGCTGCTGCCGCAGGTGACATCACGCCTTGCCGCCTGGTCAGCTGCCCACCCTGCCAGCTGCCTGCTGCTGCTGCCCTCAACACGCGACGCCCACCACGTCCCGGTGCTCCCCACCCCCGCCTTTGACATGCAGTCAGCAGGGGGGGCGGGTGCTGGTCCTGGGGCACTGACCTCCTTCCAGAGCCCAGCCACCCTGGCCCTCTCCCCCGGCGGCCAGGCGGGTGCCTGGCACCGCGCCCCCCCTGGTGCTGGGGGCGTGCAGCGCAGACGTCCTCAAGGCGCTGTCGGCGTGTGAGCTGGCTCGGGGCGGACCCCCCAGGCAGGACCGCATGGCTGCTCTGGCGGCACATGTGGTGGGACAGCGCAGGTGGGGCGCCAGGGGGGAAGGGGAGGGCGGTAGGGGGGGAGGGGGAGCGGCAGGGGGGAAGGGGGGGGGGCGGTAGGGGTGGAGGGGGGGGCGGCAGGGGGGGGGGGGGGGAGGGGCTAAGTTAGGCCAGCTCTCCAGCAGTGGAGTGTCGGGGTTGGGGCGGGCAGGCCAGCTGCTGCCCTGAGTGGCTTGAGTCAGGCCCAGCTAGGCCACTCACACCCCCGCCCTGCCTGCCTGCCCGCCTGGACCCATGCTGGGCCGCAGCTACTTCCCCCTGTACCCCCCCCCGCTCGGCACCTGCCTGGACCTGGGCGCCGCGTCAGCCCTGGAGCTCCTCGCCCTGCCGCACCTCCTCGTCCTGCCCTCCGACCTCGCACCATTCGCCAAGCTCGTCACTTCGCCACCGCTGCCACAGCCGCAGCCGCAGGGCGACGGGGCTGCCGGGGCCGCGGGGGAAGCGAGTACGGCGATGGCGCGCGGGCCGGAGGGTCGAGACCCAGTGATCTGCATCAACCCCGGCCGCGTGGTCAAGGGCTCTTCCGCGGGCTCGTATGCGGTGGTGCGGGTGGCGGCCGGGAGCGCTGCGTTGCATTCGCGTTGCAAGGTGGAGGTACGCAAATGCTGTTGACGGAGGGCACGCACTTGCATGCGACCATGCTGCCCGCCTTCTGACCCCTGACGACCCGGTTGACTGGCTGGCGCCACCATCGCCGCGTACCCTCACTGACGCCGTCCTAGCGCGGGCAATGGGCGAAATGTGACGCTGGGCGGTTGACGCCCTGCTGCTGTGGACGGCTCGCTGAGCAGCGAGAAGGTTGCTACAGCACTGGGCCCTGACCCTTTCACCGCACCAGGCATGACCCGGGCAGGTCACGGACCAGGGACTAGGCGCTATGCTGTCCGACCTGGTAGGCAGCAGCAGGGCAAGGGGGAGAGGCGGCGCATGTCTGGTTAGAGCATCAAAGGGGGGGCTCACATCTCCCGCTGCGCCAGCCCTCCTGCTCCCCTCTGGTGACTAAGGCGCATGATGGCTGCCTGGCGCCTATCGCTGGGGCAGGCATGGCTGGCTGAACGGTGAGGGAGGTAGGGATGAGGGTGAAAAAGGGGGGGGAGGGTAAAGGAAGCGGGGGGGGGGGGTGCAGTCAGCTGCCACTCAGCCAAGCACCGCCCCCACTTACAAGACCCGGTGCAGCAGGCCAGCAGCAGCAGCCCTCGCCACCCCGTTACAGCTATAAAGTGAAGGGCCAAGCTGAAAGGGTCAACCTCAACAATTAGACAGCGATGATGCGCGATGACATCTCAGGGTGGAGCTGATGTTTGAAGGGATTAACTCCTCAGCCTGGTACGGCTACCTGGCCTTGGCCGTTAGCTATTGAGTATGAAGCATGGCGGTTTGGTCCATGACGGCACGGACCCATACGGATGCATGCACCGTGAGCATGAACTGCGTCCACCCTCTTTCCCATCTCCACTCCTCTCACTCTACCTCCAACTCTAACCTACAGCCTAAGGCCTCCAGTGCGCTGCCAGTTGATGGGATGAGGTGGAGGCACCATTAACAGCAGGTCTCAGGATCGATTGCGCCAACATTAGGTCCGTCGAGCACCTGGCCGACTCGGTGGGCTGTCCATGACCCGCTTCGCCTCATGTCCGTGCTGCCAGCGTCAAGTCCTGCTGAGTTGCCCACACCCTGCGGCCCACACCTCCGCAACAGTGTTCCTAAGGCTGCGGCTGCCTACCCCCGGCACTACTCCCTGACACCCTCAGGGGCGGCCAGCTAACTTGGCATGTCAAACATGCACTGATGCCAGCTGACACAGCTTAAACATGGCACACTCTGTGGTGCCACATCAGGCTCCTGCTGCTGCGGGGCCTTGGGTGCTCGATTTCACTGCTGCCTGTAGTCAAGGCCACCAGCACACCAGTGGGCGCCACTTGCTTTCCTATTGCGCTGCATGTTCAGCGCTGCGTTCTAGTCCCTGTCCCTGCCTACCCTCAAGCCTGGTTGCGGCGCTGGTTTAGCTTGACAGCCTTGCCATTACCTTAGCCTGTGCCTTTGGTAGTAGTAGTTGTTACACCAAGGAGGTAGCGCTTGGGTGGATACAAGCCAACCTCCAAAGGTAAAAGACTGAGGAGAGAACAGAGAAAGCGGGAAAGAGAAGGGGAAGGGGAACAACCTAGAAGAGAAAGAACTTAAATAAGGAAGGGGAAGGGAGCTAAAAGGAAAGGGGGGAGAGACCTCGTGGGCAGGGAGGGCTAAGCTGCCTTCTCAGCCTTTGTGAGCTTGCTGCGCTTGGCTGGCGTGGGAGTGCTGGGCCCAGGCTCTGTGGCTGCTGACTGTCTGGCTGCCTGGCTGCGTGGCTTTTGTGGGAGGATGCGTGGGGCCACCTGAGGGCACCACATCAGTCTGACCCGGTCTGGCGGTGACAGCGGGCAACACCCCGGCTGAAGCACATCCCTCAACGGACGGTGGTGAAAATGCGTTGAGGAGTTACTGCACTGCTGACACTGAAGCAGCTGCCAGCAATGCTCCGGTGTTTGCACTGAACTGCATGCTTCCCTTACTACGGGCATGCTTGCAGGGATCATAGCTTAAACTGTGCTTGGGTCCGAGCCCATACTTACCGGGGATGTTTTTGACGAGCACATGCAATGTTGTCTCAAGTTTGCAAATGCGCGTACCGCAACCACACTAAGAATTGCTGCGCCCAGTAGCCGGTACAAAAATGGTGTGTGCGTTCCCTGAGGAGCCTGCGCCCTGCTCTGACGGGGATGCTGGGCATCGTATCCACCTCCGTGTTGGGTGTGCTCTCCTGCCTAAGAAGGTAGGACCCAATGCAGGAATGGTTGTGCGCAAGCCAGATGCGGCCCTGACGACCTCAACCAGCATCTCCCGTAGGTGTCACGGTACTTGACTCCCGCAATGCACAGCGCAGCAGCGGCTCGGGGTATAGAACTCGCGCAAATCGATTTCCGCCGTTCCCTCAGCGAGCAGGGGCACTTTGATGCTAT
>JASKMD010000031.1:9242380-9329380 GCA_030144725.1 Haematococcus lacustris
CACTCACAGGGTCCTGGCACCACACCCACAAGGTCCTGGCCCATAGGTCCTGCTGCACACCCACAGGGTCCTACTGCACACCCACAAGGTCATGCTACCACAGGGTCCTGGCACACACCCACAGGGTCCTGGCCCCACACCACAGGGTCCTGGCCCACAGGGTCCTGCTGCACACTCACAGGGTCCTGGCACCACACCACAGGGTCCTGGCCCACAGGGTCCTGCTACACACCCACAGGGTCCTGCTACACACCCACAGGGTCCTGCTACACACCCACAGGGTCCTGCTACCCACAGGGTTGTGCTACACACCCACAGGGTCCTGTTACACACCCAAGGGGTCCTGCTGCACACCCACAGCGTCCTGCTACCACAGGGTCTTGGCACACACCCACACACTCCTACAAATTAATCCCTGCGTCCGTCCCTGCGTGTTGACCGACCTTGTCCGATCGGGCTGAAATTTTGATGAATGGTAGTTTGCAGAATATAAAACATATTTTTCAGATAAAATTTATTAAACAAATCAAAGACGGCTGCGCTGTGGCCCTGTGGCTAGAGTGCAAGGATGAGTGCAGGGATAGGTTGCGGGCCACAGCGCAACAGCTGCTGATTTTTGCAAAATATTTTTCCTGCAAAATATGTTTTATTTTTTGCAAACTACCATCTATCAAAATTCCAGCCCGATCGGACAAGGTTGGTAACACGCAGGGACGGACGCAGGGATTAATTTGTAGGAGTGCAGGGTCCTGGCACCTCACCACAGGGTCCTGGCACCTCACCACAGGGTCCTGGCACCTCACCACAGGGTCCTGGCACCTCACCACAGGGTCCTGGCACCTCACCACAGGGTCCTGGCACCACAGGGTCCTGGCACCTCACCACAGGGTTCTGGCCCACAGGGTCCTGGCACCTCACCATAGGGTCCTGGCACCACAGGGTCCTGGCACCTCACCACAGGGTCCTGGCACCTCACCACAGGGTCCTGGCACCTCACCACAGGGTCCTGGCACCTCACCACAGGGTCCTGGCACCTCACCACAGGGTCCTGGCACCACAGGGTCCTGGCACCACAGGGTCCTGGCACCTCACCCCAGGGTCCTGGCCCACAGGGTCCTGGCACCTCACCACAGGGTCCTGGCACCACAGGGTCCTGGCACCTCACCACAGGGTCCTGGCCCACAGGGTCCTGGCCCACAGGGTCCTGGCACCTCACCACAGGGTCCTGGCCCACAGGGTCCTGGCACCTCACCACAGGGTCCTGGCCCACAGGGTCCTGGCACCTCACCACAGGGTCCTGGCCCACAGGGTCCTGGCACCTCACCACAGGGTCCTGGTAACACACCACATAGTCCTGGCCCACAGGGTCCTGACACCACACCACCGGGTCCTGCTTCACTAACCCTCCACATATATTTAAGTGACCATTAGTGTTATTAACACCACACCCAAGGGGTCCTGCTGCACACCCACAGCGTCCTGCTACCACAGGGTCTTGGCACACACCCACAGGGTCCTGGCTGTAACGACTAATAGGAGCTCATGAGATGACAACGTGCAACGCCTGTAGACTTATATGCACGTTACACTGGCCCACAGGGTCCTGCTGCACACTCACAGGGTCCTGGCCCCACACCACAGGGTCCAAGCCCACAGGGTCCTATTGCACACCCACGGGGTCCTACTGCACACCCACAGGGTCCTGCTACCACAGGGTCTTGGGACACACCCACAGGGTCCTGGCACCACACCACAGGGTCCTGGCCCACAGGGTCCTGCTGCACACTCACAGGGTCCTGGCACCACACCACAGGGTCCTGGCCCTCAGGGTCCTGCTGCACACTCACAGGGTCCTGGCACCACACCCACAAGGTCCTGGCCCATAGGTCCTGCTGCACACCCACAGGGTCCTACTGCACACCCACAAGGTCATGCTACCACAGGGTCCTGGCACACACCCACAGGGTCCTGGCACCACACCACAGGGTCCTGGCCCACAGGGTCCTGCTGCACACTCACAGGGTCCTGGCACCACACCACAGGGTCCTGGCCCACAGGGTCCTGCTACACACCCACAGGGTCCTGCTACACACCCACAGGGTCCTGCTACACACCCACAGGGTCCTGCTACCCACAGGGTTGTGCTACACACCCACAGGGTCCTGTTACACACCCAAGGGGTCCTGCTGCACACCCACAGCGTCCTGCTACCACAGGGTCTTGGCACACACCCACACACTCCTACAAATTAATCCCTGCGTCCGTCCCTGCGTGTTGACCGACCTTGTCCGATCGGGCTGAAATTTTGATGAATGGTAGTTTGCAGAATATAAAACATATTTTTCAGATAAAATTTATTAAAAAAATCAAAGGCGGCTGCGCTGTGGCCCTGTGGCTAGAGTGCAGGGATGAGTGCAGGGATAGGTTGCGGGCCACAGCGCAACAGCTGCTGATTTTTGCAAAATATTTTTCCTGCAAAATATGTTTTATTTTTTGCAAACTACCATCTATCAAAATTCCAGCCCGATCGGACAAGGTTGGTAACACGCAGGGACGGACGCAGGGATTAATTTGTAGGAGTGCAGGGTCCTGGCACCTCACCACAGGGTCCTGGCACCTCACCACAGGGTCCTGGCACCTCACCACAGGGTCCTGGCACCTCACCACAGGGTCCTGGCACCTCACCACAGGGTCCTGGCACCACAGGGTCCTGGCACCTCACCACAGGGTTCTGGCCCACAGGGTCCTGGCACCTCACCATAGGGTCCTGGCACCACAGGGTCCTGGCACCTCACCACAGGGTCCTGGCACCTCACCACAGGGTCCTGGCACCTCACCACACTCCTACAATTTAGTCCCTGCGTTTGTCCCTGCGTTCTACCGACCTTGTCCGATCGGGCTGAAAATTTGATAGATGGCAGTTTTCAGAAAATAAAACATATTTTTCAAGAAAAATATTTGGAAAAATCTAAAAGCTGTTGCGCTGTGGCCCGCAACCTATCCCTGCACTCATCCCTGCACCTACGCCCCAGGGCCACAGCGCAGCCGCCTTTGATTTTTTCAAAATATTTTTTCTGAAAAATAGGTTTTATTTTCTGCAAACTGCTATCTATCAAAATTTCAGCCCAATCGGACAAGGTCGGCAAAACGCAGGGACAAACGCAGGGACTAAAGTCTAGGAGTGCACAGGGTCCTGGCACCTCACCACAGGGTCCTGGCACCTCACCACAGGGTCCTGGCACCACAGGGTCCTGGCACCACAGGGTCCTGGCACCTCACCCCAGGGTCCTGGCCCACAGGGTCCTGGCACCTCACCACAGGGTCCTGGCACCACAGGGTCCTGGCACCTCACCACAGGGTCCTGGCCCACAGGGTCCTGGCCCACAGGGTCCTGGCACCTCACCACAGGGTCCTGGCCCACAGGGTCCTGGCACCTCACCACAGGGTCCTGGCCCACAGGGTCCTGGCACCTCACCACAGGGTCCTGGCCCACAGGGTCCTGGCACCTCACCACAGGGTCCTGGCCCACAGGGTCCTGGCACCTCACCACAGGGTCCTGGTAACACACCACATAGTCCTGGCCCACAGGGTCCTGACACCACACCACCGGGTCCTGCTTCACTAACCCTCCACATATATTTAAGTGACCATTAGTGTTATTAACACCACACCCAAGGGGTCCTGCTGCACACCCACAGCGTCCTGCTACCACAGGGTCTTGGCACACACCCACAGGGTCCTGGCTGTAACGACTAATAGGAGCTCATGAGATGACAACGTGCAACGCCTGTAGACTTATATGCACGTTACACTGGCCCACAGGGTCCTGCTGCACACTCACAGGGTCCTGGCCCCACACCACAGGGTCCAAGCCCACAGGGTCCTGTTGCACACCCACGGGGTCCTACTGCACACCCACAGGGTCCTGCTACCACAGGGTCTTGGGACACACCCACAGGGTCCTGGCACCACACCACAGGGTCCTGGCCCACAGGGTCCTGCTGCACACTCACAGGGTCCTACAACTCACTCACAGGGTCCTGCTATCCAGGGGGTCCTGCTACCCACAGGGTCCCGCGACACACCCACAGGGTCCTGCTACCCACAAGGTCCTGCTGCACACCCGCAGGGTCCTGCTACACACCCACAAGGTCTTGCTACCCACAGGGTCCTGCTGCACACCCACAGGGTCCAAGCACCACACCACAGGGTCATGGCCCACAGGGTCCTGCTGCACACTCACAGGGTCCTGGCACCACACCACAGGGTCCTGGCCCTCAGGGTCCTGCTGCACACTCACAGGGTCCTGGCACCACACCCACAAGGTCCTGGCCCATAGGTCCTGCTGCACACCCACAGGGTCCTACTGCACACCCACAAGGTCATGCTACCACAGGGTCCTGGCACACACCCACAGGGTCCTGGCCCCACACCACAGGGTCCTGGCCCACAGGGTCCTGCTGCACACTCACAGGGTCCTGGCACCACACCACAGGGTCCTGGCCCACAGGGTCCTGCTACACACCCACAGGGTCCTGCTACACACCCACAGGGTCCTGCTACACACCCACAGGGTCCTGCTACCCACAGGGTTGTGCTACACACCCACAGGGTCCTGTTACACACCCAAGGGGTCCTGCTGCACACCCACAGCGTCCTGCTACCACAGGGTCTTGGCACACACCCACACACTCCTACAAATTAATCCCTGCGTCCGTCCCTGCGTGTTGACCGACCTTGTCCGATCGGGCTGAAATTTTGATGAATGGTAGTTTGCAGAATATAAAACATATTTTTCAGATAAAATTTATTAAACAAATCAAAGACGGCTGCGCTGTGGCCCTGTGGCTAGAGTGCAAGGATGAGTGCAGGGATAGGTTGCGGGCCACAGCGCAACAGCTGCTGATTTTTGCAAAATATTTTTCCTGCAAAATATGTTTTATTTTTTGCAAACTACCATCTATCAAAATTCCAGCCCGATCGGACAAGGTTGGTAACACGCAGGGACGGACGCAGGGATTAATTTGTAGGAGTGCAGGGTCCTGGCACCTCACCACAGGGTCCTGGCACCTCACCACAGGGTCCTGGCACCTCACCACAGGGTCCTGGCACCTCACCACAGGGTCCTGGCACCTCACCACAGGGTCCTGGCACCACAGGGTCCTGGCACCTCACCACAGGGTTCTGGCCCACAGGGTCCTGGCACCTCACCATAGGGTCCTGGCACCACAGGGTCCTGGCACCTCACCACAGGGTCCTGGCACCTCACCACAGGGTCCTGGCACCTCACCACAGGGTCCTGGCACCTCACCACAGGGTCCTGGCACCTCACCACAGGGTCCTGGCACCACAGGGTCCTGGCACCACAGGGTCCTGGCACCTCACCCCAGGGTCCTGGCCCACAGGGTCCTGGCACCTCACCACAGGGTCCTGGCACCACAGGGTCCTGGCACCTCACCACAGGGTCCTGGCCCACAGGGTCCTGGCCCACAGGGTCCTGGCACCTCACCACAGGGTCCTGGCCCACAGGGTCCTGGCACCTCACCACAGGGTCCTGGCCCACAGGGTCCTGGCACCTCACCACAGGGTCCTGGCCCACAGGGTCCTGGCACCTCACCACAGGGTCCTGGTAACACACCACATAGTCCTGGCCCACAGGGTCCTGACACCACACCACCGGGTCCTGCTTCACTAACCCTCCACATATATTTAAGTGACCATTAGTGTTATTAACACCACACCCAAGGGGTCCTGCTGCACACCCACAGCGTCCTGCTACCACAGGGTCTTGGCACACACCCACAGGGTCCTGGCTGTAACGACTAATAGGAGCTCATGAGATGACAACGTGCAACGCCTGTAGACTTATATGCACGTTACACTGGCCCACAGGGTCCTGCTGCACACTCACAGGGTCCTGGCCCCACACCACAGGGTCCAAGCCCACAGGGTCCTATTGCACACCCACGGGGTCCTACTGCACACCCACAGGGTCCTGCTACCACAGGGTCTTGGGACACACCCACAGGGTCCTGGCACCACACCACAGGGTCCTGGCCCACAGGGTCCTGCTGCACACTCACAGGGTCCTGGCACCACACCACAGGGTCCTGGCCCTCAGGGTCCTGCTGCACACTCACAGGGTCCTGGCACCACACCCACAAGGTCCTGGCCCATAGGTCCTGCTGCACACCCACAGGGTCCTACTGCACACCCACAAGGTCATGCTACCACAGGGTCCTGGCACACACCCACAGGGTCCTGGCACCACACCACAGGGTCCTGGCCCACAGGGTCCTGCTGCACACTCACAGGGTCCTGGCACCACACCACAGGGTCCTGGCCCACAGGGTCCTGCTACACACCCACAGGGTCCTGCTACACACCCACAGGGTCCTGCTACACACCCACAGGGTCCTGCTACCCACAGGGTTGTGCTACACACCCACAGGGTCCTGTTACACACCCAAGGGGTCCTGCTGCACACCCACAGCGTCCTGCTACCACAGGGTCTTGGCACACACCCACACACTCCTACAAATTAATCCCTGCGTCCGTCCCTGCGTGTTGACCGACCTTGTCCGATCGGGCTGAAATTTTGATGAATGGTAGTTTGCAGAATATAAAACATATTTTTCAGATAAAATTTATTAAAAAAATCAAAGGCGGCTGCGCTGTGGCCCTGTGGCTAGAGTGCAGGGATGAGTGCAGGGATAGGTTGCGGGCCACAGCGCAACAGCTGCTGATTTTTGCAAAATATTTTTCCTGCAAAATATGTTTTATTTTTTGCAAACTACCATCTATCAAAATTCCAGCCCGATCGGACAAGGTTGGTAACACGCAGGGACGGACGCAGGGATTAATTTGTAGGAGTGCAGGGTCCTGGCACCTCACCACAGGGTCCTGGCACCTCACCACAGGGTCCTGGCACCTCACCACAGGGTCCTGGCACCTCACCACAGGGTCCTGGCACCTCACCACAGGGTCCTGGCACCACAGGGTCCTGGCACCTCACCACAGGGTTCTGGCCCACAGGGTCCTGGCACCTCACCATAGGGTCCTGGCACCACAGGGTCCTGGCACCTCACCACAGGGTCCTGGCACCTCACCACAGGGTCCTGGCACCTCACCACACTCCTACAATTTAGTCCCTGCGTTTGTCCCTGCGTTCTACCGACCTTGTCCGATCGGGCTGAAAATTTGATAGATGGCAGTTTTCAGAAAATAAAACATATTTTTCAAGAAAAATATTTGGAAAAATCTAAAAGCTGTTGCGCTGTGGCCCGCAACCTATCCCTGCACTCATCCCTGCACCTACGCCCCAGGGCCACAGCGCAGCCGCCTTTGATTTTTTCAAAATATTTTTTCTGAAAAATAGGTTTTATTTTCTGCAAACTGCTATCTATCAAAATTTCAGCCCAATCGGACAAGGTCGGCAAAACGCAGGGACAAACGCAGGGACTAAAGTCTAGGAGTGCACAGGGTCCTGGCACCTCACCACAGGGTCCTGGCACCTCACCACAGGGTCCTGGCACCACAGGGTCCTGGCACCACAGGGTCCTGGCACCTCACCCCAGGGTCCTGGCCCACAGGGTCCTGGCACCTCACCACAGGGTCCTGGCACCACAGGGTCCTGGCACCTCACCACAGGGTCCTGGCCCACAGGGTCCTGGCCCACAGGGTCCTGGCACCTCACCACAGGGTCCTGGCCCACAGGGTCCTGGCACCTCACCACAGGGTCCTGGCCCACAGGGTCCTGGCACCTCACCACAGGGTCCTGGCCCACAGGGTCCTGGCACCTCACCACAGGGTCCTGGCCCACAGGGTCCTGGCACCTCACCACAGGGTCCTGGTAACACACCACATAGTCCTGGCCCACAGGGTCCTGACACCACACCACCGGGTCCTGCTTCACTAACCCTCCACATATATTTAAGTGACCATTAGTGTTATTAACACCACACCCAAGGGGTCCTGCTGCACACCCACAGCGTCCTGCTACCACAGGGTCTTGGCACACACCCACAGGGTCCTGGCTGTAACGACTAATAGGAGCTCATGAGATGACAACGTGCAACGCCTGTAGACTTATATGCACGTTACACTGGCCCACAGGGTCCTGCTGCACACTCACAGGGTCCTGGCCCCACACCACAGGGTCCAAGCCCACAGGGTCCTGTTGCACACCCACGGGGTCCTACTGCACACCCACAGGGTCCTGCTACCACAGGGTCTTGGGACACACCCACAGGGTCCTGGCACCACACCACAGGGTCCTGGCCCACAGGGTCCTGCTGCACACTCACAGGGTCCTACAACTCACTCACAGGGTCCTGCTATCCAGGGGGTCCTGCTACCCACAGGGTCCCGCGACACACCCACAGGGTCCTGCTACCCACAAGGTCCTGCTGCACACCCGCAGGGTCCTGCTACACACCCACAAGGTCTTGCTACCCACAGGGTCCTGCTGCACACCCACAGGGTCCAAGCACCACACCACAGGGTCATGGCCCACAGGGTCCTGCTGCACACTCACAGGGTCCTGGCACCACACCACAGGGTCCTGGCCCTCAGGGTCCTGCTGCACACTCACAGGGTCCTGGCACCACACCCACAAGGTCCTGGCCCATAGGTCCTGCTGCACACCCACAGGGTCCTACTGCACACCCACAAGGTCATGCTACCACAGGGTCCTGGCACACACCCACAGGGTCCTGGCCCCACACCACAGGGTCCTGGCCCACAGGGTCCTGCTGCACACTCACAGGGTCCTGGCACCACACCACAGGGTCCTGGCCCACAGGGTCCTGCTACACACCCACAGGGTCCTGCTACACACCCACAGGGTCCTGCTACACACCCACAGGGTCCTGCTACCCACAGGGTTGTGCTACACACCCACAGGGTCCTGTTACACACCCAAGGGGTCCTGCTGCACACCCACAGCGTCCTGCTACCACAGGGTCTTGGCACACACCCACAGGGTCCTGGCACCTCACCACAGGGTCCTGGCCCACAGGGTCCTACTGCACACCCACAGGGTCCTGCTACACACCCACAGGGTTCAGCTACACACCCACAGGGTCCTGCTGAACACCCACAGGGTTCTGCTACACACCCACAGGGTCCTGCTACCCACACTCCTACAATTTAGTCCCTGCGTTTGTCCCTGCGTTCTACCGACCTTGTCCGATCGGGCTGGAAATTTGATAGATGGCAGTTTTCAGAAAATAAAACATATTTTCCAAGAAAAATAATTGGAAAAATCCAAAAACTGCTGCGCTGTGGCCCGCAACCTATCCCTGCACTTATCCCTGCACCTACGCCCCAGGGCCGCAGCGCAGCCGCCTTTGATTTTTTCAAAATATTGTTTCTGAAAAATATGTTTTATTTTCTGCAAACTACCATCTATCAAAATTTTAGCCCGATCGGACAAGGTCGGTAGAACGCAGGGACAAACGCAGGGACTAAATTGTAGGAGTGCACAGGGTTGTGCTCCACACCCACAGGGTCCTGTTACACACCCAAGGGGTCCTGTTGCACACCCACAGCGTCCTGCTACCACAGGGCTTTGGCACACACCCACAGGGTCCTGGCACCTCACCACAGGTTCCTGGCACCTCACCACAGGGTCCTGGCACCTCACCACAGGGTCCTGGCACCTCACCACAGGGTCCTGGCACCTCACCACAGGGTCCTGGCACCACAGGGTCCTGGCACCTCACCACAGGGTTCTGGCCCACAGGGTCCAGGCACCTCACCATAGGGTCCTGGCACCACAGGGTCCTGGCACCTCACCACAGGGTCCTGGCACCTCACCACAGGGTCCTGGCACCTCACCACAGGGTCCTGGCACCTCACCACAGGGTCCTGGCACCTCACCACAGGGTCCTGGCACCACAGGGTCCTGGCACCACAGGGTCCTGGCACCTCACCCCAGGGTCCTGGCCCACAGGGTCCTGGCACCTCACCACAGGGTCCTGGCACAACAGGGTCCTGGCACCTCACCACAGGGTCCTGGCCCACAGGGTCCTGGCACCTCACCACAGGGTCCTGGCCCACAGGGTCCTGGCACCTCACCACAGGGTCCTGGCCCACAGGGTCCTAGCACCTCACCACAGGGTCCTGGCCCACAGGGTCCTGGCACCTCACCACAGGGTCCTGGCCCACAGGGTCCTGGCACCTCACCACAGGGTCCTGGTAACACACCACATAGTCCTGGCCCACAGGGTCCTGACACCACACCACAGGGTCCTGCTTCACTAACCCTCCACATATATTTAAGTGACCATTAGTGTTATTAACACCACACCCAAGGGGTCCTGCTGCACACCCACAGCGTCCTGCTACCACAGGGTCTTGGCACACACCCACAGGGTCCTGGCTGTAACGACTAATAGGAGCTCATGAGATGACAACGTGCAACGCCTGTAGACTTATATGCACGTTACACTGGCCCACAGGGTCCTGCTGCACACTCACAGGGTCCTGGCACCACACCACAGGGTCCTGGCCCACAGGGTCCTGCTGCACACTCACAGGGTCCTACAACTCACTCACAGGGTCCTGCTATCCAGGGGGTCCTGCTACCCACAGGGTCCCGCGACACACCCACAGGGTCCTGCTACCCACAAGGTCCTGCTGCACACCCGCAGGGTCCTGCTACACACCCACAAGGTCTTGCTACCCACAGGGTCCTGCTGCACACCCACAGGGTCCAAGCACCACACCACAGGGTCATGGCCCACAGGGTCCTGCTGCACACTCACAGGGTCCTGGCACCACACCACAGGGTCCTGGCCCTCAGGGTCCTGCTGCACACTCACAGGGTCCTGGCACCACACCCACAAGGTCCTGGCCCATAGGTCCTGCTGCACACCCACAGGGTCCTACTGCACACCCACAAGGTCATGCTACCACAGGGTCCTGGCACACACCCACAGGGTCCTGGCACCACACCACAGGGTCCTGGCCCACAGGGTCCTGCTGCACACTCACAGGGTCCTGGCACCACACCACAGGGTCCTGGCCCACAGGGTCCTGCTACACACCCACAGGGTCCTGCTACACACCCACAGGGTCCTGCTACACACCCACAGGGTCCTGCTACCCACAGGGTTGTGCTTCACACCCACAGGGTCCTGTTACACACCCAAGGGGTCCTGCTGCACACCCACAGCGTCCTGCTACCACAGGGTCTTGGCACACACCCACACACTCCTACAAATTAATCCATGCGTCCGTCCCTGCGTGTTGACCGACCTTGTCCGATCGGGCTGAAATTTTGATGAATGGTAGTTTGCAGAATATAAAACATATTTTTCAGATAAAATTTATTAAAAAAATCAAAGGCGGCTGCGCTGTGGCCCTGTGGCTAGAGTGCAGGGATGAGTGCAGGGATAGGTTGCGGGCCACAGCGCAACAGCTGCTGATTTTTGCAAAATATTTTTCCTGCAAAATATGTTTTATTTTTTGCAAACTACCATCTATCAAAATTCCAGCCCGATCGGACAAGGTTGGTAACACGCAGGGACGGACGCAGGGATTAATTTGTAGGAGTGCAGGGTCCTGGCACCTCACCACAGGGTCCTGGCACCTCACCACAGGGTCCTGGCACCTCACCACAAGGTCCTGGCACCTCACCACAGGGTCCTGGCACCTCACCACAGGGTCCTGGCACCACAGGGTCCTGGCACCTCACCACAGGGTTCTGGCCCACAGGGTCCTGGCACCTCACCATAGGGTCCTGGCACCACAGGGTCCTGGCACCTCACCACAGGGTCCTGGCACCTCACCACAGGGTCCTGGCACCTCACCACAGGGTCCTGGCACCTCACCACAGGGTCCTGGCACCTCACCACAGGGTCCTGGCACCACAGGGTCCTGGCACCACAGGGTCCTGGCACCTCACCCCAGGGTCCTGGCCCACAGGGTCCTGGCACCTCACCACAGGGTCCTGGCACCACAGGGTCCTGGCACCTCACCACAGGGTCCTGGCCCACAGGGTCCTGGCCCACAGGGTCCTGGCACCTCACCACAGGGTCCTGGCCCACAGGGTCCTGGCACCTCACCACAGGGTCCTGGCCCACAGGGTCCTGGCACCTCACCACAGGGTCCTGGCCCACAGGGTCCTGGCACCTCACCACAGGGTCCTGGCCCACAGGGTCCTGGCACCTCACCACAGGGTCCTGGTAACACACCACATAGTCCTGGCCCACAGGGTCCTGACACCACACCACCGGGTCCTGCTTCACTAACCCTCCACATATATTTAAGTGACCATTAGTGTTATTAACACCACACCCAAGGGGTCCTGCTGCACACCCACAGCGTCCTGCTACCACAGGGTCTTGGCACACACCCACAGGGTCCTGGCTGTAACGACTAATAGGAGCTCATGAGATGACAACGTGCAACGCCTGTAGACTTATATGCACGTTACACTGGCCCACAGGGTCCTGCTGCACACTCACAGGGTCCTGGCCCCACACCACAGGGTCCAAGCCCACAGGGTCCTGTTGCACACCCACGGGGTCCTACTGCACACCCACAGGGTCCTGCTACCACAGGGTCTTGGGACACACCCACAGGGTCCTGGCACCACACCACAGGGTCCTGGCCCACAGGGTCCTGCTGCACACTCACAGGGTCCTACAACTCACTCACAGGGTCCTGCTATCCAGGGGGTCCTGCTACCCACAGGGTCCCGCGACACACCCACAGGGTCCTGCTACCCACAAGGTCCTGCTGCACACCCGCAGGGTCCTGCTACACACCCACAAGGTCTTGCTACCCACAGGGTCCTGCTGCACACCCACAGGGTCCAAGCACCACACCACAGGGTCATGGCCCACAGGGTCCTGCTGCACACTCACAGGGTCCTGGCACCACACCACAGGGTCCTGGCCCTCAGGGTCCTGCTGCACACTCACAGGGTCCTGGCACCACACCCACAAGGTCCTGGCCCATAGGTCCCGCTGCACACCCACAGGGTCCTACTGCACACCCACAAGGTCATGCTACCACAGGGTCCTGGCACACACCCACAGGGTCCTGGCACCACACCACAGGGTCCTGGCCCACAGGGTCCTGCTGCACACTCACAGGGTCCTGGCACCACACCACAGGGTCCTGGCCCACAGGGTCCTGCTACACACCCACAGGGTCCTGCTACACACCCACAGGGTCCTGCTACACACCCACAGGGTCCTGCTACCCACAGGGTTGTGCTACACACCCACAGGGTCCTGTTACACACCCAAGGGGTCCTGCTGCACACCCACAGCGTCCTGCTACCACAGGGTCTTGGCACACACCCACACACTCCTACAAATTAATCCCTGCGTCCGTCCCTGCGTGTTGACCGACCTTGTCCGATCGGGCTGAAATTTTGATGAATGGTAGTTTGCAGAATATAAAACATATTTTTCAGATAAAATTTATTAAAAAAATCAAAGGCGGCTGCGCTGTGGCCCTGTGGCTAGAGTGCAGGGATGAGTGCAGGGATAGGTTGCGGGCCACAGCGCAACAGCTGCTGATTTTTGCAAAATATTTTTCCTGCAAAATATGTTTTATTTTTTGCAAACTACCATCTATCAAAATTCCAGCCCGATCGGACAAGGTTGGTAACACGCAGGGACGGACGCAGGGATTAATTTGTAGGAGTGCAGGGTCCTGGCACCTCACCACAGGGTCCTGGCACCTCACCACACTCCTACAAATTAATCCCTGCGTTTTTCCCTGCGTTTTAGGCCAACCTTGTCCGATTGGACTGAAAATTTGATAGATGGTATTTTGCAGAAAATAAAACATATTGTTTTTTGAAAACTTTTCTCAAAAAACAATATGTTTTATTTTCTGCAAAACACCATCTATCAAAATTTTAGTCCAATCGGACAAGGTTGGCCTAAAACGCAGGGAAAAACGCAGGGATTAATTTGTAGGAGTGCACAGGGTCCTGGCACCTCACCACAGGGTCCTGGCACCTCACCACAGGGTCCTGGCACCTCACCACAGGGTCCTGGCACCACAGGGTCCTGGCACCTCACCACAGGGTTCTGGCCCACAGGGTCCTGGCACCTCACCATAGGGTCCTGGCACCACAGGGTCCTGGCACCTCACCACAGGGTCCTGGCACCTCACCACAGGGTCCTGGCACCTCACCACAGGGTCCTGGCACCTCACCACAGAGTCCTGGCACCTCACCACAGGGTCCTGGCACCACAGGGTCCTGGCACCACAGGGTCCTGGCACCTCACCCCAGGGTCCTGGCCCACAGGGTCCTGGCACCTCACCACAGGGTCCTGGCACCACAGGGTCCTGGCACCTCACCACAGGGTCCTGGCCCACAGGGTCCTGGCCCACAGGGTCCTGGCACCTCACCACAGGGTCCTGGCCCACAGGGTCCTGGCACCTCACCACAGGGTCCTGGCCCACAGGGTCCTGGCACCTCACCACAGGGTCCTGGCCCACAGGGTCCTGGCACCTCACCACAGGGTCCTGGCCCACAGGGTCCTGGCACCTCACCACAGGGTCCTGGTAACACACCACATAGTCCTGGCCCACAGGGTCCTGACACCACACCACCGGGTCCTGCTTCACTAACCCTCCACATATATTTAAGTGACCATTAGTGTTATTAACACCACACCCAAGGGGTCCTGCTGCACACCCACAGCGTCCTGCTACAACAGGGTCTTGGCACACACCCACAGGGTCCTGGCTGTAACGACTAATAGGAGCTCATGAGATGACAACGTGCAACGCCTGTAGACTTATATGCACGTTACACTGGCCCACAGGGTCCTGCTGCACACTCACAGGGTCCTGGCCCCACACCACAGGGTCCAAGCCCACAGGGTCCTGTTGCACACCCACGGGGTCCTACTACACACCCACAGGGTCCTGCTACCACAGGGTCTTGGGACACACCCACAGGGTCCTGGCACCACACCACAGGGTCCTGGCCCACAGGGTCCTGCTGCACACTCACAGGGTCCTGGCACCACACCACAGGGTCCTGGCCCACAGGGTCCTACTGCACACCCACAGGGTCCTGCTACACACCCACAGGGTTCTGCTACACACCCACAGGGTCCTGCTGAACACCCACAGGGTTCTGCTACACACCCACAGGGTCCTGGCACACACCCACAGGGTCCCGTTGCACTGACGCTCCATAGGGTCCTGGCACACACCCACAGTGTCCTGCTGCTCTGACCCTCCACATATATTTAAGTGACCATTAGTGTTATAAATTCAACTATGCGTACACTCCTACAAATTAATCCCTGCGTCCGTCCCTGCGTGTTGACCGACCTTGTCCGATCGGGCTGAAAAAGGCGGCTGCGTTGTGGCCCTGTGGCTAGAGTGCAGGGATGAGTGCAGGGATAGGTTGCGGGCCACAGCGCAACAGCTGCTGATTTTTTTAAAATATTTTTCTTGCAAAATATGTTTTATTTGCTGCAAACTACCATCTATTAATATTTCAGCCCGATCGGACAAGGTTGGTCAACACGCAGGGACGGACGCAGGGATTAATTTGTAGGAGTGTATCTTGATGCAACTATGCGTGCTACAACTGCAACCATGCTGCATTTACTGCTCCCCTTGCCCTATCACCCCCCGCCTATCTCTATAACACGGTATGCCCTAAGGTTACAAAATAATCAGGCTGCATGGAGGCTTGCATGAAGTTCTTGCAAAGGAACTGCGAAGGAAGAAAAGGAATCACGCAGGAATGCAGGCTTCCCCGCCAAGCTGGCGTTAGCCGCCGGGAGCAGCCAACAGGGGATCGCAGCCAAGAGGGTAACTACGAGCCAGTAACGACGACACCTTAAGCGGGTAGCAGGACCCGACGAAGCGTCAGAAAAGGCGCAGAATGAGCCAAGTTTCGTCCGACCCCAAGCGAGGTCAAGATGACGCGATGGGAGGCGCAGCAGGTAGACGCAGGCCTTCTCTGCTTCTCCTCGTTGCTATCTTGACCCTGCCCTCCACTGCCCTGCCCTGCCCTACCAAAGCCACCCCGAGCCGCTTGTCAATCCACCCAAAAGGCACCATAAGCGGTGACCGTGCAGGCAGGTTGGCTCCGGGCACAAGCCCAAATCTGCGCGACAGCTGGTGCAACCGGCCTAGCCTAAGCTCGTCCCCTGGGCATATGCCTGCAGGCCCTGAGCCTGACGCGCCGGAACCGGAGTTCTCCCTGGCATCCGGCTCGACAGAGCTCAGCATAGCGCTTACTGAGTATTGTAAGAACCTGCAACTCCTCCCTCAGGGCCATCCCACATCTCAGCGTGCTCTGTAAGCATTCCGCACGGAAAGTGGCACGCCGAGATCTGTCGCTCCCTACCAAAGCGGGTCGCGCTCCGCCCACCCTAAGCATAACACGCTGAATACTGAGAGCTGCCGACTAGTCATCGCCAGCGTATGCGACGCCTTCCTAGAAGGGTACGTGCTGGGCCCATTGAGCCACTTGTTGGGTAACCTGTCAACCCTAACCCTCAAAGATATGCACTACACCGAGCTACACTACACAGGTGATGTTGTCCAACCCATACAAGTGCATACAGGTGACCAACCAAGAATCATAGCAACGCCACACTGTCCCACTACTTGCCATCCTGCAGCCCTTGTCCCCTGTCCCCTCCACCCCCCTCGGCCTGTGAGACCTTGCCATACAGATCATAAAGCTCTCAGCCCCCTCCTCCTGCCACCCCTGCCCCTCTGCACCCCTCAGCCCCTACTGACCTGGCAACCAAGCCACCATGGCCACTAGGGGCCGCCCCGCCCCGCCCCGCCCCGCCCCGCCCCGCCCCGCCCCGCCCCGCCCCGCCCCGCCCCGCCCCGCCCCGCCCCGCCCCGCCCCGCCCCGCCCCGCCCCGCCCCGCCCCGCCCCGCCCCGCCCCGCCCCGCCCCGCCCCGCCCCGCCCCGCCCCGCCCCGCCCCGCCCCGCCCCGCCCCGCCCCGCCCCGCCCCGCCCCGCCCCGCCCCGCCCCGCCCCGCCCCGCCCCGCCCCGCCCCGCCCCGCCCCGCCCCGCCCCGCCCCGCCCCGCCCCGCCCCGCCCCGCCCCGCCCCGCCCCGCCCCGCCCCGCCCCGCCCCGCCCCGCCCCGCCCCGCCCCGCCCCGCCCCGCCCCGCCCCGCCCCGCCCCGCCCCGCCCCGCCCCGCCCCGCCCCGCCCCGCCCCGCCCCGCCCCGCCCCGCCCCGCCCCGCCCCGCCCCGCCCCGCCCCGCCCCGCCCCGCCCCGCCCCGCCCCGCCCCGCCCCGCCCCGCCCCGCCCCGCCCCGCCCCGCCCCGCCCCGCCCCGCCCCGCCCCGCCCCGCCCCGCCCCGCCCCGCCCCGCCCCGCCCCGCCCCGCCCCGCCCCGCCCCGCCCCGCCCCGCCCCGCCCCGCCCCGCCCCGCCCCGCCCCGTGGGTATGGAAGTGGCGTATGGAAGTGGCCAGCCCTTGCACATGAGTGGTCCGATGCCCAAGCTAATCGCAAAGATGTCCCTTGTTTGCTGCAGGTCCCACGGTCAGCCCCCCATTCTTCCCCCCTTCCTCCTTCCCCCTTCCCTACCCTCCCAACAGCAGCTGCAAGGGCCTCGGGGGAGGTGGTAGGTGACCAGGCTGCCCCCTGCAACCAGCTGCCAGGGCCTGTGGGAGGGTTGCAGGTGACCGGCTGTCCAATTGCGAGCAGCAACCAGGGCATTGGGGGAGGTGGCTGGGGGCAACCCTGCTCCCATGCCAGCTGCCCCTGCTCGCAGCCACTTGAGTTGGCTGCCCCATGCTGGTTTTCCCTTCAAATTCAGTAGCAACTGCGACAATTCCTCGTCCTTACTCTTTGCCCCTGGGCACTATGCCTTTATGTACCATTCAATCAGCTTTACTATCTGCTTCATATCACTTACTCCCTTTGCCAAAGCCTTGTTGCCTTTCCGCCAGCAGACATCCTTCTCTTGTTCACTCACGCCACTTGCGGGTTGGGGTCAAGCTGCCACAACCCTTGCTTGCCTACTTGGAAGGTCTGTATAGGGATGATAGCTATGTGCTGATAAATGGCCCCCATCGTACCCCCCCCGGACTCCGGACCAAGGTGTCAAGCGAGGCTGCCCCATCAGCCCACTCCCGTTTGCTCTTTACATTCACGACGTTAGTAAGGAGTTCCTAGGTCCTGTTGATGTTGTGAGGGTGCAAGGCACACTTGTCACCCTCTTCATGTATGCTGATGACCTGACCCTGGTGAGCACCTCGCCCCACGGGCTGCAGTGGCTGGTCTGCCAACTACAAGGCAGATAGGAAACACCTTCCTGTTAATGTGGGCAAGTCAAAGGTGATGGTCTTCAATGGCAACTCACAAACTGCAGCACCCATCATTGGGTACAAGCATGTGATCCTGCCTGTGGTACGAGAGTTCAAGTACTTAGGCATGCACTTCAATCCTAGCGCCACCCCTGCTTTTGTTGCCACTCATATATAGGCTGACATGTTCCTCGCCATGCGCCAGGCGTGCAACCGTGCTAGAGAGTATGGGGCCCTGCCGGATCCTTATGCCCTGTGTCACCTCATCACAATGTTCGTGCTCCCCTTAGGACTGTATGGCAGCCAGGTATGGGGCACTACCTTCCTTGGGCACGGTATGCGGCTCTCCTACCCAGTGCAAACACGCATGCTCTGCTTTCTCAGGTTTGCTGCCAGGGTACGTGGTTCAGTGTCAGGCCTGATGGTGCTGCATGAGTTGGGGCAGCTGCCCCTCCAGCTTTACGAGCTCAAAGCTGCCTGCAAGTTCTGGAACAGTGCCAAACTATCCCACAATGACCTGCTAATGAGGGTCATCAAGGCAGATGTGGAGTTCGGCAGGAGCTGTCAGGTTAGTTTGAGTGCTCAATTGCAGCCGGCCGCCAAAGAGCTGATGGGGGGTGAGTTAACCTGAAGCCCGGACATGGTCCTAGGCACCAAGGCTTTGGAAGTTAAGTGGCTTGAGAGGTGGGGGAGGCGTTGGGCTAGTTTTGGTGTAAGCCACCTACCTACCTCAAAGGCCGCTGACCTGCCCTTCCCTCCTCTCAAAGTTTCAAGGCTTCTACCACAGTCGCTTGCTTTCGGAGGGCCTCGACATTGTACGGATGATATGGCTTGCTGTTGCTACCCCTGCCTGCCAGTAACCCTGCAGGCCTGGGCCAAGGCCTCGGCCAGGGCTCTGCAGCCTTGCTGATGCTGCCCCTGCTTGCCAATGACCATGCAGGCCAGGGCAAGGGCCTAGGCATGGGCGTAGGCCTGGGCCAGTGCCAGTGCCTGGGCCAGGGCTCGGTAGCCCTGCTGTCGCTGCTGCTGATGTTGCTGCTGCCCATGCTGCTGTTGTTTGCAGGTTGTAGAGGTCATTAAGGACCTCCATGGGCCCTCGTGGTGGTCGACGCAACAGCTCGCTGTGCAACACTTGCTTCGCTGCAAATGCCAACACTCATGAAAGCCGCTACAGTGCTGCATGTGCTGGCACAGTTAGTGTTGGGAGCTGACTTCTTGGTTGGTCTTGGCACAGGACTTTAGTGATGGCAAGGAAGGCTTCTGACACTGCCTCGTAGCAAGCCTTGAGCCTTCTGCAAACCCTGCCTGATTGTTTTCCTGTTTCTTGCGTGGCAGGCTGTGCACTAGATTGGATATTGCCTGTTGCAGCTCTGGCAAAGAGCTGAAGATATGCTTTGCTGCGTGGAGCAGCCACGAGTCTAGCAGGTAGATCTCAAACATGATCATTGGCACCACTAATCATTGGCATGTCTCCGCTGAACAATCAAGAATTGACAAGCACTCACCTAATCTTGTCACCACCACTGACAAGCTTCATCAGCGTCTTGTACGCATTGTTGTACACAATAATCTTCAGCAGGTCCGGCAACTCTGTAATCTTAGCCTGGTGGTAGGCCTTGCAGTACTCTTTCTGCAAGGCTGCATGGAATTGTTTCAATGCTGACACCTTCTGCATGCATATGAAACAACATAGCACGCCAAACACCTTGAAGCACAAGCACGTGCATGGCTGTCGTGTAATGCAGCAGGCTAGCATAGACCCACGAAATGGGCTGCTCCATGCCTTGTTTCCAGCTGTTCCAGCTCTTCTGCTGGTGTGGCTTGCACCTAAGCCTCTTGATGAGTCCTAGAAGCTTCACGACGTCTATGCAGTATAGAGTCGCGCTTGGTCAACGCATTTGGGTTCTTGGCTCTCGCACCATCGCTGCAGTTGGTGAGGTCAATGCGGTCAGTTGTCAGCACATGGATTCTAGCACAACCACGTATTGCTTCAGCTGCGTTCCGTAGCTACGAATGCTTTTGTCCCTTCGGCCATCGTCGAGCTTTAAATATGGTTCTCGGACCAGGCTGGTCCGTGAGGCTCGGCCGGGGTGGTCCGGGGCTGGTCTGAGGCTGGTCCGGGAGTGACTGGCCACTCGGTCCGAATTGTCATGATAACGCGTGTTTATTCCATTTGTCAGGGAGTGATAACAAGTCCGGTCGCGTTTCAGTGGGCATCTGTGGATGAGTGGGTATTGAATACATTCACGTCGCAAGGGTTTCATGTGTACTGAACTAAGCATGTGACAGAGCAATGCATCAAGGTGGATGCTTCGATACTCTTATCGCCAAACATGGTCCCATTACAAGCAGATGTTGGTACAGCCTTTGGTGCCATCATCTTCCTTTCATGCCGTAGGATGCGCTGGTGGGACCAGCCTCAAGGCGCTCCGACACATCCTGAGAACAAGACAGAAGCAACAGTCTCGCACAAGCCCGCTTGGCCCAAGATGAAGTGCAGCCGTATCTGCTGGTGTCATAGGTTGATAAGCTTGGCTGGCTAACCAAAGGCTGGCCCGGTAGAGCCATGTCAGCATGATTACCTGCTCCTTCACCACTACCAAGTGAATGCCTGCAAGGTGGGCAAGTAAGACGATGCCAAACACAAACATCAGCACAATGCCCACTAGCATGCCCGGACATGCATCGAAGGCGTCCTGCACGGCATCAGTGCATAAAAGGGTTGTATAACGAAACATACCACATGCCAAGGAGTGGGGAGTGTGCATGATCATAGTGTAGGCGCTCATGTGCACGTGCTTGCCTTGCAAAGCTGGGCATTGCATGCCTCATCACCTACTTGACAAGCGACCCTAGCTGCTTTGATGGCAGGAACGTCACACGTGCATTGCACGTTCGCACTGGTTGTGCTTGCTGTCACAATGGAGAAAATGCCTGAGGAGGCCAGATTTAAGCAGGGTATGGGGCACACAGATGTTGTAGGGACCAACGTTTGGCTCTGGGGCACCAACAACAGCAGCTCCTGCAATACATGGCATGGTGCACAAGCAAAAGTGAGAGACCAGCAATGTGAGAACACTAGGTCTGTGAGATTGCTGGGAGCAATGTGAGAGTGCACTTGCTACAACGTACCACGGAGTTGACTAGTTGTTGCAACACGACCCAGATGATTCCAGCAAAACTCCCCACAGCCAACATCAAAATGCCCAGCCAGATCATAATGCCCCACCACGCACCCTGCACTACAGAGCACCATGCAAGTAATAATGCAGCAGAATGCTGAGCATCACAACTGCAATTCTACTCAGTGGAGCAGGTGCAGTCCACATCTTGAACTATGCACCTGCAATGCGAGAAGGGCATAGTGAAGCCGGGGACCCCACTCTTCATGTCTTCGGCCTGCGGCATCCACGCATGCATGAGCGATGAGAAAGGGTGTCACTAGTCGACGGCAGACATCACAAACATACTAGCTGGGGCCTTGCAACATATCATGCCACTGGTACGGCGTGATAGGATAGTGTGTGCCTATCAGTCATGTGCTTGGCACATTGCCATGGAGCCATGGCACATGGTCTGCTACCAATCAACACTACTCACCATATAAAACCCACACATCTTTTGGGGGGCAGCTGGGCATAGGAAGCATGTCTCAAGCTCAAGGTTAGCCCTCTTAATCACATCCCAACGGAAAGCTCAACCACACTAGTTGCATGTGCAAGAGTACCACTGCTGCCTCACCCTCTGAATCCTGCTGCACCTCCAAGTGACTCCGTAGGAGTGATGCCACGTGGATGAGCACGGCAAACAGAGCATAAACCACGCAGGTACTAAGCAGAGCCGTGGCAACACGGTCCAGCTGCATGGAAAAGAGCACGTGCCACTGTGCTTGGAGGGATGCCCTAGAGACTGGCACCCTGTCGCCAAGTGTGCTAGCTGGTACGGTGTGCATATACCTGACTCAAAGCCCCGCCAGCCACAGTTGTAGCCTGCAGGAACAGATTTATGTTGGGTAGAAGTTGAGTTTGGCTCACTGGTACAACATTAGCCAGGCAACTGAGCTGTCATCACGGCAAAACACTTACTTGTAGGATTTCCACGACATCTTTAGATTTGTTGTATGCCAGCGTTGTGAAATGGATCCTGATGTGCAGCAGGTGATTCTGGTGATGACCAATCCTCCCAGCTAGAGACCGCATGCCATAGCCGCACCCTACCATAGTCCCATTCCAACTGTCCAGAACAGCAGTGCTGTAACCGCGACGGATGGCAGGTAGGCCCACCAGGGCCTGAGCCTGCAAAGCGCAGCGATTGCCCACAAGCTAATGTATAGCAACTATGACCCCTTGCAAACAAGTGCTTGCGCACTCGCCTCTTCAGGTATGCTACAGCCATCATGTAAAAAGTCGCAGGCCCCCTGTCGCGGAGGAGACTCTCACGCAAGGCTAACGTCCGGGCTCCTCAGAATGCTAATGGGCGCGCAATGCTATGGCATGGGCACGACATGTCCGCACATTTAAACAACAAACGATTTCACTCTAGGCCGGTCCTGGATTGCTTCTTCCAGGTGGCTCAGCCACCAGATGACGGCTGCTCAAGCAAGAAGGGATAATTTGTCTTTGTACCTTGTACATGAAGCCCCTAGGGGTACCCGTAGCACCAAAAGTATTCTTCTGTTCAATGCTTAACACAAAGTCAGGCGCCCCCAACATGGGGTTGGTAATATGCATGCGATTACCCCCTCAATAGTGCATCGTTTTCAATAGCGTTTATCACATTGGCACTGGCGGTTTAGTCCGCGTAATCTGACCATCAGCGCTAGCCATTGGAGTCTTTGCTCGCGTACTGCCACATGTGCCCGCGAATCACAGCGGCGAGACGGGTATCCTTGGCACGGTGAGCCACATCGCTGTGACCCCATCAACCTAGCGTAGTGAGCTGATTGTGCACAAATGGAATGTCCGGCCAACACCCAACGCGATGTCTGCCGGGCGTGCAGGGCACCTTGACGGGGTGATTTAAACATCTGGGCGTATTCGCTTTCGCCGAACACACCATTTGGGTCGGCGCACACTAAGGTATCACCGGCTTACACCCCCCCCTCCTCCACTGTGTCCTCCACTGTGTTGCACCCGCTGCACCCATAGAAAAAGCGATACGTAATGTTTGTTCTTGACTCATTGGCGGATCTCTTGAAACAAGCCGCACATCAAACAGCCCAGGCCTTAATCCGTTTGACACTTTCAAAGTTACATCATGTTCACTAGGCACATGGTATGCATCGACCCACCATGCCCGCCACCCCTCCACCCATCGTTGCAGGAGCCCACCTCATTGAGCCTGCCCACCCCCTCCCAGCCCACCCCCTCCCAGCCCACCCCTCCCAGCCCACACCCTCCCAGGCCCCCCCCCCTCCCAGGCCCCCCCCTCCCAGCCCACCCCTTCACAGCCCAACCACTTACAGCCCACCCCCTCCCAGCCCAAACCCTCCCAGCCCTACCCCTCCAAACCTAACCCCCAGCCTTTGCAGCCACCATGGGGGGTAAGAGGCCTAGCAAGACGCGGCGCCAATCAGTGCTGGGCGATTCGCCAAAGACGTATTACTCAGTGTAATAAAAAACATCAAAACAGGAGTTTTTTATTACTTTTAATATATATTAATTAACTAATTAATTGTTTATTAAATATAAATCAAAATAAGTTAAAATAAATCGCAAAAATCGCCATTTGAGTCTAAACAATTACAGCATACTCCCTTGTGATATATCCCACATATGCAATATATCCTACATAGCCCCACACCCCAGCCCTTGTGGGTCAGCATGCAACAGGCTAGGCTGTAGCCCCACACTCTAGCCCTAGTGGGTCAGCATGCAACAGGGCTGGGCTGTAGCCCCACACCCTAGCCCTAATGGGTCAGCATGCAACAGGGCTGTAGCCCCACACCCTAGCCCTAATGGGTCAGCATGCAACAGGGTTGTAGCCCCACACCCTAGCCCTAATGGGTCAGCATGCAGCCCTAACCCTAGCATGCACCCTAACACTAGCCCTAACCCTAGCATGCAGCCCTAAACCTAGCCCTGTAGCCCCACACCCTAGCCCCACACCCTAGCCCTAGTGGGTCAGCATGCAATAGGCTGGGCTGTAGCCCTAGACCCTGTGCCCTAGGTAACGGCCCCTGGCAGATGCCCCAGCCATCCAGTAATCAATGGCCTCTTTGTAGGGGAACGTCTTGAGGGTGAAGGTCTTGCGGAGGCGGAGGATGCGTCGAAGAGGTGACAAGAGGCTCACCCAGCGAGTTGGAACCCTCCTGAGCACCTTGACATCAGTCCCAAGGAGGTTGCGGGAGATGGCCCGCAGTTCACCCTGGCGCTTGGGGCTGCGGCAGAAATAGTGGGCTAAGGTGGAGGAAAGGCTGTTGAGCTTGCTAATGACAGGGGTGTCTTCAATTGCCTTGCCAGCCAGCTGGCCGCGGTGCGCATGGCACCACACCCCTTGAACAAATGGGGCCACCTTGGTGCGCAGTTGCACCACCACGCCAGTGTGGGCGCCCTGCAGCACAGATGCCCCATCGCAGCCAAAGCTGACAAGCTTGCTGCCCAGCTGCTCCATAGACAGCTGCAGCTTGCTGCCAACAGTTGCAAGGAGGAGGTCAAGGAGGTCATCCGCTGTAGCGCCATCAACAGGTGGCAAATCCACAAAGGTTGCTTGGCGCACGAAGTCCCTGTCCATGGAGTGCATAAAGATGCACATATAACCCTTGCCATCGTATAACCCTTGTCTCTGGGTCGGCTGCAGCTTGCGCATAGCTGTCTTCAAGGGTCATGACACGACAGCCAGCAGCCTCAACAGCTGATAGCTGCTGCTTGGCGTGTCTCATGGCAATCTTGTCCACCCTTGCTGTGCCAGCTGGGCTGAGAGGGAGGGCCGCTGGGCTGAGAGGGATGGTACCAAAAGGACGGCCGCCAGGACTGAGCCCAGCTGCCTTCACTGCGTTAGAGTGCTTGACGGAGGCTGCATGCGTATCGACAGTGGCCTTGCGGGCTTGTATCGACTGAGGGTGGAGGCAGAACCGGCAGCTGACACGGTCGGGGCTGCCAAGGATAGGCTTAATCCAATGCCCATGGTCCTTGCGCATGCTGTCAGTGATGCCATACTTCTGCTTGCTGACCCAAGCTCCATCACTGCTGCCTTTCTTCACCTTGCTCTGCAAGGACAAGATCCTATTGGGAGCTCTTCACAACCTGGGCATCTTGCTGTATACCAACCTTGGCAGGTCCATTCTTTTCCAAGTCCGCATCATCATCGCTTGCTACGCTCTGCACCCAAATATACTCATCGCATCGCGTTGTTGACATGCTGCGTTGACGGACATGCTACGGTTACTGACCTCAACGCCTTCGTCATCGGCACTTGTTGTTACAGAGCGTTGGGACGCTATGTGGTTGTACTGCGATGGATGTTCGGCTGTGGTGGGCAGCCGCCCGCTTTGGGGTTTGCGGAAGATGGGATACATTGTTGGGGGATAAGTAATAAGCGGAGTACCAAACGGGCGGTGGAGCTATTACCGATGTAATAAAGTTCACTCATTTTGAGGACGGTTTTTTCGACTTATTACCGGTTTTTGCGCTGGATTATTACCGACTTATTACATTATTACCCAATCGCCCAGCACTGGCGCCAATCCCTGCAAGAGCTGCATGCCCCACCCAAGGCAGGATTTAAGTGCTGCCCCAATGGTTTAAAAGCTCAAAGGAACAAGGCACAGGTGGAGGCCATGAAATTGCGGGCACAGGTTGAGCAGCTCCACCAGCAGCTCGGTGATGCGGTGGCAGATTATCAGCTGCTGCAGGCAGACACGGAGCAGCTGCAGGCAGCACACCAAGAGGTGCAGGGTGAGAATGAGTCATTGGAGCAGCTGGCTGAGGAGCGCACCCATGCAATCCAGATGCTGCAGCAAGACAAGCGCCGGCTGTCCCTTGCGCTACGCAACGTCCGCCGCTGCCGTGTAAGCGGCCCCCGGCTCACCCGGCATCAGCGGCAGCTAATGAACATCCTGATGCGGCACCAGGTGTCACCAGAGGTGCTGCAGCGGTGTGCTGAGGGTGGCTATGGCATCCCGTCAGGCACTGCAGCCCAGCAGCCCTGCCCATCTCCTGACCCACCCGCGTTCACCACCAACTTCATTCCCACGCAAGTGGGGCGCTGTGGGAAGCCACAACACTACCTCAGCACAGCCAGGCTGGTGCTGCAGACACAGGTCAGCCACCGCAAGCTGGGCATGTGCAGAGAGCTATTTGTAAATGAGCAGTGCCTGGTGCCAAACCCACACCGACCTGGGCAGAGCACCACTGTGAGGCGGCAGTTGCGCGTAGTAGCCAAGTACCTGAAGAGCAAAACCCTTGGTGAGGCTGGGCTGGGCTGGGCTGGGCTGGGCTGGGCTGGGCTGGGCTGGGCTGGGCTGGGCTGGGCTGGGCTGGGCTGGGCTGGGCTGGGCTGGGCTGGGCTGGGCTGGGCTGGGCTGGGCTGGGCTGGGCTGGGCTGGGCTGGGCTGGGCTGGGCTGGGCTGGGCTGGGCTGGGCTGGGCTGGGCTGGGCTGGGCTGGGCTGGGCTGGGCTGGGCTGGGCTGGGCTGGGCTGGGCTGGGCTGGGCTGGGCTGGGCTGGGCTGGGCTGGGCTGGGCTGGGCTGGGCTGGGCTGGGCTGGGCTGGGCTGGGCTGGGCTGGGCTGGGCTGGGCGTGGTAGCCAAGTACCTGAAGAGGTGGTGGATGAATGAGGGACTGAGTCAGGGATGACAAGATGACATGCTTGCTACTTTGCATGCAGAGATGCTGAAGCAAGCCAAGGCGATACACTTGGCATTTGACGGATGCACAACCAAGCGCCATGGGAAGGTGCTCGTCATCAGGGTCACAGCAGCAGTCCCTAAGCCGCAGGGGCAGGAGGAGCAGCATGGGCAAGCAGCAGAGCAAGGGGGAGGGCAAGCTCAGCAGGAACCGGGGTCTGGGAAAGAGCCAGTGGGTCAGGGGCAACCGGGTCAAGAGGGGCAGGTGGAGCATGCAGGGCAGTCATGCCCAACTGCTGCCCCACGCCTCACCACCATCTTCACCGACGTCCTGGGTGTCATCCAGTTGGCCAGCGGCACAGCGGAGGCCCATGTGCGGGTCATCATGCGGTTGTTGGGTGACCTGGGCCTCGCAGGCATGAATATTGCCGGCATCTGCGCCGACAGCGCATCAGTCAACATGGGGGAATTCACAGGTGTCATTGCACGCATCAGCCAGCTGCTGCGGGAGGAGGGGCAGGTTGGGGTGACGCGGGCGCAGCCCTGTTACAGCCACGGCATCCACAACACCCTCCTCAAAGGTCTGGTGGTCCTGCCAGGCACCAGGGCAGCAATCACTGACCTCAGCAGTCTCCTAGCGCAACATTGGGTGGCGCTGAAGCTCGACCGGTGGGGTGCGAAACCTGAGACACCATGTGACACAAGGTGGGCCAGCTACATTACTGCAGCCTTATCATTGCTTGCCATCTGGCGGCATGCGGGGGATGCAGTGGCTGAGATACTTGACTGCCAGCAACGGCGGGCGCCTGCCTGGGCTCGTGAGCTCTGCAAGCACTTGCAGGACTCTGATCTGCTGCTGAAGATTGCTGTTGTGGCAGTGGTGGGCCAGACATACCTCATGCCTGAGCTACTAGGCCAGCAAGGACGACGGCTTGCATGCCTTTGAGCTATACCGCCACATCCAGCAGGTTTGCAAGGGCCTGCAGCAGCCATGGGCCAACAACGCGCAGCTGCTGTCACAGCTGCACAGCAAGCTACAACAGCTAGTGCCAGCCGATCAACGGGAGCATCAGAAGCAACAGCTGGCCACCTACTTGCAGCAGCACTGTGCAGCCATGGAGGAGTACTACACACAGCTCAAATTTGAATTACTAATTACCGATGCGCATGCTCGTGTAGAGCAACCTAAGCGGCGCGGGTGGTCGCAGCGATGACTGCATGCCCCGAACCGGCTCAAATTTGAATTACTAACTTTGATGCTTTGCTGTGCACGGCCTACTAACTGGATAATTATTCTGGATAGGTGAAAGGTAGCTGGCTGGGTTGGCTACATACTGAGCCAGCTAGCATTAAATTTGGCGCAGCGAGTGCAGAGTTACAGCCATCCTACTACCAGGGGTCGGTTTACTGCCATTTTTTGAATGTTGGGGGCGCCTGACACAAAGGCTCAACACAAATGCTCAACACAAAGGCACACAGTAGTTGGTGTGTATGCTCGACGGTTGGTACTCCTTATTGTTACTCCAGGGACATAGGAGTCACGCTGAATCCAATGCCTGGCTTGTGGGCCCGCAGCCAGGTCAGCAGCCAGCTTCATATTGCTAAGCGTTCTCTTTCCCTGTCCATGAAAATATTGCACTGGCTGGACATGCAGGGTCACCAGGCTTGGAAGAGCAGCACTGCTTGTGCAGCAGCATGCATCCTAGCAGCATCTTACTGGAGGTGGCCCTGCAGCTGGAGGCATGCGTGCTTCAGTGTTGACAGCACTGGGCTGCTGACAGGCTGGGACTGTTGACTGCTGAGTGTTGTCTGTTGGGCAGCATTAGTGCGCTGAGCCTGGCTGCTTGTCAGCCTGATTCTAAGTGGATGGACAGGCCCAGAAGCATGGTAGCCATGGCAAGTGACATGGCCAGTGTCTGGCTGATGACTTCCGTGGCACTAATGATGCCCGGCACAGGGTAAGGCTGCCCTGTGGGAAGGCCACGAGCAGCATGGTAGTGCTCACCCTTGCTACAGCCCCTTTGTCCCTCACTAGGGCCTCCATTTGAGCCGGACCAGCAGTGGCCACTAGCAGCCACTAGCGGGAATATACTAGGGGGCAATAGTGGCCCGACTGTGTGGAGTACACCCAGTGCACATGGCACATGAGCGCCTACCACCTACATTATTGCCTGACCACGAGGGCTATCGTGTAGAGTTGGCATGACAAAACATGCGCTAATGTAAGCTGATGTCAGCTCAAATGGGGGGGGGCACACACTACTGTGCCTCAGCAGGCTGCTGCTGCTGCTGGGCCTTTGGTGGCTTGTCTCGCAGCCGGTACCCTTGCTACAGCCGGGCTTGTGGCTGTAGCGCTCAACATGCTAGGCTTAGGGGAGAGCTGGTGTCACCCGTTGCGGCTGTGTCAATGGTCTGGGTTGCCCTGCGGCGGCACCGAGGCACAGGCAGCTGCAAGACCGCCCTCCCAGCAGCAGCACGCAGCACTGCCGTGTGTGTTCGGGCTCCAGTGTGTTCAGAGCCTCAGGACTTGCAGGATGTGGAATTGGTAGGAACATACTGCATTGGTGGAGACCAGAGACCGACAGACACAGTACGATGGCCCTATTGAGGGGTGCTAGGATGCAGGTACACGTCCGATGCCTCAGCATTGCAGGGGAAGCGCTGTGTCCCAAGGCTACGCGGTGGCTGCAGCGGCTACACAAATCATTGGAAACGGATCACTGTTCCGGTCTGGTTGCAACTCGTGTAGTGTGGTGTAGCATGAGGGCTGTGGGGATCAAAACTTGTTCCGGTTTAGGGTTGACGTTTGGGTGGCATTTCGTCACCTATGCTGCGCTGCCTCTATTGCGCTGCGGTTGTCACCCATGCTCTTGCATACGCCGCAGCAATCAGCACCGACGAGCCGGTTTGGCTACATTCGGGGCCCTTCGACGTCGTCCACTCCGCGGACGTGCTGGACCTGCTGCCTGGGGCGGTCCCCAGCTGTGGGCCCGGGCCCTGCCGCCTGAAGCTGACATTGTCTAGCCCTGCTCGTCAACCCTCTTCCCCAGCCTCCTTCTCACCAACGTGAGCGAATACAGGCATACTGCTGCTACATCCCTGACCTGCTGGCAGTGCTCAGGCCCTGTTCACCACCGCGGCCACAGCAACAGTGGGGTCGGGCGACTGCAGGGTGCTGCTGCTCTCAGGCTTTCAGCTGCCCGCCTCATACTATCACACCTACGCCCATGGCCTGGCCACCTGGGGCTACACAGTCCTGCAGGTGCGCTGCCACTCGCACGGCCCACACCTGAGAGGTGTGGGGAGCAGGCACCACAGCTGACGCATGAGGCGTGCTAAGGAGGCTGAGAACGAGAGGTCTGGCCATGCGGGCAGCACCCAGTGCATTAGGTGTAGGTGGGCCCTGCCCTACCCGCAGTACGACCTGCCTGGCGCTGTCTTGAAGCCCTTTGTGCGTGATGAGGAGGAGGTGGGCTGCATGCCCCTGCTGCTGGACTGGCTGCGGGACCAGGGCCGGGACCCTAGCTCTGCACTGTACGAGGTGGTGGACACGCAGTGAGCGCGGCAGGGGGCCTGCTGCTGCTGCTGCTGCCCAGCCTGCTGAGCTGCCCTGCCAGCATGAGCCAGCCTGGTCTGCAGCCCGTTGTGGCAGCAATGGCGCTGTGTGGTGCTGCAGGAACGTGGCGGCTGTGGGGCACAGCAGAGGGGCCAAGCTAGCAGCCTTGCTGTTGGCAGGTGCGAAGGCTTCGTGGGCCAGGCGTGGGCTGCTGGGCTGCCAGGTGTCCCCAGTGGCCTGGCTTTCACGCCTTGGTGGAGACTTGCTGCGTCACAGTGTGACAGTGTGGCACCAGGACATACCCAGCCGTCAGAGTCAGAGTCAGAGTCAGAGTCAGGGGCAGGGTCAAGGGCAAGGCTGTACACTGCAGGCGGTGGGCTGTTGAGACGTGGCTGCTGCACCGGTTAGTGCCGGCCAGGGGCTAAGCCTGGGGGCTGCTGGGGCGTGCAGTGGGCCATACCTACCTTGTCTGCTCGCCTGCTCCAGCCCTAGCCTGGCTGTGTTGTGTCGTGTGGCTGCAGGCGGTGTGGCGCAGGTGCGCAGCGCTGTGCTGGTGGACCCTGTGGACCTAAGCCGCGAGACACGCAGCGCCGCCTACCCCTCAGCAGTGGAGGCGCTGGCCACGGCTGCTGCCCAGGGCCGACCCACGGCTGCGCTGCTGCTGGGTGTGGGGCAGGGTCATGGGGTGGGGTGTGGCGGGGTGGGGTGGTCTGTGTCCTGGGTGTGGCGGTGACTATGAGGCGCAAACGCAAGAAACTATGCCGCAGTTAACAGGCTGTGTCCCTGCTGCTTCCCTTGCTGCTGATGTTCTCAGTTGTTACCTTTGCTGCAGCTGCTGTCTGAAACCCTTGGTTGCGGGAGTCCACAGGGTATGTACCCAGCCCTGCCTCGTGTGCAGGGGGTGGGGTCAGCGGCTGGTGCAACCCCAGCGAAGAGGGCTGGGGCAAGTTCTGGCCTGTGCTGGGTCAGGGCTCCTGGCTGCAGGTGCGTGCTCACAGGGTCCGGCTGCTGGCTGCCAGGTAGTCTTGGTGATGAGCGGGCGAGGGTGACAGGCACTGAGGGGTGTTGTGCCCGTTGTGCAGGTGGTGACGGCTGCCGGGCACATGCAGTTCACTGACGCCAAGGGCCCGGCTGGCTGGGTGTGGGACCGCTTTTGTGGTGCAGGCAACACCAGCCACAAGGTAGGTCTGAGTAAGGCATATGGTCTTCCTCCTGCTGCAGAGACCGAAGGGGACCACCCCAGACACCTTGGCTGGTAGCCTACAAGCTCCAGGTTGCCACCTGGCCCTCATTGCATGAGCGGCTACTGTTTCCTGCTCTGCCACCCCCTCAACGCCACATGATGAGCATACCCTGAACTAAGGCGACCCCACCTGAGCAGTGCACAGACCCCAACCCCGATTGATGGCAGCTTGTGTTTCAGTCCTCAACCTTTGGGAGTTGGCTGGTATCCATCCTAGCCCTTTCCTCCTCTTTGTAACAACCACAACAACTACCCAGGCACCCGGCTCACCACTCACCTTTGTGAAACAACAACTACCCAGTCACCCGGCTCCAGCTGCTGCCTCGCCCTCTTGTACTGCCCTACACAGGCTGTCATGAAGCTTAGTGTGGCAGCCTCGGTGGCGTGGCTGCAGACCAGCTTTCGCCAGCAGCAACAGGTGTGTGGGCAGGCAGTAGGCGGCGTTGTGCTCAGCTGGCAGTCAGGTTGTGCACCATCCACCTGCACTTGAGACATGGGCGACTGAACTGCCGCTTTGCTTCCATGTTTTCATGTAGGGTGAGCTTGGTGACTATATGGTGTGGGTGGAGCAACTCTTGGAGCAGGGCGTGCTGGCCCAGGTGGCGCGTAAGGAAGTCGCCGGTGATGCAACGCGAGCTGATTAGGCAATCTTTGATCTGCCCAGTTAACGACTAATCAAGTATCAGCTTCAGTGCCAGGCTGGTCCTCTGCAAAAGAGCATGAACCCACCCAGGACCATGCCTCTCAGCTCTCACAGTCGGATGACGTGCTGATGCATACCACAGCACGGCCACTCCGCTTTGATTATGTTGCTTAGTCCCTGAGATGTCCCCAAATGCGTCCCGCTCCCCCCGCACCGTATACAGCCGGTGAGCCGCGAAGCTTGACATCAGGCTAGACACTCCGAGGCTAACTGACGACGCGTCGCAGTGTGCACCATGCGACAACGACTCCATACATCACTTTGCTGCGCGTGTGCCGTGCTTTCCCGTGTCTTCAGGCCTAGGCCTAACCCCCGTCAGGCCAGGTGATCCAACGGCTGGTGAGCCCAGCCTGGAGCCAGCGGCATGCTAACTGTGTGCAGGGCGTGATGTGGTGCCATGAGGTGCCGCCCAAACCCCCTTCCCCAGCTCAGGCCCACCCTTCCCCCGCCCAGGCCCCCCTCCCTCCAGCCCATGCCCAGCTCCTCCCTGCTGTACCTGGCACAGTGCCACGACCCCAGGCACCCCCATGGGGCAGGTGGCTGGACCGGGACACCAACGGGTGCCTCAATCTCCAGCGCATTGGAAAAAGCATGCATCGCCCCCTGGAGATGTGCCAATGAGATGACTACAAGGCGCTCGCCCCCCATCGGCAATGAGTACCAGCAGGGCTATAATCGCCAAAGGGCAGGCAGAAGTTGCACCTGGCCGCAGAGTACTGGCGGGGCATTAATGGCCGGGCCCGCAATAACGCATAAGCCCTAGTGGTTTACTCAGGCTGTTAGCCTTACAAAGCATCAAGCTGTTAGTTTTGATGAGATGCCCAGCGGCATAGGGGGGAAGTGCCACCGGTGTGGGGTTTGTGATCATCAAGGGTTCATCCGAGGACGGTTCAAGTTGATCGTAGCGGAGCGAGGTTACCCACAGTCAAACATGTTGTTCCTTGTTGCATGAGCTGTGTTGGCAGGCATTCTGCAAATGCCAATATTGAAGATATGTTCTGAATTGCTGTGTGAACATTTTTGCATGGGGTGTATGCGGTGCGCACTATCTTCACAAATATGTTCGACTCTAAGGATGTATCTGCGACCCAGCACGCAAGCGTGTCGGCGACAACGCTGCTTGAGGGAGCTGGGAGCTCAGGGTCGCGGTACGGTGGGACTCTAGTAGCGAGCTGCGGTGGGAGAGCCAGCCAGCGTGAGCAGGGCGATGCTGGCCTGGAGCCAACTTCAAGCGGCTCTGCGGTCATACCCGGACCAACCGGCGGACGCCTCGCGAGACTGACTTGCCGAGATGCCGCCTCCCAGCATCTCAGGACGCATCACGGCAACGCGTCTGGCTCCAGGTAGCTGCTGCTCTCGGCGGACGTCCCACATTGCGTCAATCGCTGCCCGGTTACTTGCATTTGCCTTGCTATCACCCACCTTTGACTATCCGCCACGCTTCAGGATGCTGACCAACTCGGGATGCAAGCAGTGCTGTCCCCTTCCTCCCCCCGTGCTCCCTGTGTACCCCCCTGAACCTGCAGTGCAGGGATGAGCAGCAGGCGACCAGGCTTGCAGCACCAGGCATCGTCCTCAGATTGGGACATGCTGGGCCAAGGCAGCGACAGCGGGCAGCAGCTGACTGCAGCGCACGCCTCCAGCTCCCTCAACGCTGCCGGGCTCCAGGCAGGCAGCGGGCACGCCCTGCTGCAGCCCTCACCCGACACAGTTGCACGCCTGGCTCGCCACGCCGCAGCCAGCCAGCCGCAGTCCTGGTGCCAGGGGTCTGAGCCAGGAGGCGGCTTGGGGGGCGTGCCCCTGTCTGCGGTGCAGGAGGAGGGAGGGCCCGGGTCCAGCTCCCGGCTGCGGGCCCTGCCCTGGGGCCCCTCCCACTCCTTAGCCCTCCTCCAGGTGAGCTCAGGGACACCAGGCAGCACCAGGCAGCATCAGGCAGCACCAGGCAGCACCAGGCAGCACCAGGCAGCACCAGGCAGCACCAGGCAGCACCAGGCAGCACCAGGCAGCACCAGGCAGCACCAGGCAGCACCAGGCAGCACCAGGCAGCACCAGGCAGCACCAGGCAGCACCAGGCAGCACCAGGCAGCACCAGGCAGCAGCGCCACTGTATTGCTGTGGGTCACGTCCTGATGCAGCATGCAGGCAAGCACACGCCTGGCACTGTGTTGTTGTGAGTCTTGTTGCATCAAGCCACGGCATCGTTATGCTGCCGCCGGCCGCTGCAAGTTGTTGCAGGGAGTCAATGCCGGTTGCAGCTGCAACCAGGGTCCCTGAACTGCCCTACCTGTACGCCCCAAATGCTGCCTGTTTTTAATGCATGAGCGGGCTTGTCTCAGGAGCGCTGTGTCTGCCTGCCTGCCTGCCTGTGTCTGCCTGTCACCTTCAACCCAGGCGGCCTCAATGCTGCATCAGCCAGACCCACCAGCTGCAGGCTCAGCTGTTGAAGCTGCTGCAAGACCCCCCAGCGCCCTCTCCACCAGCCAGCTGTGCAGCTCCAGCTCGGCCCCCACCCCCCACACCTTCTTGTACACCCCTGGCCCAGCTGCAGCGCTGCAGCGGCGCCAGGGTCCACCGTCTGCAGCCCATACAGAACCTGGCAGCAGCAGCAGACGCTGTGCAGGCTTGCCAGGGGGGTGGCCTCTGACCCCTGCAGCCAGCCACCCCGTGCCACTGCCATCTGCCGCATGCAGCTCCACAGCCAACACCCCGGTTGGCAGCGCACAGCATGGTCACACGCAGCCCTGCTCAGCGCCCTGGCAGACCTTCGGCCCCCCCACCCCCCCCACCCTCCCCCCTCCCCTCCTGACCCACTGCAGCCCCCCTGACCACACCCAGGGTCCTAGTGCAGCCTGCAGCCCCGCCCCTGGCCCAACTGCTGACTCTGCCCCTGCACCAGCTGGCTCCTGCGCCCCCCACCACACTGCATTGCACTCTGTACCACAGCAGCGCTCTCTGCAGCCCCCACAGCCACTGCCAGGCAGTGCGGGGCCAGCCAGGCCCCTAGCTCCTGAACCCCCCAGCTCAGGGCTGCCTGGCCCCACTTTGGCTGGCGGCCTCAGTGCCTGCCGCCACAGCTGCCCCCCCGCACCGCGACGGCCCCCAGCCCCAGACCGCTTTGACATCCGCACCGCGCTTCAGCGCTTCACAGAGTCTGCGCGTGGCAGCCAGGCAGGGCCTGACCTCAGCCTTGCCCCCCTGGCAGCCAGGCACCAGCCCGCCTGGCATGAGCTAGGCGCCCCCCCAGAGGGCCCCCAGGGGGCGCCAACAGCAGCAGCGTCATTGGGGGGGCGCAGCAGCTTCGAGCTAGCCGCCATGTGCGCTGCCGCCTTCCTTGCTGGGCGCAGCAGCATGGAGGTGGCGCGCAGCAGCGGGCCCTGGGCCCCGCGCCTGGGCCTGGGCCTGGACACGCGGCGCGTGGTCGCCTCCGGCCACATCATCCTTGGTACATGCACACACAGCACCGGGTCACAGAGCTTCCTGGCGCAGGGCGGCCTGCAGGCAGCGGGCAGCGACCTGACCAGGGGGGTGGCGGCAGGCCCCCCCGGCCTCCTGCGCAGCCAGCCCTCCAGCCCTGCCTTGAAAACACCCCACAGCACAGGCGAGGATGCCTGGGACGTGAGGGCGGTCAGCAGGTGTGCCGGGCAAGTTGCTGCAGGACGCCCCCAACCCTGTGAGCGTGGTGCGGAGTACCGGAGGAGGCTGGGCCTTGGCTTGGCTGCGCCCGGACCCCCCGCCCTGATCCGTACGCGCAGCAGGGGCCGGGCGTGGTCTCTGAAGCAGCAGGAGGCAGCGGGGGTGGCTGCAGGGGGCGCACGGGGCCTGGGGATGGGGATGGTCAAGGTGGTGTCTGCCCCCCCCGCCCCGCCCCTGCGTCGTCAGAACTCCGCGGGGTCGCTGCGGCTGCAAGCCATGGCGGAGTTCCGGGTGGAGCCCACACCATCCCTGCCTGCCTCGCCACCCAGCTTCCAGCAGCGGGCCACTGCTGACCAAGGCGCCGCACAGCCCGCGTCCCAGTGGGTGGCTGACCCCAGCCTTGGTGGCCTGGAACCCCCTGCACACTCTGAGGGGGTCCAGCTGGGGCAAGGCCTGCAGCTGACGGGCCCTACAGGGCAAGCAACCCCTCAGCAGCAGCAGCAGCAGCAGCAGCAGGCATGTGCAGCAGTGAAGCTCACCCAGGCTGCGGCTGAGGTCCCCTGCCCGCTGCAGTCCAGCACCTTGACAGGCTCGCGCTCAAGACTGTTGGAACTCCTCAGACAGGGGTCAGCTGAGCCAGGCCACCATATACCTGACCCGCCTGGCTGTCTGCTGCCTGGCGCCCTGCAGCTGGGAGGCCATAGCACCCCCTCCCCTCCTTGCCACCCCCTTCTCACCACCACCACTGAGCTCCCCCTCAGCAGCGGCAGCCTCATGACTGGATCGGGTGCGGAGGAGCAGCATGAGGAGGTGAAGAAGATGGGGTCGACACTGGCTGCTGCCGTGCCCGTGGCGGCAACGGTGGAGGAGAACAGGGAGAGTGCGGTGTGTCAGGGGACAGACACTGAGGGTCAAGGTCAAGGTCAGGGTCAGGGTCAGGGTCAAGGTCAAGGTCAAGGTCAAGGTCAAGGTCAAGGTCAAGGTCAAGGTCAAGGTCAAGGTCAAGGTCAAGGTCAGGGTCAGGGTCAGGGTCAGGGTCAAGGTCAAGGTCAGGGTCAAGGTCAAGGTCAAGGTCAAGGTCAAGGTCAAGGTCAGGGTCAGGGTCAGGGTCAGGGCCAAGCCCTAGGCGACGGGAGCAGGCTGAACGCGCTGCTGACCCTGCTGGCTGGCAGTGGTGGGCAAGGTGAGCCACGGCTGCAGCAGCTCGCCCAGCAGCTGCTGGCTCTGCAGCACCTCCCGCCGCCAGCCGTGCCTGCATGGGGCACCCCCACACCCCCTGCCTGCCACACCGCTGGCGACCAGCTGCCAGGTCGCAGCTTGCCGGCCTGGCCTGGCCGCCTCAGCTGGCCGGGGCCGCCGCCAGCAGGGCCTGGACACGCGGGTCCAGCAGGCGGCGCCCTCCCCTACGCCCTGCGCCAGAGCTGTGTGCTGGGTCTCAGCCCTCTGGCCCCCCCACACCTCAGCGCTGCCTCAGGGGGATGTGCTGGCGGGGGCAGGGCCGAGGCCCCAGCCAGCGCCCCCCCCACCCGTCACCTGGCCAGTGTGCCCGCGTGTGGCCTGAGGCCTCAGGGTCTTGGCAGCCCCCCCCTGAAAGCTGGTGCGCGCAGCAGGCTTACCAGGGGCGGGCGGGTGGCTCGAGGGCGGCGGGCAGCCCGGCCCCTGGCAGCCCCTGATGCAGGTGCATCGCAGGTAGTTGTAATTGACAGGCTGTCCGGGCAATCTCCCTACCGCTCAGTGCTGATAGGCCTGGTGGTGGTGTTCCTGGTGCTGAACCTTGCCGTGGTCACCCTGACAGTGGCCGGGCTGCTGCTGTTGCGCCTGCTGTGATCCCCTGGGGGCCCTTAGTGCATGTCATAAGTCCGTTGTGGTATGGGAGTGTTTGGCTGGTGATGCAAAGAATGGGGCAAGCATGTGAACAATGCAGGTGCATGCAGGTCCGCAGCACCAGGGGTCGGGCAACGCCAGGTCACTCAGGTTCGGGCGCATTTAGTGATAGTCGGAGCTGAGGCGCATTGGCTGCCTGCATTGATGAACATGGGCGGCAATGCATGTTTAACCCTGTATGCAAGGGGCAGGGCCTCGTTGTATTGACATCTTGCAGGATGGGAAGCTGAGCAGGCAGGCCAGGTGGGGGTGCAGGCTGGCTGGCTGGCTGGCTGGCTGGCCGGTGGGAAGCGGGAAGGGTTCTCAGTGTGAGGGGGAGCATGTGCTGGCGCAGCGCTGCGGATGAACGGTGGCTGTGTGCTATGCCGCAAGAGCCACCAGCAGCTGCACCACTAACTGTTGCTGCATCGACTTCAACACACTGGGTAGACAATGCACACCTCACTGCCACAGCATTCATACTTATACAATATGCGGACGGTGCTCTGTGTGTGAGCCCACATTCATTGTAGGGTGCGTATAGGTATAGGTAACCACTGTTTGCAGCGTTGCAGCGATCCTGGTAGATACGTGATCTGAGTGTGCCAGCCTGCCTGTGTCAAGTCATACACGCCTGCCTGGCTACAGCTAGCCACGTGCTTTGACAAGTGTGCCCCTAGTCAACCCCAGCATAAGGCCCGGCATTTTGGATAAAATTGTACGATGTTGCGCAAGTGGTGCGTAGCATACCGTTGTAATCAGTGCAAGCTGCCCATTGCAGTTGCCCCTGAATCCTTCGTACAGTGCCAACGTCAACACAAGACCCTTCTTGTGTGCTAGTAACCAAGCTGAGAGTAGGAAATCCGGAGTATGGTGGGGTTCTAAATTGAGGTACCTGCCTCTGCCCATTAGGCGGGGATACGAGACAAGACAAAGTCAAGATGAGCCAAGGTACCTGCCTCTGCTTCAGAGAGCCGAAACAACTCAAATCCATACACATTCTTGGCAGAGCTCATGGGCGCCCAATCAGGGCCTCCCAACTCTGATGTTTCGGCATGTAAGACCGTCACATGCGACCGATTGCTCCTGGAGCAGGCCGATGGCTTTAGCCCTGCGCGGCATGGCTTTAACGCGGACTCTAGTTGCGGCAGCAACCAGCAGCTGCTTCAATTGTGGTCGATAGGGTGGTTGGGATCCGCCGGCCACCCTCAAGACATCGCGCAGTACAGGCGTGCTGTTGGTGCTCTACGCATAGGCGCTGCTGCCAGCCCGCGAGGTGAGGTGCACGCAGCAGTTCCCACTATTCCTGCGCCGATGGCCGCCAGCACAGGTTACCCGACGAACATCTGATGATGCAGGAGTTTCCGAGTACATCACGGCACACCTAAATGGGCTTTACAAGCTTCAGCTGCGGCTCCACTGAGCAGGTAGGATTTGCGATAATCCAGCCAAAACTCAGAGATGTCGTATTTTTGTGCTGTCCCCCAAATCAAAAGCTACTCTACTCATATGCCCAGCTGAGACAGAATAGTCAATATTACTCTCAAATCTCAGTGAGCCATGGATTGTCAATTGCAGGAGCCCAAGCACCACTGACCCTTCCTGCCCACTGTACCTGCCAGCAGCCCACCCTAGCAGGCCCAGCTGCCTACCACCACCTCCCAGCACCTCCTCACTGCCCTTCTGCCTGACATGCCACCCGTCCCAAAACACACGAGAGCAAACAGAGCCAATGGGGCAAAGGCCCAGGCTCACCATGAGGCAGCCAAGAGCATGGAGCAGCTCACCGCTGCGCATGCAGCCCTCACCGCTGCACATGCAGCCGTCACTGCTGACCTTCTCAGCTCCCAGCAGCTGTACAGCCAGCTGAGGGAGCGGCACATCAGCCTGATGGTCTTTGCTGGTCAGCGTGACCAGCAGTGGGAGTTAGACCTGCTGGGGTATATGCAGCAGGTCACCCAGCTGAAGGAGGCGTTCGTGCAGGAGCTGCAGGGCACACAAGCCCAACTCACTGACACAGCGGCTGCCCAGGAGGCCGCCCAGAAAGGCCTGGCCGCAGCCCGCACTGAGCTGGCCCACACCAAGCAGCAGCTGACCACCACCAACAGCAAGCTGGAGCAGCTGCGGGCACAGGTGGCCGCAGCCAACAAGGGCTTAAGCAAGGACCACAAGGACAAGTGGAATCTCCTAATGCGCTCCAGGGTGTCACTGCCCTTCTCCCAGCCCCTGCGGTTGGCTCCCCCAGCCCTGCCCCAGCTGCTGCGGCTGGCTCCCTCAACAATGGGCGGCTGCCAAGCCAAAGCTCGTTGTGCTCATCAACAAGCACATCCAGGCACTGTATGAGTACTTGTACGAACACAGCCAGCTATTCTTCCAGCTCCCTCACCTGCTGGCAGCCATGGGCTCTTCAAGCGCTTTGTACGCACAGAAGGCAGCTGAGCAGGTGCTGAAACAGCGGGACACGAGGCTGCAAGAGTGGGACGTGCACCAGCGGCAGAAGCAGCAGCAACAGCAGGGGGGGCGGCGGCAGGCACCAAGCGGGCAGCAGTTTCTGCCATTCGACCCAGCCGTCTTTGACCCGTATGCCACGCTGGAGGATTTCCTTGACGACATCCGGGAGCTGGCAGCTGGCCAGCCGTGCAGTCTAGGCCTACGCACACACCTAGTGGAGTTCTTTGGGGCAGCACCCAGCTCAAACCACGCAGTGGAGTCCAGCCTGCAACACACAAAGCACGGCAACAGTGCCAAGCAGGGGCTGGATGCCATGATCGGCAGCATCAACAATAAGCTCGACCCGGGGGCACTCGCCAACATCGACTTGGCAGACTTTGAGGCTCGGCTCCTCACGCTCCGCAAGCAGAAGCGTGACAAGGAGACAACCTCAGCAGACGACAACCGGGAGGCCAAGGTGTAACGACTAATAGGAGCTCATGAGATGACAACGTGCAACGCCTGTGGCCTTATATGCACGTTACATTCCTCCCCCCCCTATTCGGCTGAAAGCACGATCCGATAGACATCGGTTAGGGGAGAACACCACGCGTTTGCCGGGGATCGAACCTGGGTGGGCGCCCATCTCCACACCAAAGGTTACCCCTTACACTACGGCAAGGGCATCCGGTCGGAAACCACTTGTAGCGTGCAGCCTCATAAAGGCGACGCTGGACCGTTTGAACCATATGTAACACTGAGCCGGCCGCGAGGGCACTCGAGCCGCGGGTACTGAAACAGTCGGCCACAAGGCACCACCGTGAGAAGGCTAGGGCTTAGAACGGGGCCCCCTGGAATCGAACCAGTTGTCCTCACAGCTTACGCTGCTAGGCTTAACCTGCCAACTCACACTAATGCGGTGTGACCGATATCCTGTAGCTGCCTCGGGTTAACCGCGATCGCCCAGACGACACTAAGGGACTACGCGGAGCGCGCCCTTACATTCCTCCCCCCCAAGGGGATGCCCGTTCCGCCTCAGGTTAAACCCGAGACTCGCAAGACCTAGGTCTCACTTGGTTAGCTACTGGGTACCATGAAGGTAGAGCCAGGTCAAAGCTGGGTGTGGTCAGAGACCAACTGTAATAGGGGAATTGTAACATATAACCATAGGCTTTGTAAGCACAGAGAAGAGAGTGCCTCAGTGCAGCAGCGCGGCAGCATGCATGCAGGGGACTTACTTAAGATGATGGATAGCATTGTATTCAGCCAAGACCTTGTCACAGTCAGTCAGGTTGGACCTGGGCTCCCAGGTGTTGTGAGTGGAGTCATAACCCTCCCACTGCACCAGGTAGTAACTGGCTTTGTTGTCCTTGACACCCTTGTGGTCAAGCAAACGCTCAACATAGTACACAGGGGTCTCATCCATCCATGTCACAGGAGGTGGCATGAAGCCCACATCAGTGCCAGTGTAAGGCTTGATGAGTGACACATGGAAGACAGGGTGCAGACGGCTCATGCTGGCAGGCAGGTCTAGCTTGACAGCTACAGCACCAACCAGCAGCAGGATCTCAAAGGGACCCACATACCTAGGTATGAGCTTACGAGCCTTCCCAGGCTGAAGCTTGAGGTTCTTGGTGCTGAGCAACACCTTCTGGCCCACCTTGTACTCAACGTCACGCCTGGCCTTGTTGGCATAGGCAGCCTGACGGGATTGGGCTGCAGCCATGCACTTCCTAGCATTGGCAACAGCATCCTGCCACCAGCGGGTAAAGGCATGAGCAGAGGGACAACGGCCCCCATAAGGCAGATCACGTAGGCCAACAGTCACAGGGGACTGACCTGTGTTGACCAGGAAGGGGGTGGACTGGATGGATTCCTGCCACGAGTTGTTGACAGCAAACTCAGCCAAGGCTAAGTAGTCAGGCCAGTCAGATTGAGTAGGTGAGATGTAGTGCCTGAGCATCTCCTCTAACACACGGTTATACCTCTCTGTCTGGCCATCAGACTGTGGATGATAAGATGATGAGAGGGCAGGCTTAGAGCCACAGCGCCTCATGATCTCACGCCAGAACACACTTGTGAACAGTGAGCCCCGGTCAGAGATCAGCTCAGCAGGCATGCCATGCAGTTTGTACACATGGTCAATGAACAGTTGTGCAAAACGGCGTGCCTTCAGGTCCTCACGGCATGGCACAAAGTGAACCATCTTGCTGAGCCTGTCCACAAAGACACAGATAGCATCATACCCATGTGATCCAGCAGGTAGCTTGGTAATGAAGTCCATGGACACAGACTCCCAGCGGTAGTCAGGTATAGACAGAGGGTTGAGTAGGCCACCTGGCTTGAGAGAGGACGCCTTGTCACGTTGACAGGCATCACATGTGGACACATAGTACCTGACGTCAGCACGCATTGTGTTCCACCAAAACACACGTGACACACGTTCCAGGGTTTTGTTGATACCCACATGACCTGAATAGACTGCATCATGCATCTCGTGCAAAATGTGGTTGCGCAGCTCAGAGTCATTGGGAACCACTACCTTATCCTTACTAGTGAGCCGCCATAGGCCATGTGTGTCCTGGTACATGCTGGACAGATCAGCTTCAGCATTAAACGCAGGGTCAAGCCGGTATCCTTGGATGAGTTGATCAGACAAACCCAGAGAATGGGCAGGAGCCGCAGGATAGTGCACTGATGTGTCAGATGTAGAGGTGACCAAGGGAACAAAGTCCCTGTTATGGCTTGTATCAGTAGTATTTTCAGTAATCTCTGGAGTTGAGGAGGATTTCGCAGTGACTGCAGCAGGGGCATTGGCCTCAAGGGCTCTAGCCACACTAGCTCCCTCCCCCTCACGGGAAAGTTGGGCCCGCCTTCTGGTGAGCATTGCACACACAGTGGCACTTTCCTGGAGGCCAGTGATTAACCGGGATAAAGGGTCTGCTGGGTTGACAGGACCAGGAATATACTCTAGTTTAAAGTCAAACCTAGACAGCAGTTCCATCCACCTAGCCTGACGCCTAGACAGATTCTTCTGTGTAGGCAGTGAAACCAAAGGCTTATGGTCGGTGAACAGAGTGAATGGCACACCTTCAAGGTAGCAACGCCACTCCTTGCATGCGGTGACAAGAGCAAGCATCTCTTGCTCACCTGTGGTGTAGTTGACCTCAGCAGAGGACAACTTCTTGCTCAGATAGGCAAGGGGATACCCATCCTGCATCAGGACTGCACCTACTCCTTGGAGTGAGGCGTCACAGTAGACCTGGAAGGGTTGGGTATGATCTGGCAGGCGCAGCATAGGCACGTTAGCCACAGCAGCTTTGAGCTCATAGAAGGCATGACGTTCATGGTCAGGCCAGGAGTGCCAAGAGAAGGTGGCACTGAGCTTGCCACACAGATCAGTCAGGGGTGCTGAGATGGCACTGAAGTTATGCACAAACTTGCGAACAAAGTTGGCAGCACCCAGGAAGGACTGCAGAGCTGGGTCAGGGACGAAGGGACAGGCCAGTCAACAATGGCCCTCACCTTATCAGGGTCCACAGAGATGGCACCAGCTGAGATCACATGCCCAAGAAACCTGAGGGTGAGCTGCATGAACTCACATTTGGACATCTTGGCATACAGTTTGTTTTTACGCAGCAGGTCAAAGACAAGGCGTAGGTGCTGCAGGTGCTCAGGTAGAGACTTAGACATGACCAGTATGTCATCTAGATAGACTAGTGCACACTTGCCCAGGACAGGTGCAAATGCATCATTCATGACACGCTGGAAGGTGGGAGGGGCATTGGTCAGGCCAAAAGACAGCACCTTGAATTGGAAGTGACCTTCAGGGGTCCTGAAGGCCGTCTTGGGGACGTCCTCAGGAGTGATCCTGATCTGGTGGTAACCAGCTTGTAGGTCAAGGGAGGAGAAGACAGAACACCCTGACAACCTGTCAAACAGATCATCAATCCTGGGCAGAGGGTATTGGTCACGTAGTGTGAGCTTGTTGAGCTGACGGTAGTCAATGCACATACGTAGCTCACCTGACTTCTTCTGCACAAACAGGATGGGTGCAGCATAGGGGGAGGAGCTGGGCTCAATCATACCTTTGCTGAGGTAGTCCTGGATCTGTCTCTTGAGCTCCTCCTGCTCAGGTTTACTGAGGCGGTACATGGGGGTCACAGGTGGACGGGCGTCACTACTACAAATTAATCCCTGCGTCCGTCCCTGCGTGTTTACAACCTTGTCCGATCGGGCTGAGATTTTAATAGATGGTAGTTTGCAAAAAATAAAACATATTTTGCAAGAAAAATATTTCGAAAAATCAACAGCTGTTGCGCTGTGGTCCACAACCTATCCCTGCACTCATCCCTGCACTCTAGCCACAGGGCCACAGCGCAGCCGCCTTTGATTTTTTTAAAATATTTAATCTGAGAAAATATGTTTTATTTTCTGCAAACTACCATCTATCAAAATTTCAGCCCGATCGGACAAGGTCGGTCAACACGCAGGGACGGACGCAGGGATTAATTTTTAGGAGTGGTCAGGGACCAGGGGTATGGTATGACCCACAGGACGTTCAGGGGGGGTATCAGTGAGTGGTTTAAACACATCACTGTACTCATCGAGTAGAGTTTGTAAGTCAGCTTTAATAGCTGCAGGTATGTGTTGGTTGTCATTGTCACTGGGGGTACCAGGACTGGCAGGGGCTGAGCCTTCAGCCATGACTAAGGCCACAACAGCACGGCCTCCTTTAAGGAGCCACCTGGACGCCTGGGTAGCTGAGATTAACTCAGGTTTGGCTTTGAGAGCATTGATTAAGAATGCAGGGGTTGGTCTTACAGCAGAACATTGCCCAACATACTTAGGGGCTGCCACAGCAGGACATGGCAGAGTCACAGCAGTCTTGCCAGCAGCAGAAAGAGAAAGGGTTTTACCCTCATAAGAAAGGATAGCCTTGTTGGCAAACAGCCAATCATCACCCAGAAGCACATCATAACCCTGCACAAAGCTAGGCATGACTGTCAGCTTGCTTGTGGCACAGTGGCCAGGCAGACACAGGTCTACCGCAGCAAACTGATGGCATGATAGGGTGGTGTTGTCAGCCAGGGACCACTGATGTGTTGTGGGGAGAGCAGATAGCAGCAGGGCATGCTTGGAAGCAAATGCTATGCTGATGAAAGAGTGAGTGGCACCAGTGTCACACAAGAAGTGTGCCAGCAGCCAGCAGCCAATGATGAGCTTTGGAGTACAAGCTCTATGGCAATGCGTGCTTGACAGCAAAGTTAGTGCCGATCAATGAGTGTGTGGGGTTACAGCATACAGCCAGTCATCACCCAAAGACACATCATACCGCGGTAGGCGGGGTATCAGACGGCGGAGCCGTGGGAGCTGCAGGGTAGGCACGGGGAGTGGCGGAGCCACCAGCGCCACCGGCGCGGCCGGAGTGACCAGGCCGGAGTAAGAGTGAGGGCTGCCAGGACGGCGGCGATCTGCGGGCGAACAGCAGCCACAACACTAACACCACCACACTTGCTTGGGGTGACCCCAGAACCAGCAGCAGCTACAATGCCCTTGTGGTTGTCTATGGCTGAAGCCACAGCATGGTCAAGAGTGGGGTGTGCCAAGGACATGAGGTCCTTTGCCAGTCAATGCCATGTTCATGCACCCTGTACCACACAAAGTGATGGTATTGCTGAGGTTTGTAATGTACTCCTGCAGGGTCACACTGAGAGACATGCACAGCAGCTTAGAGTTCATTAGCTGGCCATGAGCATGGTTAAGGTCAGTCATAGTCTTCCCCTACCATCTCAATAAAGTGCTTGCAAAGATAGGATGCAGGTATACCCACTGTGTGTCAAGGCATCTGAATACCTGATGGACTTGAACATGAGGATGGCAGTGCAAGGGCAGGATTAAGGTTATTGTTAGCACAGTGCACCTCCAGATCCTTAAGGAAGGTGACAGCACGTTTACCCTGAGCAAGGCTGTTATCAGACCAATGCTCAACAGGGGGCAAGCCCCTGTGAGAGTGCACCACAGTATAAGGTGCCAGAGGCACAGCAGCAGGTGGGAGTGGGGCAGAGCCACCAGCTAGCCCAGCATACTTCTGACGGATTGTAGCAATAGATGCTGATGGCTTGGGGACAGGCCTACTAGGGCTCTGTCCTACGGGAGTCCAGCCAGAGGCAGGAGCACCCTGGGCCACTGTGGCTAGTTCAGCAGTGTATGCAGCACGTGCAACAGATGCAGCAGCAGCAGTAGTGCATGGAGCATTGTGCACAGCAGGTTGAGCAGCAGGCTGGGCAGCAGAGGTACCATCACCTTCAAGGGCTGCAGCATAAGCATGGGGACCTGCAGACCCACCTGCAGGCTGGAGACCAGCTTCCTGCAAGACAGCAGACTGGTGTGCAACAGCAGCAACACTGTGCATAACTGGCTGGGCAGCAGGCTGAGCAGCAGGCTGGGCAGCAGAGGTGCCACTACCTAAAAGGGCTGCAAGAGATGCATGGGGACCTGTAGACCCACCTGCAGGCTGGGGACCAACCTCCCCAGCAGCAACGGCTTCAGCAGCGGCAAGCTTCTGCGTGAAGAGCGGCCAGGAGGTCCTCGCGGGTCAGGAGGCCGGCCGGAGCTGCTCACTAGGCACGTCCCGCTCGCCAGCTTTTCCGCCACTGTCACGCTCGCCTGCAAGGTCGACATATCCTACAATGCACGGGCCCGCTCATAGAGAGTCTCCAGATATGCCTTATTCTCGGCCCCATTTCGGCGAGCTCGATGTTTTGTGTGTTTCGAGGCTTTGTTTAATAGCGCTCAGCGCGAGCCTAACTCTCTGCAGTGACTGTGTTAGACACGCAAACACTTCGAACCATCTTTTACATGGTCGAGGCGGAGTGTTTACAGTAACTGGCTTATCGGTCGGAAACCAATGTAACGACTAATAGGAGCTCATGAGATGACAACGTGCAACGCCTGTGGCCTTATATGCACGTTACACAAGGCAGCACGCAAGACGGAGGAGTCTGCGTGCATGGTAGACGGGAACGCCAAGATGGTGTTGAATGTGCCCACACAGGTCCCCCTGCAGCAGCTGCAGCAGGCATTCCAGCAACACGCACGGGGTGCAGACTACAGCAATACCTCAGCCAAGGAGGCAACCCGGTTCACACGCGAGCAGCTCAGGGCCTACCTCCTTTACCACAAGGTGCCGCCCAGGGATCAGCCAGTCGGCAACACCTTGGTGGCAGGCTGGCAGAAGGCCGTGCAGAAGCACATTGCTGAGCGTGGCAGCCCCACCGGGCATGGGGTGTTGCCATAGGGCTCTGCTTTGTTGCCATGGGCGTGTAGCTAATGGACAAGAGACCAGGCCTAGATATGGAGTGTACAGATCTTGCCCTGCCATGGGGTGCTAGTATGGGGCTTTGTTGTGGACATGAGGCAAGAGTTGCAGTTGCTCGGGAAGGGTGTTCTGCTACCACATTTGCAATGGGTGCTTGCAGTCCTACTAGATGTTTGCCTTTAGATACTTGTTGCTCATATACTGTACCCAACCAGGGGGTATGCACGTTGTGGCATGCAACTACGGCATGGATTGATGCTAAAGCAGAAACTGCTGTTCGTTAACACACTTCAGTGCCAAGGGCCTTTGCTATGGAGTGTAGAGGCCTAGGGAGTGTAGAGGCCTAGGGAGTGTCATGGCACCGTGGACCGAAGCACATGTCTCGGTGGTGATGTCCCAAAACGATGTAGCGACACAACGAAGGCTTCGCACCTACGCATATGCTCTAGCTACAACGAACAAAGCACATAACCAGGGGAACAAGCAGAAAAGGCTCAAGTATGAAGAGTCCCGCGGTCAGTTTGACTATCAGGCCACATAGTCTACTGTAACAAGAAGTGAAGGGTGCACATAGTGTCTTGATGAACCGCTAAGAGCATACAACCACTCCGCTTGACTCCGCTTGACAGCGCGAGCGACACAAATATCGAGTGAAAGCTAATAGATGTTAAGAAATATACGGCTGTTCTAGACGCAGCATTAGCAGTGGTGTGGGTGCGTTAAAGAAGCATTTCAGCTTCTTAGGTTTCAAACTCGCGATACCGGCCATCGCAACGCAAAGCGCGACTACGCACATACTTGCGGTTGCTTCATCACGGCGTCATTAAGAAGGTCGAGGGTGGAGGAGGCATGCATGGTGATATCTGCCCACAAAATGTAGGCCGGGTTCACGCCTAAGCAGTGCATCATATACATAGTCATGGACGCTCAGGACAGCCGTAGCGTGTAGCCAAGCGAGCCCTCTACATACTGATGTGCTTCGTTCATCATTCCGCAAACTGTGCGAGAAATAAACCGCGTGAAACGGACACCCCCCCTTTTCAAGGGGGTTGGGAGGCCCTGACGCCCAACTGCATGGTGCTAGCTTTCATGCTATAACTCATCATACAGTACACCGGTTTCGGCAACAAATGCCACGCCAGTCGTTGTGAGCCCAGCTGAGTTCATTAGCGCAATCCATCGCAGTCTTTACCTGCGGGCTGCCCCATGTGCCCGCGGACTTATCACAGCGGCGTGCAGGGTATTTTTGTAACGCTAGGGGACATTCATGTGAGCCCATTTGGCTGGCGCAGTGAGCTGGCTGTGCGCAAATGTAATGTCCCACGAACATTCAACCGTACGGGTGATTGAAACATATCTGTGTATTCGCTCGTCGCCAAACCATTCATTAGGCACACAGGAGGTTAGCTGTGAAACACCCACTGCAAGAAGGGGAATGTTATAAAATGTTGTCCTTGACGCATTGACCAGTTGTCGCATCTCAATGAATGCAATATCTCGCATCAAACGGCCCAGGCCCCAGTCAGTTTGACCGGCTCAAAGTGACGCCGTGCTGACCAGGAAGGTTTGCAGCCAGGGCCGGACATGCATACAGAGTATGCTGCTTCCTTTCCTGTGTGCGGTAAGGCCTCTAGGCCTCACCCTTCTACCAGGAAATACAGTTCGTTTTTTACCCTAGCCCAGCCCGGTCATCAGCAGAATGGGATCAGCCCAGCTCATGAAGTTAGCCCTGCCCAAAAGCTGAAGGATTAGTGCACATTTCTCATGACTGTCTTTGCTTACTGCAAGCTTGCTTGCTTCTTTCCTTGTCTTTGCTTGTTCTGTACTTTGATCGCCTTTGCTAGTGCATGTGGGTGCGTCCTCCACTCTCAACTTCCCTTTAGCTCCTAGTGCTCCTGCTGCTGCCGCCTGCTGCTGCTGCTGCTGCTGCTGCTGCTAGTGCTAGTTCAAGGATGATGCGGCGGCGGTAGCTGCCCACCTCGCATATCATCCATATGGACGCCTGTTATTATTGTATACCAGCTCCCATTGCCAATGTGCCATGCACGTATCAGCTGCACGCCATGCAGGCATCAAAGGCAGGTGCATGCAAGGGGCTTGGGGCCAGCAGGACCCCCCCCTGCCACTCGCCTCCAGAGAGCAGCCCAGCAGCCTCACAGCCCATGCAAGCAGGCTAACCCTAGCCCTGACCCTGAACTTGACCCTAACCTTCACTCTAACCCTAACACTAACCCATGCAAGCATGCACCTCAACTGAGCGGAGTCAACGACAAGGAGTCGGTTGCCGCATGGAGGCAAGGAGGGCGGCTGGCAGAGGGTGCCTAGGTGCAGCGTGCTCCTGGTGCGAGTTCAGGTGGCAGCTGCCTGGCCGGCCTCAGGCCCACTGCACCGCCAGCCACCTGCACAGTGTGCACACAGCGCGGCGCACAGCACAGCCCCCCACTGCCTGAGGCGTGGCAGGCTAGACCACAGCTGGCCCCACCCTCGTCAGCAGCCCCACTGCCCCCCAGGCCAGTCGTCCGGCATCTGGCCGCAGCCTTAGCCAAGCCCTTCTAAGGGCTGGTAATCTGGCGATGTTGAGCGAGGCCCTGCCCACCTGCTTTGCACCTGGTCCTGACCCCCCCCGGCAGCCAGGGCGACAGGGAGGGCAGCAGGGCAGGACACCGCACCCGGCGCCACTGCCCCTCAGCCCCCCCCCCCTCCCCCTCCCCCCTGGCCCCTCACTGCCAGAGGGCGGCATAGCAGCCGCGGAGGCCAAAGTGCAGGGGCCCGCCCCCCACCGCCAGGCGCAGCCCCGCCTCGTCCCACTCGTGGCAGTACACCGCCGGCGGCTCCGCCTCACCCCTGCGCACAGCAGCAGCAGAGCAGGCGGCTTGCAGCGGGGCAGCGGGGTGCTGCTGCTGCTGCTGCGCAGTCCGGCAGCAGAGGCACAGGCAGGGGCGGTGCAGCACACGCTCTCCCCACCTATGGGCAGGCCAGCCTGCACCTGACCGTTAGCCTTAACATGGCTAGGCCTAACATGCCCCCCTGGCCCCCTGCTTCACCCCTCAACGCACACGCCTCCTGTACCACACGGTGCTGGGCAAGGCCTGCTGTGCTGCCACCCCTCAACGCCTGCTGTCACACCAGCTAGGGGCCTGCTGCCCTTCAGGCCGGCTCCTGTGGAAGGCCCCCCTGCCCCTTCTTATTGCTGCCGCCCCCCCCGCCCCCTCACAGCGCTGCCGCCCCCCCCCCCCCCCTTGCCCCTTCACCGTGCTGCCACCCCCCCTGCCCCCTCACAGTGCTGGGCCCAGCCCTGGCTCCCAAGGCCCTGGTGAGGTGCGCAGCATCAGCGCCCGCTGCGGGCTCAGGGGGGCCGGCCGCCAGCGCCGCACCACACCCCCACTAGGGGGGGGACCCCACCAGGCAGGGGGTCCTGGCGCCCGGCCCCACCGCCCTGCCTCACCCACCACCCCGCCCCCAGGCCTGAAGCTGGGCACCAGGTCTGCCTGCTCCCCCCCTAGCCAGGCCCTGGACCCCGCGCCCTGAGCAGGTATTCCCGCTAGGAGTGCTGCGCCCTGCCCCTGCATCCCCGCCCCTCCACCGCCCTCTGGCCCCTCCCCTGGAGCAGCACCGGACTCAGCATGGAGGTGCCGCCTGGGCATGGGGAGTGCGGGCGGGGCGGATGGCAGTCGGGGGGGTGGCGTCACCCCCTCATGCGCCGGCCCCTGGCCTGACCCCCCCTGGGCCTCCCCCCCCTGCTGGTCCTGGCTGTCGGGTGAGGGCAGGGCAGCGGAGTCGTCTGCGCTGAGTCCCGCTGCCGGCTCCTGCCCCCCCCACCTCAGCCGCGCGACACAGTGCTGGGAGGGGGAGGGGAGGGGTGCAGGGCTAGGCCTGCGTCTGGCCCCCCCCGGCGCTGGGCCCGACCACTGGCCTGAGGATTGCGGACCTCCAGTGTGCAGGCCCCAATCCGGGGGGGGCTGGAACAGAGGGCGCGGCGCTGTGCCGCACTGCGCTGGGCTGTAGGGGCTGGCCGGGCTGGGCTGGGCCTGCAGGGGGGTGCGGGGGGGCAGGCGTGACGCAGGCAGGGGCCTTGCGAGGTGCAGGGGCAGGGGGGTGGCCTCCTCCTCCAGCTGGGCGCCAGCAGCAGCGGTGGGGGGACAGTCGACCTGGCAGGGGCTGCCGCTGCCTTGACCCTCGCGCCCTGCCTGCTGCCCCCCTGCCTGCTGCCCCCCTGCCTGCTGCCCCCCTGCCTGCTGCCCCCCTGCCTGCTGCCCCCCTGCCTGCTGCCCCCCTGCCTGCTGCCCCCCTGCCTGCTGCCCCCCTGCCTGCTGCCCCCCTGCCTGCTGCCCCCCTGCCTGCTGCCCCCCTGCCTGCTGCCCCCCTGCCCCCATCATCTGCAGGTCTGGAGGCGGTGCCACCCCAGGCCCCCCCCCTTGCCCCGCCGCCCCTAACCCTGGCTGCTGGAGGTCCGCCCCCCTGCACGCTGGCCTTGCGCTGCCATCGCCTGCCCCGCAGCCCTGTTGCCTGCTGGCCTGGCTGCACTGCCCCTGGCAGCTGCCGGGCGCTGAGGGGGAGGCCTGGCCGTCCTGGGCGCTGGCAGCGCTGCCGTGGCTGGCGGGGGAGCAGCCGGGGCTGCAGCCAGCGCCCCCAAGGCCTGGGGCGGAGGGGGGCGGTCCGGGCTCCTGCTGCGCGCTGTCCATCCCGGCTGATGTGCCCCCCCAGGTCTTGTGAGGGGGCGGGGTGTGGGTCGCAGCCCCCCCTGCTGCTGTGCAGCCTGGATCCGACCCAGGCAGCTGGCGCCCCCCTGCCGCTACAGGTAGCCCCAGCTGCCCCTGCTGCTGCATGCCCCTAGCCAGGGACTCCAGGGCTGCCAGGGAGGGTCCGGTGCTGATGAGGGCCAGGCAGCGCCGCGCCTCACCCCCCTCAACCCCCTCCTGCTGCCGCTGCTGCAACTCCAGATCTCCAGGCTGCAGGGCGACACGGGAGCGACCCCGAGCTGGGTGCGGCGCCTTCACCCGGCCAGTGCCTAGCGGGCCATGCGGCACTGCGCCCCCCCGCCGGACCCCCCGCACCTGCCGCCTCCCCCGATCCTTCGGCTTGGCGAGGGGGGGGGGCCAGATGGGAGGTGTACCCCCTGCCGCCCTCCCCCCCGCCCAGCACTGGGCCCCCTGCTGCTCCGCCTCAACAGCGCCGTAGCTGCCCCCACTGCTGCCGCCCCCCCAGCCATTGTCAAGGGGGGGGGCACACCTGCCGGCTGGCCGCTTGCGCCCGCCTCTGCTGGTGGCAGCTGGCAGGGCAGGCGTCCCCTCCATGCTGTGCCCCCCTCCTGGCACAGTGGCGCCGCAGACCAGGGGCCTCCCCTCCACCCCCCAGGCCAGGCCTGCTGCTCCTGGGCCGGGACCTAGCGCTGACATCTGACCCCCCCCCGCTGGGCCACTGCTCGCTGACCCCAGCTGCTGCTGCCGGCCCTGCCCATGCCCATGAGGGTCAGAGGGGGCGGGCGGCCTGCCTGCCAGCAGCCCTGGGCAGTGCCGGGACTGGGGGGCGGGGGCGCTGTCCTGGGCCTGGGGTGGCCCGGTGCAGCAGCCGTCCCTGCCTGCAGCGCCACCAGCAGTGCCCGCCCCCCCCTGGGGGCCAGCATCGCCTGCCTTGCCGTCATCATCACCAGCAGGGGGGGTGGGGGCTGCTCCCACGCCCTGCAGGTGGGCGGAAGGTGTGAGGCAGCCAGGGGGTGAGCTGGCTACGGCTGGGTCAGGGGCGGCTGCAGGCGTTGAGCCGCTGTGTGGCGGGATGCCTGGCCTGACCCCTGGGTGTGGGGGGGGGCGGGTCTGGGGCCCTGCTGCTGCTGGCAGTGGCTGGGCAGCATCCAGGGGAGGGGGCTGGAGCGTGGTGCCCAAGGGCTCTAGCTCAGAACTGCGCTCCTCCCTGCCGACATGCTGCTGCTGCTGCCCCTGCTGCTGCCCCTGCTGCTGCTGCTGCTCCTGCTGCTGCCCCTGCTGCTGCCCCTGCTGCTGCCGCTGGTCAGCCCTGACAGGGCGGTGCAGGTGGACGAGGCGTGACAGCGCTGCGCCCCCGCCCCCGCCCCCACCTGCCTCCGCAGCCTCTTCATCCTGCAGAGTAGGGCAGGCGGGGGGGGCTGCAGGGGCGCCCTCAGGGTCGCTGCTCACCCACTGGCGCTGCCGCAGGTCCAGGAAGAACAGGGTGCCGCACGCACTGCCTGCAGCCGGGGCAGCCAGGCCCCCCACCTCAGCAGCAGCAGCAGCAGGCCCCCCCTGCTGCCTACCTGCTGGGCTCATACCCCCCGGAGCAGGGGGAGGGCAAGTCGGCAGTGGGGGTGTTGGGTGCTGCCCTGCCCACCCAGTCCTGCTCTGCAGCCTTGCCCCTTGTACCCCCCTCTAGGTGTCTGGGGGCGGGAGGCCTGAGGCATCAGCAGGAGAGGGGGGCAGCTGCCCTGCAGCTAGAGCCAGCACCACACTGCACACAGCTGTGAAGACCCTACCCACAACACAGCGCTAGGGGGGGGCTCACACTGCAGGCCAAGGCACAGCTGCAAACCCTGACCTGGCCTGCGCAACACGGCTGAGCCACCGCCTGCCTCCCACACCCAGGGCTGCTGCTGGAGGCTGCTGGGGGAGGCTGACTGGGCAGGGGACCCGGCGGCTCCAGGCCAGGGGGTGCCGGCTGAGCCCCCATCAGGGTCAGGCGCTGCCGGGGGGGGCAGCAGGGTGTGGTAGCAGCAGGCCAGAGGTGCCGCCTGTTGACCCTAGCAGGTCAGGGGCAGAGAGCGCTGCTGATCCTGGTAGGCCGCTGCGGGGTGAGCGGGGAGGCGGGGCGCAGCGCCCAGGCCATGTGCAGGGACGTACGCAGCGCCTAGGCCCGGACGCTGTGCCCCCCTGAGGGTGCCCCTGCTCAATGACTACGACCAGGGGCCAGGTGGCTGCTGGCGGTGGGCCAGGCTGCGCAGTGGCAGGTTCAGTGGCAGTGTGGGGGGGCTGGGCCCTGAGGGCAGTGCAGCCAGGAGTGCCTGCACTGACCGCATGACAGCAGGTGGTGGTTGAGGCGCAGTGAGCGCACGCCCTCGCTGTCCAGGTGCCTGAACAGGGAGGCTGCGGGGCGGCTGGACAGCACGGGGCGGCGCTGCCGGGGGTCCACCAGGGCCACCTGCACAGGGGCAGGGCAGGGGCTGGGGCACGCACCCTCTCCCCCCCGGCCATACACCCTACCCCTGACCCTAACCCCCTTCCCCCTGCCCCTGCCCCTGACCCCCTTCCCCCTGCCCCAGCCCCTGCCCCTGGAGCTTTCAGTCCCATGCCGTGTGGTGCGGGACAGCTGCAGCCCAGGAGGAGGGCACTGGCGAGCTGGAGACTGCGCAGGCCAGTGTTGCGGCGGCTGCGGCGGCCCTGGACCTCCTGGACCAGAGTGGCAGCCCCTGGCTTGCCTGCAGCGGCCCTGGACTCCCAGGAGCGGGGGGGCGGCAGCAGGCCGTGCAGGGCTGCAGGCAGTGGCAGGGACCACGCACCTTGTCTGTGCCGCCCGCTGCCACCAGGTCCTCCCGCATGGCCAGGCAGCACCAGCTGCTGGAGTCGCCCAGCTGCCACTGCGGGGCCAGGCAGGCAGTGGGGCAGAGCGGCGGGTTAGGGAGTGGGCGAGGCAAGGTGGGTTGCAAGCTCTGGGTGGGTGGGTGGGTGGGTAGGTGTGGGGGGTGCGTGGTGCCCCTGACCTGCGCTGTGCGCCGCCACTGCACAGGGTCCCAGTTGGCCATGAGGCCGCGAGGCTCCAGGTGCACCAGGCTGCGGGTGGCGCTGCAGTAGGCCAGGTCCCGGCACCGGCTCTGCAGGGGAGGGGGAGGGGGGGCAGGGCCTGCTGCTCACACCCCCCGCATGCCATGCCTGCACCCCCTCGCTGCACCGCCTGCCGCCCCCCCGCCCCCCCTCCCCCACCTTCACGTCCACTATGGTGTGGCGCTGAGGCTGAGTCAGCACGGCCAGGGGCGGCTGGGTGCTGGGGGCGCTGCAGTCCAGCCGCCACAGCAGCAGCTTGCCGTCACGTCCACCTGGCGGGGCAGGCAGCGGGCAGCAGGTGCATGAGGGGTCCCCTCACCCCCCTGCTGCCACCCTGCCGCCCTACAGGTGCCACTAGGATGACACAGTGGTAGGGTTAAGGGGGAGGGGGCGCTGGACAGCTGAGTGCTGGGGGCTGAGGGCGGGGTGGGCTCCCGCCAGGCATCCGCATGCTGATGAGCTGGTGAGGTGCGGCAGGCGCTCTGTCAGGCTGAGCTTTGCTGGGCACAGCAGTCAGGTGCGGGCAGCGGGGCCAGGCAGGCAGGCAGGCAGGCCGGGTGTGCAGCGCTGGTGGCTTGCCTGTGGCCAGGTGCTGGTCAGTCAGCCAGGTGGCGGCAAACATCCAGTCCTGGTGGGCCTGCGGGGCAGGCAGGGCACAGCGGACGCACCGGGCCTGAGTCAGCTGCCCAGTCTGATCAGGGTTGCAGGTGTTTAGGGGGTATGAGAAGGTGGTTGGAAGGTGGTTAGAGGATGGTTGGAAGGTGGTCGGAAGGTGATGGAAGGGAGATTTGAGGGGGGTTAAGGGGTAGGGTAGGGGCCTGGCGTTGTGCTGGCAGGGGATGGGGTGGAGGTGAGCAGCAGCGGTGCTTGTGGTCAGCGGGCCGTCTATGCAGGCGGCAGCATGGGCAGGGGAGGAGGCGCCCCTTGTAGGCCCTTAGCCCAGCCCTGGCGCCTAAGGGACACTGAAGGCAGGCAGGAGGGGGAGGTAGGCAGTGAGGGGCGGGGGGTACAGGGCTGCAGCTTTGCCACTGCCTGCCTGCACATGGCCTCCCCCTCCCTGCCTCCCCCTGCCCCCCCCCCTTCCCTGCCCCCCCAGCTGCAGCCCAGGCACCCACCAGGCACAGGGCCAGGGGCTGCAGGTCAGGCAGGCGGTAGACCAGCGTGTCATTGGGGTGCTCCCCCCCGGTTGCCAGCAGCGTGCGCGAGGGGCTGAGGGCCACGCTGTGCACCCCACACCTGCCCACGGCAGCAGCGCTCTCAGCCAGTGGCGCACTGGCCCTGCGGCTTGAACTGGCATGTAGTGGTGGTGGGGGAGGGAGCAGGGGGCCAGGCGCAGCGCCTGCGTATGCCACTGCCCTGTCACATGCTCCTCACTGCCGCCACCCCCCCTGATCCTGCGCTACCTAGGTTACCCGGTGCATGCCATGAGGGGGGAGCAGCAGGCGGGCAGGTGGGGTAGACCTGGGGGGGTTGGCCACAGCCCTGACTGCAGGGGCCCAGCCCGACTGTTAGGCTGCAGGCCGCATAGGGTTAAGGCTGCTGGCACCGTCCCCCTGACCCGGGCTAAGGTGCAGCTGACCAGCTCCCCCAGCACTGCCTGCCCCCCTACCTCCCCCTGCCAGGGCCCCTCTGCCCTGCCTTGCATGCTGGTAGCCCTCCCTGCCTCCCACACCTCCCCACAGCCCCCCACCTGCCCTCCTGGTTGACCAGCTCTGCCGGGCGCCGCACCCCCTGTGGCAGCGGCGGCTGCGGTATGCGCGTGGTGGTGTGTGAGCGCAGGCAGTAGCGCAGCAGCTGGTTGCACTTGGTGGCGCACAGCAGGCTCCAGGGGTCAAGCCAGGACTGCGACACAACAAACAAAAATGCTGGCGACAGGAGTCGAACCTGTCATGTGGAAGGCGAGCCGTGCTGCCTGCTGCATGGGAGGCATGGGGGACATGAGGCAGCAACTGCCTGACCCATAATGCCCTGCGGGTCAGCCTGGCTGCTGCTGCTGCTGCTGCTGCTGCTGCTGCTGCCAACTGCCAGCTGCTGCTGCCTTTTGCGCCTGGTTGATTGCTGGCTGTGCTGCCGAACTGACCATGGCAAAGATCTTGTCGGTGCCTCTGATGTTCAGCGGCCTCTCCTGCAGGTTGCGACAGAAGCTGGGCAGGCAGCAGGAGGCAGCCTGGCGCTGGAGGCTGCACCGCGCCCTGCACACCACCACCAGCACAGCCGGCTGGCCCTGGCTTGGGTGGCAACAGCGCTGCCCTGCGCTCATCCAGGCGGACAAGGCTGCTGGCCCAGCCATGCAGCCCGTGCAGCCCAAATGCAGGGGTGGGCGCCACTGAGGGGCAGCTGCCGGTGGCAGCAGTGTGCAGCCAGACGGGGCGCACCGCGAATCAAGCGACGCCATCAGCGTTTGTCGCAGCAGGCTGAAAGGGGGGTGCTCCGCTGCTGCAGGGGTCTGCGAGGCCTCAGCTGGCCAGTCGTCCAATGCTTCAACGTCATCTAAGACCTCGTGTATGAGCGGGGCGTCAGGCACGGAGGTCCGGCCGCGAGCCGAGAACATTTTCTTGGGTCGCGGGGCCGACGTGGGTCAGCAGGCAAGCTTGCTCAACATTTCACCTGCTTGCTAATTAGCAATATGCGGATTCGTGCTAATGAACTATGCCTAGATGTCTCAATACCCCGACCCAAGTCACGTCGCAGGTTTGAAAACATTCTGCTCAGTGGGCTGCCGCCCTTCGCCCCCCGGACGTAGCACTCAGTGGTTGCAACCTGATCGACTGCATCGGCGTGGATGGATGCAAGCGCAGAGGGTGGCCTGCCTTGTCGAAGCACACCGCACATGTGGTAGCAGGTCTATGGCGCTGGGGTGGCATGGCCTGCAGTGCAGTGTGCTGTGGGGCTAGTCGGCACGGCTAATGGTTCTGGGTACATTCTAGCTGGGGAGAGCAGCCCCCCCCTACATCTTGGGTCACGGGTCTGGTGTGTGCAGCCACCCCCTTACACCTTGGTGGCCTCAACGCCCAGGGGGAGGGGGGGGGGCTATTGCTTGCGGCCTTACACCTTACACCTTACACCTTGGCGGCTGTTGCCTGGCTTGGAGCTATGGGGGACAAGGCACTGCCCCTGCTGAGCTTGGCTTTGGGCCGGGTATGTTTGGGATCAACAGTGCTGGCAGGGTGGTGGGCAGGGGCCAAGGGACCGTGTGAAGGGACTGTGTGAAGGCTATCCCCTCCTGCTGAACTGAGCTGGGGTCCGCTGCCTGCCCGCCTGCCTGCCCTGTTCCCACCTCTTGTATCATGGAGACGACTGACCCTCAGCAGCATCCTCATGCTGGGCAGCATGTTGCAGACTCACTTCCCTTCATGCTGCTCCTCACTGCATGGTGCGCACTAGACCACAAAGCCCAGCAGACCCTTGTGACCTGAGCCTCAGCAGGCCAAGTGATTCTGGCTGGCATGCTTGCCTCTTCGCCTTCACGAGGCCTTGCAGCTGCAGCCATGATGACTTGCACCCTAGGGCGACTCGCACTAGTACCCAAGGCCCTGCAGCCCTGTGCCCTGCAACACCAGCAGGCTGGCCAGGCAGGCTTCGGCCCCGCCATGGGGGCGTGTGGCCAGAAATGCGCTGCTCACCGCCCACTGACATTGGTGGCCTGCCTTACCTCAGGGGCTGCCGACCCTCCCCAACATCACCACAGCAGCAAACCAGCATCAGGCATCACAGGCACATGCTTGGCAAGCTGTAGAGCGGCTCCTGGCCGAGCGCAGTGTCGCAGGTGGGCCGCGCACCTCGTGTCGACAAGCTGTCGACATCGCGCACAGGTTCGCTTCAGCACCGCGGTGACCTTCACCGCACCAAGCCGTGCCTCGCAGCTGCATCTGATGATGTGCAAGTGTGGCGTCATTGCACGTCATTCTTCGCGGTGATACCCAGTCCCCCGCATTTGTCACGCCAGTACACAAGCCGCGATCTGCGCAACCTTTTGGCACCCGCCCTCGACGCCACCCCGCTCGGGGTGCAGAATCTGTAACGCCATTAAGCATGGTCCGCAGCCCCCTTGCCCAGATCTTGGGCAAGGGCGCAGACCGTCCCGCAGCACTGGCGCTGCTGCTTCTGTCTCTGCTAGGCCTGCTGAGCCCCAGCCTCAGCACCTCCCCCCAGGAGCAGCACCTGGCGGGTGTCCGGGGCGGCAGCGCACCGTACGGCCCGCATGCACCGCCCAGGCGGCCACCCTTCTTTCAGGGCTGGTACACACGCGTCACGGCCCCTGGCCTGGCCTTCGCCGTGGTGCTGGGCCAGCACATCCCAGGTGGGCCGCCGGCAGGCCAGTCCGCTGGCAGGTGGGGGATGGTGGTGGGGGCCAGGGTTCAGGAGCCTGAGGGGGGCCGCAAGCAGCCGCAGCAGCAGCAGCAGCACAGCCTCCCGCCCAGCTCCCCTAGCCTGCCCCCTCCCGGCCCCTGCTGCTCACCCTGGCCGCAGGGCCCGGCCCGGCTGAGCATGACGGTGACGAGCCAGCCAAGCCGCCAGTGCTGTGCATGGTGCTGCTGCAGCGCACTGACAGCGCCGCTGGCTCTGCACTGCCCCTGGCTGCCTACACGCGCTACTTTGACGCCCTGGACATCAGCAGCAACACAATCAAAGGCAACAGCAGCGGCAGTGGCAGCGGCGGCGGTCCGGACAGCGCAGGGCAGGGGGGGCAGGGGGGGTGGGGTGGGGGGGTCAGGCCAGGAGGTGCCCGAGTTCTCCCTCAGCACCGTGGGCCCGGGGCTGGTGGGTCGTGACGCGCTGGGGCTGCGCCATACTGGCCCCAGCGTGGTGGGTGAGGCGCAGGGGGGGGTGGGGTCAGGGGCAGGGCGGCTGAGCTGGGCGGCTGTGGAGCAGAGCCAGTGCCAGTTGAGGGTGGAGGAGCAGCGGGTGCAGCTGAAGGCATCTTTTCCGGGTGAGCGGGGCGTGGGGGGCAGCAGGGCAGGGGCCGAGGCTGGGGCAGCAGCAGCCAGCGCCCGCCTGCCTGCCGACCAAGCTGCTGTCCTGCTCAGCTGAGGCCCTGGATAGGCCCGCGGCCCCGCCCTGATGTTGCCCGCCAGCAGCGCCCTGACTGGGCCAGGCTGCAGGGGGGGTGGCGCTGAGGGCATGCCCACCCCTGCCCAGCCCACCAGGTCGGCCTGCCGCCTCCATCCCCCCCCCTGTAGTGTAGGCAGGGGCAGGTGTCAGCACTTGTCCCCCTACTACTTGGGGCTGGGTCTGACACCCGTATTTCTTGTCCAGGCTACTTTGCCTAACTCCCCGCCCTCACCCCCTTCCCCAGGAGGGGCCATTGGCGGTGGCTTGACCCCTGCTCTTATGTAGGTCTACCCCCTGTAGCTGTAGCTGTAGCTGTAGCTGCCCTGCCCTGTGCTCTTATACACGCAACAGGGTTCAGCCCCTCACACCTGCTCACACCTGCTTCATGCCCTGCAGCTACCTGCACCTGCCTGCCCTGCTGCTGCCCCCCCCTGCTGCCCCCCCTCTCAGGCTCCCTGACCCTAACAGTGACCAGCCAGCCCGGCCCCGCTGCGGCGCTGCCCTGGTCGCCCTCCAGCGCTGCGCCAGAGTCCTGGGTGTCAGGTCTGGGCGCCCTGGTCGCCCTCCACTACGCCACCCTCAGCCTGGCCACACAGGTGGACTGGAGCCTAGAGCTGCCGGGGCCACAGCCGCAGCCACAGCCGGCAGCAGGTGGGAGGGGGGGGTGCCCTGCCCCTGATGCGCCCTCATGCCTCAGTGTGTTTGGAAGCCAAAGCACCATGGCAGGACCAGGCAGGGCGCCCCAACAGGGATGGCGACGGCTGACATGTCTTGAGCTGCAGAGGTCACGCGAATCCATCCGCCAAGGAGGGGTGGCACCCTGCCCTGCCCTGCCCCTGGTTGACCTGCTGGCTGCTGCTGCTACGTCCCCCAACTGCCCTGCCTGCCCTGCCACCAATGTGCCTCCCCCCTGCAAAGGAAGCCGGCGAGGTCCCCTGACACGTCAGGGTGCGCTGTGTGTGTCATGTCGGGTCTCACACCATCCACTGACAGTGCAGGCTCACACCTCATTGCCTGACCCCTGGACACACTGGGGTACACCCAGGAACAGACAGGCATGCGGAACACTGACTGCTGCTGCTGCCATGCATGACATAGGGCTGGGGCTGGGGCTGTGCTCCAGCTGCCAGCGGCGCACCAGGTCAAGCATGCAGCCAGCAGCCCCCAGTAGCAGCCCCCAGGCCTATTCTGGTCTCGCTGCAGACAGCCTGGCCGCCACAGCATGAGTATGTCACACCTGATCATACCTGATCACACATTTGATCACACCTTATCACACCTGACTGCATCTAATCACACCTGATCACACCTGCTCAACACACCTGCTACCATGTCTGACCTGGTCGCGGCTGCGTGGTGTGAGGGCGCAGGGGGGCAGGGTGGGCCCCCCAGCAGGCGGCTGCAGGGCCAGGGGGTGGCGCACCTGGAGGCGCAGTACGGGCGCGGCTTCCCCGGGCGCTGGCTCTGGGCTCAGGGACATGTGAGCAGTGGGGGGGGAGGGGCAGGGGGGGGCCACAGGGGCAGTCCAGCGCAGCTCAGCCCTCACCAGGTAAGCTGCTGTGAGGGTGACACACTGAGGGTTGTGGTTTGGGTGCTGTGCCCCAGTCAGGTACTCTCACACTGGGCAGTCCAGCTCACAAAAACCAGCCGGCTAGCAGACCGCCCCTCGCAGCCCCTCTTGCCCTCACATAGCCCTGCCCTGCCCTGCCTCTGCCCTGTGCCGCCGCAGCTGCTCCAGCCGGGCAGTGCGGGGGGAGGGGCGGCCCTACAAGCAGCCTGGGTGCTTGCAGGCGGCGACCTGCCCCATGTGCTGAGCCCCCCCCTGCCCCCTATACACACCTTCCTCTTCTCCTACAGGTCAGCACGGCTGGCCAGGGGCTGGGCTGTCCCTCCCACAGTGCCCTGAGCCATCCTGCAGGGTGGGGCTCAGCTGGCTGCGGCAGGGTCAGGGGTATGTTAGTGGCAGCAGCAGGCAGGGTGCCGCCAGGGTTCAGGGTCTGTGGGGCGCAACTGAGCCGTGCCGACCCTTTGGCTGCTTGCCCTGGTCTCAGTGCTGTGGCAGTTAATCCGCTGCCTTGACAGCACAAGCCTGAGCCCCAGCCGCCCTGCACCCTACTCCTGCACGTGCCATCTGCTGGCGCACCTCACTCATTCTGAAGCTCCTTGGGAAGATGAGTTGGGGAGGTGGCCTGCTGCCTCCTAGCTGGCCTACTCTTCCCTCCAGCCATCAACCTCCCCCGTCACACTCTGCGTCACGCTGACCTGGCCGCGCTGCAGAGACCCGGGGTCTGGCGTGGCGGTGGCGGTGGACCCGCGTGATCCCGCAGTGCCGGGGCTAGGTGTGCGGGAGCAGCTGCACGCCTGCCGAGGCACGCTGAATCTTACACTTTCCACGCTGTGGCATGTGGTGCAGGTGAAAGGGGTAGTGCGGGTGGAAGGTGCAGATGAAAGGGCGTAATAGAGGGGCCGACGAGAGTACGAGGCTCAGCAGGGCGGCATTGCGATGCGAGAGCAGACGTCTCCCTGCCGGCACCCTCAAGTGTTGTAACTGTCGCTGCTTGCAGATCGAGATGGCGGCGCCTCCCGGCAGCTTCACCCCTGTGGCCTGTCCCACACAGCACGGCTTTGTCACGCTGTCGGTTGAGAGCTACGCGGCTGCAGCGCGCATACGCATCTGGCAGCGCACCCTTCCGGCCAAGATCGCCAGCGCACTGCGCAGCGCGGCTCATAAGTTGAGGCGCAACTACGGGCCGGCGGGTGCAGTGTCGCCATCTCCAGATACGGCGTTCGATGCGTATAGCGTGACCGGCCAGTCTCTGCTGGTAGACATGCGCATGGAGGGCGCGGCCTTGGAGTATGGTGGCACGTACAGGTGTGACCAGGAAGTTGAGGCGGAGCAGTGGTAGCCGGCTTGATGAGATAGCCTCGCGGTTAATTGCTATGTGTCAGTATTGGGTAGTATTGGCAACCCTCAGGTGCCTAGTTGCTAGTCGCGAGGGAAGGGGTCCAGTTGCACGGGTCAGGCTAGTACCCTACAGTGTTGCTGAGTATGCAGCACCTTCACCATCAGCCCAGAGGGCAACAAGTACCAACGCAAAGGCAGGTTGACAGGGCCCCACTAGGGGTGGTGTTTTGTCTGCAGCATAGCATGGGCGCCGTCCACCTTCCCACTGTGACAGGGTTTTAGCCTAGAGTTGGCATGACAAAACTTGGCATGACGAGTCTGATGTGATGCGTCATGTTGGCGTTGGCAGTTGGCATGATAAATATGCATGGGACACAAGCTCAAGGTGACATGACAAGGCATCCGATAAGATGTGCCGTGTCAGCGTCGGCACTTGCCTGCGATGTTTAGGTAACTAGCAGCTGACCGGGTGTGGCATGAGGGTGTATATGGTTTGGGTAGTTGCACGGCCGCCCGCCCCCGCCCCCGCTCGCTCACGCTCCAGCGCCCCCGCCCCCGCCTCCAATGCAACAGCATGACAGTCTCTTTCCGTTACGAGGCTTGACATTGGCGACGAGGCGGACATTGGCGGACCCCACCCTCATCGCATTCAGCCGTGAGTCGACGCCGACGAACGAGCATGGACTGCGAGCATGGACTGTGGTCATCATATACGGCTTCAGGATCCTACCGCTGCAGGATAACCACGCGGATCATGTTTCAGGCCTACATTGCACCTCCTGCTTGGGCTTTCAAAACTGTAATGCTCAGACTGCGGCACGGTTATACATCTAAGACCGTGGTTCAATGGCAAAACAAGCACAAGAACAACAACAAGAACAACAACAAGAACAACAACAACAGTCCACAAGAGTCCACAAGAGGTCGTCGTCTTCAAGAGTCCGTCGTCTTCAATCGCTAAGATGACCTGACGTGCGACCTCTAGCACCACCCGCTGCTCTCTGTAACCCGGTGGCCGCATTCACCCGGTGGCCGCATTCACGGTCTTCGCTTTCATCCCTGTCGCACACATCAGACGTGTTATCGCACACAACACACGGAAGCTGGGAGCAGCCACGTGGCTACTACTAGCTGCTACCGTCAGGCGCGCCAGGAGTGTCATCTCATGCAGCAGAGTTGACGCTGCAAACGGTGATGAGAAGCTGAAGGACAGAGTCTGCCCATGGCCTCTTCTTGCTTCACACTCGGCCGGCTGTGTCAGTCCCCTGCAAGCGCAAGCACTACCCCGGCAGTGCCTTCACTGCCGGACCTGCCTGCCTGCCTTCTAGGTGACATTCCAGGCCATCGGCACTGCAGCACTAGCCAACACCAGCTTCCCTTTCCTGGAGCAAGTCCTGCTGCATACCCCGGCCTTTTGCCTTCATCTAGACAGCCAGCAATGGGACCAGCAGGTGCAGTTCCCACATCCCCTCACAGCCCCACTGCTCTGAGTGCCAGAACAAGGAATGTTGCCCGCGGTGTTGCAGCCAGCCTGGGACTTGCCGCAGAGCCGCCACACGCGCCGCACCCTGCAGCAGCACACTGGGCTGCTGACTCACAGCCTGGCAAAGTTGGGCAGCTGTCCAGCAACGGCGGCGTTCAGGCTGGTCAGGTGTCGTGCTCCTAATGGTGACCCGCCGATGGTCCCAGACCTGACACCTCACACCAGGCACAGCCCAGCACCTGGACCCGGACAGCTGCCTCGGCCTGACTGCCCGTCACCTGCAATGCTCTGGGCAGCCTGCTCTCCCACCCACACCTGTCCCTGCAGCTGCAGCAGCTAGGCCTCCCCAGCACCACCACCCAGCGGCCCCAACAACCTGGGCAGGGGCAGTGACCCTGAACAACCTCTGCCGTGGTGCCAGGCTCAAGCAGCCGAGCTTGGCTGTCAGCAGATCAGCCCCACAGCCTGACCTGCGACCCTTATAACAGCAACTGACGCAGGTGCACACTGGGGTGCCTGATGCGGCCCCTACCTCCTTCACAGCTGCAGTGGGCCCGCTGCCCTTGCTGCCAGTGATGACTCTCAAAGCCACCGTGGAGTGCATCCACCACTAGTCGCGGTCACGACCGGCGCAAGCAGGCAGGCAGGCAGGTCCACCTCCTCCCCAGCTGCCCACCTTGCATTGCTCACTTATCAGAGTGTTGAGGGGAGCAGCAGCTGACCGCGCTGCTGACAGCACCCACCTCACCAGCGTACTAGTACTGCAGGTACTGGGGCAACCCTCTGCAGCACCTTGATGGAGCTAGCAGCGACTAGAGCTGGCAGCCATGTTCCTCAGCCAACTACCTCCTTACCCAGTGCTGAATGGGTTCATGAGCAGCACCGCTCGAAACTTCAAGCCCCACGTGTTAGCTGCAGTCAAAGACCTGATGCAGGTGGCAGTGGAGGTGGCAGTGGCAGTCAGGCACCTGTAGCTGCTCATGACTGGCAGCCTTGCCATGAGCTAAATCGCAGATCGAGGTGCTGTCGCAGCCGCTGGGCAGGAGTGTCACTGGCAAACCCACACTAACCAGCCTGGACCAGACCAGCTCGGGGTGCGGAGGCTGTCCCACTGAGCTAGAGCTGCAGAGGGCTAGGGGGCAGCAGGCCCCGTGCTAGTGGCTTGGCAGCAGCTAGCTGGACAGCAGCTGCGCAGCTGCTCAGGCTCAAGGTCAGCCTGGTGGCCATCAACAGCGCCCAGGGCGCTGCATCTGCATGTGCAGCATGTGCAAGTCATTGCGGCTGATGGTCGGGCAGCCCTGGGCCCTTGAGCTAGAGCGCCCCATGCGCCCCTCCTGCCCGCTCTGCAGCAAAGGATGTGAGTTGATGAGCCCTGATGCGGTGCGCCCGCAACGGCTGGGTGGGCTGCCCTGCAGGACAGCAGGTGGGGGTACGCTGAGGGGGGGTGTACGCTGGGGCGGGACCCATGGTTGTGTGCCCTGCTAGATCCCAGCTGACCTGCAGGGGGAGGAGGGCCGCGTGTGCTGTGTACCGGCACCAGGCCCGCATCCCAACGCTCTGAGTGATGGCCCTGCTGTGCTGGCTGGTGGATTGGTCAGGCTGCTGCATGGAAGTGAGTGGTGGTGATGGTGGTGGAGGGTGCTAGGGGTTGACAGCTTGTTGCTAGGTGCGCTGGTGAACGGGTGCATGAGGCACTACAGCAGGCCATGCATGTTCTGGTGTCTGTTGCTGGATCTGGTGCTGGGAGCGCTGGGAGTGCTTGCGCTGTGTTAGGGATGCGACTACTGGGTGGATTCGCGAGTGCGGTTGACACAGGCTGAGAATGCAGCGGAGACATGGAGTTGTGGCATCAACGCCAAGCACAGCCACAGCACATAACCAGTTTGGCGCTGGGTGCGGCAGCTTGTCTTAACCAGTCTCGGCAAGCTGGCAGGTCATGGACGCTATAGCAGAAGGATAGGGGATGGGTGCAGCAGGTCCTCAAGCAGCGGCCAGGACTAAGGCCACACACACCACCACTGCCACTTATGGTGCAATGCTGCGTGCAACTATGTGCTGTCACTGCCACCCTCTCGTCATGTCTTACGTCATTATTCGAGCGGCTGCCAGTAATCAGTGTGAGACCAGTACAACAACTGTGACATGGGAAAGCCAATAATGATACAGAGAGTGATAATTAGGGTGCGGTTTCCCCGTGTATAGATAGAATAATAGGAGCTAAACATTGGCAGGCTTTTCATGGGCAAGGCTCGCTCATTGCTCCATGCCAGCTTGTATCTGTTGACAAAGGCGCATTGTCCAGCCTGCGTCATCATCATCATTGACATCAAGCGTGGTGCCAATGCTATGCACCTTCCGCGCCCCTCCACTGGCATCATTCATGACTACAGAACGTCTGGGTCCATATAATGCTTACATGTTAGAAGCGTAAGAAACTAAATTCGAGGTGGTGAATCAGTACCTGTAGGGTTAGGGTTAGGGCTAGGGCCTGTGCACAAGCGATAGCCTCACACACTAACCAGACACACGGCGCGACCGGCCGCACTGCTGCAGGTTGGCGAGACGAGGGTAGGAGCCATTACAGTCGGAGCGCGGCCAGGCAGCCTGGCGGCTGGCGGCTTCACCGGTGTGAGGCCATCATCTTTTCTTCACCCCGGCATCAGGCCACAAGGGTCCGGGGCCAGATGCCGGGCCACGCAGTGGATGACATCCCTAGGCAGGAGCCTGATCACCGTCCACACACCTCACCACTGGCACATGCAGTCGACAGCTGCATGCATCCCTGCATCCCTGCGCATACACCGCCACCCTGCCATTGTCTGTCTTAAGGTCCGAGTAACATTGGGCCCTACAAGCCGGTAGGCAGCAGGCAGCGGGACATGCGGCGCTGTACAGCTGAGATGTGTACATGAGGGCTGCATGCCCCTGGCTATGGGAAACAATGAGCAGGGAGGAGCGTGGCTGTGAGGCAACATACACAATGCAGGAGTGAGAAAGATAGGTTTCCGTATGCGGGTGAGGGCAGTTAGGTTGAGCCTGGAGTCAGAGCAGTGTCAGCCAGTGGCCGTCATGAGAAGAAAAACCGACAAACCACTGGGACAAAGACTACTCCCTCCTTCACACATCCCCCATGCACCCCACCCACTACATGCAACATGCGCAATGTGCACGGCTCTATGCTGTGTGCGGAGCTGAACACCTTTAGCTGCAGACTTGATCTGACCTGAACCGGACCTACTGCACCACCAGCAGTCACCACCACAGTCAACACAACACTGCACCACCAGCTGCACAGCAACCGCCATCTAGGTCCAATCTTGATGAGGGTCAGGAGGGCAGCATGAGGGCAGCGTAATGCCCACGAGGACCAGTGATGCAGGGCAAGCGCATCAGGAGCCCACACACAGGAAAGTCAAGAGCATCCAGCTGAGCATGGTATGAGCACATCGAGCTCCAAGCATGACGGACAAGGGTGAGGTGGACCAAGACACATGCTGCCAAATGCGGAAGAGGCCCAAATCAAACCGAAACAAAACATTTATAATAAGGCGCGACACAATATATTTGCAGTTTGGGCTTCCTGGTGCTGCTGCTGGCACTAGCCCGGGACGAATGCCTAAGCCGCCCCCCTGCCTCCCTCCCTGGCCCACCCTGCTCCAAGCACAGGTGCTGCCCTCTGGCCCCCCAGCCACTGCCGCAGCCTGGCCCCCCGCCGCCAACAGACCCAGTGCCGAGCAGCAGGGAGTGAGGCCCCCTCCCAGCCCCCCACCGGCCCTGCCAGCATGAACCCAGTCGAGCTGGTTACCCCCAGACCGCTGTGGGCTCCCTGCTCCGACAAACCGGCGTGTGCCAGGGTCCTGGGCGCCTGGCCCGCCTGGCTCAGCTACTGGGGCAGCACGTGGCGCGCCTCGCTAGGCCCGGCGGTGCGCTGCAGGCCTCCAGAGCCTCGGCCTCCTCGCGCTGCTGCCGCCGCCACGCCAGCTGCTCATCAAGGCCAGGCCGGGGGAAGGAGGCGCGCACCAGGCCGTCAAGCACTGCGTCAAACCTGGCAGCAGCAGCAGCAGCAGCAGCAGCAGCAGCAGGGCGCAGCGCAGTGCAGCTGCTGTCAGGGGGCAGAGGGACACACAGCAGCACACCTTGAAGACTCCACCTGCCTCCTCTCCCTCACACCCTCACCCTCACCTGACTCACCTGACCCGGGCTCACACCCTGTCACCCTCACAGCCCTCGGCCCAGCCCGCCTGCTTTTACCCCTCCCACCCGCCCCTCCCCCTCCTCTGTTGCCCTCCCTCCCCTTCCCCCTCCACAACTCGCCCACCCAGCCCTCACGTAAGGCGGAAGGTGTCGAAGGCGCTGGGGCCTAGCCAGGTGCCGCAGCCCGGCACGGGGCAGTGCGGCCCGGGGGCGTCAGGGGCGAGGCGTCCACCTGCTGCCGCTGAGTGCAGCCAGGCGGCAATGCAGTCGTAGCAGACTGCGGACAGGGCGGGCAGTGGAAGACTGCTGTGGCGCTGCCTGCCCTGCCCTGCCCTGCCCTGCCCTGCCCTGCCCTGCCCTGCCCTGCCCTGCCTGCAGCATTGTGACCCCATCCACAGTCCCTGACATGCCGCCTAGCCTCATGCTGGCCTGCACCCCTTAAGCAGTTGTGAGCCTGGACCCCTCCTCAACACCCTCCGGTCATACTCTGCCCCACACACCCAGTGGCCTGCACCCTCCACCCTGCACTGCCCCCCCCCCCCCCCTTGCACTCCCCCCCCTGCACTGCCGCCCCATCCCCTCCAGCTTGGGCCCACTCACAGGAGTGGCAGCAGGCTGGGCATGTGGTGGCATCCTGCAGCAGACCTCCACACAGCCGGCAGCTCAGCGCGCCGAGTAGGCCCCCCCCCGCTGCCCCCTCTGGCCCAGTAGGCGCAGCCGCCCCCTCCCCCCCGCCCTGGTCCCCGGGGATGCCTGGGCTGCAGCTGCCCCCTGCCCCACCGCCTGCCTGCTTGCCGCCACCCAGGTCTTGGCTGCTGCGGCTGGAGGGTGCCGTGCAGCTGGGGGGCCCAGCAGTGTCGGACCTACAGCCAGGGCCGGGGACGGCCACAGGGGCCGCTGCTTCCACACCATGCGACTCAGGGTTGGCATGCAGCAGCGCACGGCCGCCGCTTGCTATTGACCGGGTGGCTGGCTGCAGCCTGCTCGACCCCTTCAACGCAGGCGGGGCGGGTGGCAGGCGGCCCGGCGGGAGGGCTGGCGGAGGTTTGTGCGGCCACCAGCGGGTCGCCAGCGGATTGAGAAGACGACGAGCTTGTGGTAGGGTGCGGCAGCCGGCGGCACTTTCTCGCACAGGCGCTGCAGTGCTGAGGCAGCGACTCAGGCGACCTGTGCACGCAGTCCCAGCGAGCACTGAGTTACAGCAGCGCTGCGGAACGCGGCACACCGTTCATAGGGTTTCCGGAAAAGGCTCACGGGGGACGCGGAGTGCTGGTCGCCTGGCTCATGAACCGCCTTTCCTCAACAATATATTCCTACGTGACGGGGAGGAGAGACAGGTCTCGCAGCATGATGGACGTGGCTGCATTCGTGCGCAACGCAGCGCCAGGCGATGGTGCGGTCAGGCAAACACAATTGCTGACTACGATATCGATGGTATGTCGCAGGTGCCAGGCGCACACTTTCCGAAAACATCATCCCTCCGCTCACCTCCACACCGGAAACAATAACCTTTCAATAGAAGCGGCAGGTGCAGCAGCGTTACGGATGTCGTGTGTTGATGAGCCTATCGAACCAATTCCGTTAGAGTTGACCACCGCTGCGAAGGGTGAAACATGTTACGGTATGCGTACTGTACCTGTCTACATACAATTGAGGTGTGCTGTCCTGCGGAACCTTTACGACATGGCGGCATGCAAGCATCATCATGAAGAAATAGCAATGCCTACTTTTTCACCCGCTCTCTTGCTCGCAATTGCTTGCAGGCTCAAGCCCACTGTGACATTACAGACAATGTCAACCAGTATCTCCATTGCCGCTTTGTGGTATGTCTTGAGCGGCGGCATCCCTCGCCCCACTTACAAACACGAAAGTTTGCAACCCTCTCTGCTCTCTCACAACCACGCTGCTGTACACTTGACAAACATGCGCGACCAGTTCACAGCATCTTCTTCACCACCCAAGATCGGCTGTTGTCTTGTGCCACAGCCTCCGCCGCCTTCTCAGCACTGGTCACTGCCACCACGCGCCCCGCATCGCCGCGCACCACCTCCAGCACCTGGCCGAACTCCCTGCAGCATCGCAAGCACCGAATGTGCGCGTCATGCAAGCGTGAGACCGAGGGTAATGTGATGCGGCCTGTAAGTACAGCGCCAGGTCGCCGCCCCACGCAGCTGCCTCGCTCACCTGAAGTCCTTCAGAGAGGTAGCCAAGATCTGGTCGCGCCGCTGTTGGCGCTCCTCGTCCGTGACCTTGAGCAGCCAGCGGCTGAGCGCGCTGTAGCCCTTGGCGTCAGGCAGCTGGTAGCTGTCCACGTCGCCTATGGTCCCGATGATGGCCTGCAAGTGCCGACAAGGGAGAGGGGGGGGGGTGCTATTGCACAGCCTTCTCGTCCCCTGCCGCTGCTGCTGCCCCCTGAGTCACAGCGCCTAGGACTGCCAAGCCCCAGCCACTGCAACCCCTGCCCTCCCCAGTCCTGCTGCCTAGGCCTGTGCCCCCTCTTCCCTCCCTCTTTCCCCTCCTTCCTCTCCCTTCCCCCTCCTTCCTCTCCCTCCCCCCCCCTTCCTCTCACCTCACCTCCCCTCCCCCCGGCCCTTCCCCCTTGTGCCAAGCCCCCTGCTGACCTGGTCCGCTGCTGACCTAAGGTGAGGCAGGCGCTGCTGAGCTCAACCCGTTGCTGGCCGCAGCCCAGCCTTGCCTGCCCCCTAGCCCACACCCCCCACAGGGCCTGGAGCCTGGGGCCTGACCTTTGTGATCTCCTCCTGCGTCAAGTTCAGGTTGCGCAGGTAGTCAGGGGCACCGCCATAGGCCGCCACTGTGGACAGCAGGTTGGGGTCGCGGTAGCTGAGGTAGGTGAAGGCGCCAGAGTGCGAGTCAAAGGAGCAGAAGCCGCCATAGGCGCCGCCCACCACCCGCACCTGGATTACAACACAGCCGGGCCAGAGGGGGGGGGGGGGCTGCTCTGAGTGTGACGCCCTTCACTAGTGCAGGCCCTGCTGCTGCGTCCCTGACAAGAGGGGGGAGGGGGGAGGGGGGAGGGGGGAGGGGGGAGGGGGGAGGGGGGAGGGGGGAGGGGGGAGGGGGGAGGGGGGAGGGGGGAGGGGGGAGGGGGGAGGGGGGAGGGGGGAGGGGGGAGGGGGGAGGGGGGAGGGGGGAGGGGGGAGGGGGGAGGGGGGAGGGGGGAGGGGGGAGGGGGGAGGGGGGAGGGGGGAGGGGGGAGGGGGGAGGGGGGAGGGGGGAGGGGGGAGGGGGGAGGGGGGAGGGGGGAGGGGGGAGGGGGGGAGGGGGGGAGGGGGGAGGGGGGAGGGGGGAGGGGGGAGGGGGGAGGGGGGGAGGGGGGAGGGGGGGAGGGGGGAGGGGGGAGGGGGGAGGGGGGAGGGGGGAGGGGGGAGGGGGGAGGGGGGAGGGGGGTCGGCACCTTGTCCCACAGATAGCTGGTGCCCAGGTGGCTTCTTTTTTCAATGACGTAGGCTGCCCCACTGAGCTGGTAAGCCAGCGTCCTGGTACAGGTTGGCGCCCTGGCCCACATAGCTGACCTGGACACAGCAGCAGCAGCAGCAGCAGCAGCAGGGGAAGGGGGTGGGGCAAGGTAGGCAGCGGTGTCAGTAATCGGCAGTGAGGTGTGGGCGAGCCTGAGGGGCGCTGGGGCCAGGGCCAGGGCTGCGGCCCTACAGGGGGGGTGGGGACACTGCAGCTCGGCCCTGTGCAGCCACACGCCAACACTGCCCTCCCCCAGCCCAGCCTGGCTGCAGGGCGCAGCTCTGAGGGCCAGGCGGAGCGTCAGCGCACCTGGGTGGGCACCGTGATGAGCTCGTTGTCCCGCGGCAGCAGGGGGCCGGTCCAGGAGCAGGCCAGGGGGGCGCTGCCCTGCAGGCCACAGGGCAGGCCAGCAGGGGGCAGGGGCAGGGGGGGGGCGGGGGGGGGAGGGCCATGGAGGGGGGTGACACAGGGCTGTAGGGCCAGGGGGGGGGGAAGGGGGGGAGGCGGGGGGGGGGCCGGAGGGGCGGGGGGGGGGCTGACCTGCGGCAGTGAGTGCAGGAACTCGGAGACTGCGGAGCCAGCGGCCGCCAGGGTCTTGCCGTCCGCCGTCATGTTGACCACCGCGCCCGCCCTGCACAGCACGAGCGCCAGGGAGGGGGCACGTCAGGGGGCAGGGGGCAAGCTCAGCCCCCCTCCTCCCTCACTTTTCCTCTGCACCTCCCCCTTCGCAAACACACCTGCCCCGCCCCCCCGCCCCCCCCCCCTGCCCCCTGCCCCATTGCCCACCTTGACAGCAGCGCCGCGCGTATTGCCTCCAGGGTCCGCCCTCACCGCCTCCCACCCCTCCGGCCCCGCCTCCAGCCTCTTGGCCAGGCTGCGGATGAACTCCAGGTAGCTCAGCCCGCCCATCTGCTCGCCCACCCATTGCGGCGCGCCCCCGCTGCCCCGCCAGGCGCTGCGCAGCGAAGGAGTGGCCGCGGCCCCAGCCAGCCGCTCTCCAGCCCGCTCTTGGTCTCATCCACCATCTGCTTGAACCGCACGCCATCGTCAAGCTTGCCTGAGGGGGGCAGGGGGGCAGGAGGGGCAGAGGAGAGGTAGGGGGCAGGGGGGGTCAGGGGGACAGAGGGAGGGAGGGTTCTGAGAGGGGCAGTAGCTGGAGGCTGTCAGCAGCCCCCCTCTCATAGCCCCCCCCGCCCCCACAATAGGCTGGCTGGCTGCAGCTTGCCATTAGGGTGTGCTGGCCCCCCCCCCTTGCCCCCCCCCCCTGTGTCCCCCCCAAACCCCTGGCCCTGGCCCTGGCCCTGGCCCTGGCCCTGGCCCTGACTGACTGACTTGTGAGCAGCAGGTCGCGCATGAGCTCCAGCAGGTCGCCCGCCTTGTCGCCCATGGCCTTGCCTCGCAGCTGCGGGAGGGATGGGGGCAGCGGCAGGGGGGGGTGCTGGGGGGTACAAGCAGGCAGGGGTGGGGGGACATGGGCAGGGGTGGGGGCGGGGTGCTTGAGGGCAGCATGGGGGCGGCACCCAGGGATGCGCAGGGGCCGAGAGGGGGGCAGGCGGGAAGGCGGCTAGAGGGGGACACTGGTCAGACACTGCCAGGCAAGGGGGGGAGGGATGGCAGGGGGCTGCTGGGGCAAGGGCAATGACACATGAAGGTGGGGGTGGGGGTGGGGGTGGGGGTGGGGGTGGGGGTGGGGGTGGGGGTGGGGGTGGGGGTGGGGGTGGGGGTGGGGGTGGGGGTGGGGGGTGGGGGTGGGGGTGGGGGTGGGGGGTGGGGGGTGGGGGTGGGGGTGGGGGTGGGGGTGGGGGTGGGGGTGGGGGTGGGGGTGGGGGTGGGGGTGGGGGTGGGGGCCTGTCTGACCATGAGGTAGGCCAGCGGCTGGTCCGGCTGCCCCCTGACTGCCGCCGTGTAGGGGTACACGCTCAGGCCGCCGGTCTTGCGCCCGATACGCTCCGTCAGCTCAATGAAGCTCTCCTTCTGCAGCCCAAGAGGGGGGAGGGAGTGGAGGGGGGGAGGGGGGGGGAGGGGGAGGGGGTTCACAGCCCGAGCAGGCGAGGGTGGGAGGGGAGGGTGGGAGGGAGGGGGGGGGGAGAGGGGGGGGTTACAGCCTGGTCCCCTACCCCTACCCCTAGCCCTAGGGGGTGGCAGTCTGGCCCCCTGGCCCTGGGTCCCTGCCCTGTCTGCCCTGACCTGCGTGGCCATGTTGGTGAGGGCGCGGCAGAACAGCGGTATGAGCGGCAGCAGGTGCTGGGGCACTGCGCGCATGTCCAGCGCCGCCTCCAGGTACAGCACGCTGTTGGTGAACAGCTCGTGGCGCAGCACTGTGGCGCCGCCCTCGCTGCTCTCAGCAGTGGGCACCTGGGGGGGGGCAGCAGGGGGCGGGGGGGGCAGGCTCAAGGGGGGGTAGTAGGGGGGGGTCAGGAGGCTCTGGGGGCGGCGGGAGGGTGGCATGGGCTGTCAAGATAGTGGCGGTCAGGCTAACAGGCTGGGGGGGGACACACCTCTGCTGCTGCCTGCTACCCCCCACCCCCCTGCCCTGCAGCACCATACATAAGGGGGGTCCCAGGGCACAGCCCACCGTCTGCTTCTCCCCCCTTCCGCTCCCCCTCCCCCTCCCCCCCTGCCCTGACCTTGGTGATGGTGCGCGGGTATGTCCGCCAGCTTGAGGCAGGGCACGCAGGCCAGCGCCTCGGGGGGGGTCGGGCCGCTCCTGACGCTCCTTCGCAGCGTCCGCTGTGGCCGCCACCCACCGCTGCCACCTGCACCGGGTACAGCCCCAGCCCCCCCCCTCCCCTGCAGGCCCCTCACCTGACCACCACACCACACCACCCTGGTGAACAAGGCGGGGGAGGGGCGGGCGAGCAGCAGCGGGCAGCAGCAGGCCTAGCCACAGCTGCAGGCCTGATGGATGCTGCCCACCGTGCCCTCCCCCCCCCCTCCCCTCTCACCCCTGCTGCTCCTCTCATCTTTCTCCTGCCCCCCCCCACCCCCCCTCCCCTGCTGGCCCCCCCCTGCCCCCCCTCACCTGCTCCTCGTTCATCGCGCTGCGCGCCTTGTCCAGTCTGGCCCGCTCCTCCTCCTCCACTACCTTAGCCAGGCCGCTGGTCAGGCTGCAGGCACCACCGTCACCCTGCACAGCCCACAGCCAGGGGGCGGCAGCAGGCAGGGGGGGGGGCACCTTGCTGCCAGGCAGCTTCAGCTAGGGTTGGGGTAGGGTTAGGTACGGAAGGTCAGGGCGAGGTGAGGTGAGGTGGAGGAGGGGCGGGGGGCCCAGGGCAGGGGGGGTGCTGGCTGCCCCCCCCCCACCTGTGGTTGTTGTCCAGCAGGTACTTGCGGATGAGGGGGCCGAACACATTCTCCCCGCTGGCCAGCCGCGCCTTGAAGGCGGTCAGGGCGTCCTCCCACTGCGCAGCACATCAGCAGGTGAAGGGGAGGGGGGCAGGGGGGTAGGGGGGCCAAGAGCCTGGGGGGCAGGGGGGCGGTGTGGGGGGGAAAGGCCTGAGGGCCTGAGGGGGGCCAAGAGGAGCAGGCATGGCTACACTGGGGACACAGTACAGCAGCAGGCCACGCCCCATGTCCCCCTCCCCCTCCTCCCACCCTCCTTCCCCCCTTGCATGCACTGTGCCTCCTACCGCATGGCTTCATCAGGGAGGTGACCCTGCCTGGTGGGCAGCAACATCAGGCAGGGTCACCCCCCCCCCCCTCCCCTCCTGACCTGCAGGGGTGTCAGCGGGTCGCGGTCGTAGATCCATGCGCCCACTGCCCGCAGCATGAGACTGAGGCCGCGGGGGAAGCTGCCGGTGTTGTTCTCACGCAAGCTGCGGCCAGGCAGCAGGGGGGCGCAGTGCAGCAGGTGGGCTACGGTGGTAAGGAGGGGGGAGGGGGGGAGGGGGGGGGAGGAGGGGGGGGGGAGGGCTGTTGGTCGGCAGGCACCCAGGCTGCTCTATGCCAAGGGCCAACATGTGGTGGGTGTGGCAGACCCATCACCCTCCCCCTTGACCCCCCCCCCCTAGCCGCCCCCTCCCCTGCCTGGCCTGCCCCCCCACCTGAACTCAATGGAGTTGACAGCCGCCTCCACCGCCGTGGCGCTGAAGCCACTGCCCTCCAGCTCCCTCAGCTTGGCCAGCACCAGCTGCTCCACCGCCCCCTCCTGCCCCGCAGCCACGCCCTTCAGGCCCACACTGCATGCACACCACACCACACAGCGGCAGTAGAACAGGGGGTCAAGGGGGTCCTCCCTGCTGCCCCTGACCCCTGCCTCCCCTGCTGCTGGCACTAGGTGGGGGTGAGCGCTAGGTGGGGGAGGGGCGGGGGAGGGGGGGGAGGGGCGGGGGAGGGGGGGGAGGGGCCCCTGATCATTGCTGGTATGACCATCGCTGGTATCCTTGCTGCCTTGCTGTCCACGCATGGTGGCGACCCTGCCCTGCCCTGCCCTGCCCTGCTGGCCCCTGCCCCCCCCCCTCACACCCCTCACCTGAAAATGGGCTGCTTCAGCTCGTCATCCATGCCGCCCCCCAGCACGGCATCGCCCAGCCCGCTGTCGTTCAGGGCCTTGCGGAGGGGGGAGGCGTTCGTGCCCTGCAGGGGGGGGGGCAGGGGGGCGGTGTGGGGGGCAATGAACAGTAGGGGGGGGAGGGGGGAGAGGGGGGGGGAGAGGGGGGGGAGAGGTGCAGGGCTGAGGTCAGGCCGGGTGTGACAGACCAGCATGAGGTAGTCCAGGAAGCTGAGGGCCAGCTCCGTCTCAACGTCCAGCGGCTCCGCTGTCAACACCCAGTTCACCCCCACATACGCCTGCAGGGGGGAGGGGAGGGTGCAAGGGGGGGGGGGGAGGGCAGGGGGGGGTGAGGGCAGGGGGGGGTAAGGGAGAGGGCGGGGGGCAGGGCGGGGGAGGGGCCAAGCACACTCAGCGAGGCACGGGGTGAGGAGGGTGAGGGTCCCTGTGCAGCAGCAGCAGGTGACACAGCCCCCCCCCCACTCCTCATGAGCCAGCACTGGCCTGGCTGACACATGTCTGGCCTTGGCCCCCCGCCTCAACCTCGGCCTGCCCCCCCCCCCGGCAGCCTGCCCCCCCAGCTTGACCTGCCCCCCCCCACCTTGGCCTGCCCCTCCTCCGCATCCCCGGCTGCGTAGTGCTGCGTGATGCTGCGCGCCTCCTGCTTCAACACCTGGTCAGCCACAGCACTGGACACCTGCACCACAACCACCACAACCACCACAACCACCACAACCACCATCATACCATCATCATACCACCACCACCACCACCACCACCACCAGGCAGCCAGGGTAGCAGCAGCTAGGGGCACTGCCAAGCCTGCCTAGCCCGCTGCTGCTTTCACCCCCGCTGAACAGCCCCAGATAAGACCACTTCTATCCAGGGGGGGGGGGGGGTGAGGGGCAGGGGGGGGAGGGGGGTTGAGGGGCAGGGGTTGAGGGGGGTGAGGGGCAGGGGTTGAGGGGGGTGAGGGGCAGGGGTTGAGGGGGGTGAGGGGCAGGGGTTGAGGGGGGTGAGGGGCAGGGGTGGAGGGGGGGTGAGGGGCAGGGGTGGAGGGGGGTGAGGGGCAGGGGTGGAGGGGGGTGAGGGGCAGGGGTGGAGGGGGGTGAGGGGCAGGGGTGGAGGGGGGTGAGGGGCAGGGGTGGAGGGGGGTGAGGGGCAGGGGTGGAGGGGGGTGAGGGGCAGGGGTGGAGGGGGGTGAGGGGCAGGGGTGGAGGGGGGTGAGGGGCAGGGGTGGAGGGGGGTGAGGGGCAGGGGTGGAGGGGGGTGAGGGGGGTCGCACCGGGTGGCTGTTGAATGCGTCCAGGTATGCGCCCAGCAGCCTCAGCCTCTCCTCCGGCTCATCATCGCCATGGAACCAAAACCTGAGCCGGGGGGGGAGGCAGGGTGACAAGGGGGGGGGGCAGGGGGCGGGGTGACGGGGGGGGGGGCAGGGGGGCGGGGGCTGAGCAGTCAGCCTGTGCACAGCTGTCGGTGTGAGCCCGGCCCTGATGGCTGCCCCTCACCGGGCATTGCTGGGGTGGTAGTAGCGCGAGTGGAAGTCCTTGAACTGCTCAAAGCTGAGGTTGGGGATGTCACACGGGTCACCGCCGCTGTCATGCCTGAGACCAGGTCAGGGGGGCAGGGGGGTCAGGGGTCAGGGGGTCAGGCCAAGAGGTAGTGGGGGAGTAGGGGGGGGCTGGGGGGAGGGGCTGGGGGGAGGGGCTGGGGTCAGGCCAGGTGGCAGAGCAAGCCGGGTAGGGCCCAGGGCACAGAAGCAAGGCTGCACCAATCAGAGGTTTACCCCCCGCCCCCCCCCTGCCTCAACCCACTCCCCGGCCCTGCCCCCCCCTGCCCCCCACCTGTAGGTGTTGTCGGGGAACAGCGCCTGCTGCACTGCGCGGTAGTAGACGGAGTCGGGTGAGGAGTAGACGCCCTTCATCTCGTTGAACACCACGCCCTTGTAGGTCAGGTCGGCCTGCAGGGGGAAGGGGGGCGGCCTGGAGGGGGGGGCCCACACCCCTGCTGCTTGCATCAGCCCCAGCCCTGCCCCCCCTTCCCCTCAAACCAGGGCAGTGCTCCCTGCTCAGCCAGAGAGGGGGGAGACCCTACCCTGCTGCGTGCCCTCAGCATCGCCAGTCCTGGTCGGGCCTAGTGCTGCTCCCTGCTGCGCACCTGCCCCCTCACCCCCCTGCCCTCCCCCCCCCCCACCCCCCCTGCCCTCCCCCCCCCACCCTGGCTGCCCCCCCCCACCTTGGGGTCATCCAGCTCCAGGTGCCAGCCCTCCTGCGCAAACACCTGCGGGTCGCTGATGCAGCGCGGGTGGAACACTGCGTCCAGGTACACGTCCACCAGGTTGTAGAAGTCCTGCGCCGCAGCCACCAGGCCGGCATCACACAGTGTGACACACGGGCCCAGGGGGGGCAGGGGGCCCAGGGGGGGCAGGGGGGGCAGGGGGGGGCAGGGGGGGCAGGGGGGCAGGGGGGGCAGGGGGGGGAGGGGGGGCAGGGGGGGCAGGGGGGGCAGGGGAGCAGGGGGGGCAGGGGGAGCAGGGGGGGCAGGGGGGCAGGGGGGGCAGGAGGGGCAGGGGGGGCAGGAGGGGAGTAGGCAGGGGGGAAGAGGCAAGCAGCGGGAGAGTGGGGCTCCCCTGCCCCCCTGTCCCTTACCCAATACCCCCCCCTGCTGCTGTCCTCGCCTCCCCTTCCCCCCTGTGACCTCCCCCCCCCCTGTGGCCTGCTGCCCCCCTGTGGGGTCTGCTGGCCACCTGTGTGTTGGTGGAGGCCACCGGGTAGCAGGTGCGGTCCGGGTAGGTGAAGGCGTTGAGGAAGGTGTTCAGGCTGCCCTTCATCAGCTCCACAAACGGCTCCTGGGGCAAGCCAGGGCAGGGGGCAGGGGGCAGGGGGCAGGGGGCAGGGGGCAGGTGGGAGGAGGAGGGGAAGGGGGTGTTACAGCGGGCGGGTAAAGCCGGGGCTGACGCGCAGGTTGGCGAGGGATAGGGGCCCATGGCGGGGTGCAGGCCGGGTCAGGGCCAGCGGGTCCGGCCCCCTGGGGGGGCAGCAGCAGGCAGGGGGGCCACTGAGCGCTGGGCCCAGATCCGCCCCCTGTGGCCCGCTGTGGCTGCAGGCTAGCTGTGTGCGCACCTTTATCGGGTACTTGCGGCTGCCGCACAGCACTGAGTGTTCCAGGATGTGGGGGATGCCGCAGCTGTTGTCCACCTGCAGCCATGAGGGGGGGGGCAGGAGGCGAGGGGGGTAGGGAGGGGGGGGAGGGGCGTAGGGCTAGTGAACTGGGAACGGCTTGTCACTGTGTGGCTTGGTGGCAGTGAGGAGGGCAGTGCAGCGCATGAGGGGCAGTGAGGGGGGCAGTGAGGGGGGGGGCATTGAGGGTGGCAGTGCACTGACCGGGGTGCGGAACACCACGCCAAACACCTTGTTCTCGTCACTGCTCACTGAGCTGATCACCTCCGCGCCTACAGCCAGGGGCAGGGGCAGGGGCAGGGTTCAGGTTAGGGGCAGCAGGGTGCAGGTTAGGGTTAGGGTTCGGGCGACCTGACCTAGCCCACCGCCCCGCCTCCTGCTGTCCCCTCCACCTGTCAGGGTGAAGTGCAGCAGGGCCCAGGGTGCTGACCAGTCTCCTGCCTGCCCCCCCCCCCCCTTCCCCCCGCCCCCCCCCCTTCCCCCCGCCCCCCTCACCTGTCTTCTTGTGCTTATAGACCAGCATGTGGGCGTCATACTCGCGGATGAACTGCTGGCGCTGCAGCACGAAGCCGTGCGCCTCCTGCACCGCCGCCACGGCCGGCTTCACGGCTGTAGCAGCCACGGCATTGCAGCGCAGGCCCAGGCCGCGGGAGGGGGGGGCGGGCTGACGGCAGCGGGCCTGCGGGGGTGACAGCAAGGCTGGGGCCTGGGGTCAAGGGCTGGGGGGTGGCCACCAGGGGGTGAGAGGCAGCGGGGGGGGGGCGAGGTCCAGGCCCCTGCCTGCTGCCCCCTACCCTCAGGGTCACACCTGCTGCGGCCAGGGCCCGGCTGCTGAAGCAGTGCGGAGCCGCCACAGCCCCCAGGGGGGCCAGGGCCTGCAGGGCGGTGCGGGCAGCGGGGTGCCAGGGGGGCAGGTGGCCAACACCACTTGAGTGAGGGCTATTCAGCCTAAGGTGCACGAGAGGTGCGAGTTGAGGTGAGCCTGGACTTGCTGCGCCCTGCCTGGGCCTGGCTGCACGCCGTGGGGCGGTCGGCCCCCACCACAGGATTGTGACGCAGCGCCCGGGGCAGCAGAGGCGCAGTCGCGTGCACAGCGCTGCGCTACGGCCGCGCACCTGAGGGCACAAGGAGGTCCGCAGCGGACGACCCAGCGCCACAAACTGGGTCGGCCTGCTGAGCTGGCCCGACATTGGATGCTTGAGCACCGTCATCAGACGACTATGCAATGATGCGAGGCAGCGAGGCAGGTAAGCCAGAGCGGTTGATCGGAGCACCGGCGCGGATCTACGCCTCTACACGCAGTCCTGACCAGCAAGCTATAGCCAGGCAGTATGCTTTACCTCATGCCCCAATAAGATGTTAACTGATAGATTTTTATTGTGCCGCCATGAGCCTGCAACTTGCAGCCTGCAAGTCCACAGACGTGCACGTCATTTACAAATTGACAACAAAAGTAAAGGCAGCTACACCAGCAGTGCTGACACCAACGTTAAGCAGTGGAAACGCAGAGCATTCAATGCTTACAGAAGCAGCAGCTCCAGGAGCCAGCGCTATCTATTGTTTGAGTTCAATCGAGACAGGGCATGGCTGTGCATGGTGCATGCAAGCCTCAACTCCACCGGACAATTCTGTCAATGTCGACACAGCAGCAGCTAGCCAAATCCGATGTCTGCAGATGTCGGCGCAGCTTTGACGAACGGAGGGGAGTCCAGCGACCAACCCAGCTCGGCGGAGGGCGCCGCGCCCGTCAAGGTCACCGCTGAGCAGCTTGGCGTACAGCAGGGGTGGGTCCGCTGCCTGGCTAGCTTGCCGCCAGCTAGCAGCTCAACTGCTACTTGCTTGCTTGCAGCGATGAGTTTGCGGGCCAGCTGGAGTTTGACATAGGCAACCTCAGCGCCTGGGACCCCAGCCCTGTCGACCCAGCGGCATTTTCGGGGGCGGACCGCGAGGCCACGTGCACAGAAACAGCGCGTGCCATCGTGCAGTCGCTAGTGAACAAGCTATTCGCACTGCCATCGACGCCCATCGCCGGTGGCCGGCTCGCCCAGCTGCCTCCGCCCACCACACCCCTGCCCAGACAAAAGCCGCTGCCCAGGCCCAAACCGCTGACCAAGTGGCAGAAGTTTGCACAGAAGAAGGGCATAGTGAAGAAGAAGCGTAGCAAACTGGAGTTTGACGAGACTAAGCAGGAATGGCGCAGGAGGCACGGGTACAAGAAAGCAGGCGATGAAGCAGACATTCCCATTGTGGAGGCCCGCCCTGGCGACAAGGTGCGCCCCGCCTGGCCCTGCCGCCAGCCTCCTGCTCTGCGCCACCGAGCAGCTCGAGCACAAGGGGCCGCAGGCGGCAGCTCCAGCACCTCCTGGGCATCAGCAGCAGCATGGAGCTGAGCCTGGCAGTGTTTGCCGCTGCAGCCAGCCAGGCACCAGCTGGTCAGGGAGGGGCAGCTAGGTCCAGCCAGGGGGGGGATGTAGGTCCAGCCAGGCAGGCAGCCAGGACCAGGCTGGGTGCATGAGAGGCAGTCAGGGTGGAGCAGCAATCTGAGTGGATCAGCAGTCAAGGTGGATCAGCAGTCATGTGGATCAGCAGTCTGTGGATCAGCAGTCAGGGTGGTGCTGTGCAGGTGGGTGAGGACCCCTTCAGCCGCATGGAGGCAGACAAGAAGGAGCGGGTGAAGCGCAACCGCTCCAGCCAGCTGGACAACGCGCGGGCCGCCCAGGCCGCCGGGGCGCTGCCGCCCACCCTGCGCCTGGCTGCCAGCCTGGCCCCCAGCGCACCCGCAGCCAACAGCAAGGCAGCAGGGCCCAAGCGCCTGCAGAAGGCAAAGCGCAAGGAGCTGCGCGCGGAGGTGAGGGGCAGGGGGAGGAGGCACAGCCAGCCACAGGCGCACCTGCACAGCAGCAGGAGGGTGGTGGCAACCCAGGCTGCGTGTACACACAGGCTGCCTGGTGGAGGGGGGCTGGTGGAGGGGCTGTCAGCAGGCGGCTGCCATGCATCTGGATCAGCCCCAGCCTTGGCTGGTGATCAAACACCAGGGTCTCACTCCTTGCTGCAGCTGCACCACTGCCTCCCACTGCTGCTGCACAACTGCCTGCTTGACTCACCCCTGACCCACTGCTGCTGCTCCACCTCACTCTCTGCCCCCCCTCCCCCCCGGACCTGCCTGTCCTGTGATGTAGATCAAGGCGGCGTCGCGGCTCAGCGGCATCTCCACAGCGTCCATGGGCAAGTTCGACAAGACGCTGCGCGGAGAAAAGGAGGGCGAGCGCGCGCCCCTGGGCAAGCGCCGCAAGTTCCTGCCCGTCACTGACACCGGCGCTGAGCGGGACAAGGCGAGCGCAGGGCAAGGTCAAGGGCCAGGGCGCGGGGCCAGGGTTACCTGATGGTGGTTGTGCACTGAGTGAGGTTAGGGTTAGGGTTAGGGGTTAAGGTGTAGGGGTTAGGGTTGCTCCCTTAGCCAGGGAGGTCTGACTCTGGTATGGGTGTAGGGGTAGGGCGGGTCAGGGGTAGGGCGGGGTAGGGCGGCTTTCACGGCTAGTTTCAGTGTTAGGTCACAGTGTAGTGTAGGGCGGCTTGAGTGCCCGCGGCAGACAGCAGCTGTCTAGGCGTAGGGCCTGGGGGCGGTGGCTTGCTGCTCCTCTGGCGCTGAACACCAGGCCAGCAGCAGGGGCAGCCAACAAATAGCCACACAGCTCGTTGCCCTGCCCGCCGCCCACCCTCTGAGCCTTCATTGCCGCTGTCAGCAGGACGCTGGCCACCTGCCCTCTTGGTCACGCCTCCACTGCTGCTGCACAGTTACAGGTTGCTGCAGCACTGCTGTCGAGACCTCAGCTGTGCAGCACCACCGGCAAGACCTGGTTGGTGGCAATGCAACCCCCCTGGCGGCCTGCCTCTACCCTGCCTCCTGCTGCTGCTGGCTGGCTGCAGATGTCCGCCATGGCGGGCAAGTTCCTCCGCGAGCGAGCTGACGACATCCTGGACGTGCGCAAGGCCATCACCAAGCACGAGGCGGTGGTGAGGGAGGAGCAGCGGGCAGCCAAGGAGGTCATGTTCACGCGGCCAAGCAACAAGGCGGGCAAGGCTGGGCGGAGGGAGCGGGGCGGGCCGGAAGGCGAGGCAGAAGGGGGCGGCGGGGGGAGAGGAGGGGGCAGGGGGGCCCGAGGAGGGGGCAGGGGGGGGCGTGGCGGCCGGGGTGGAGGGGGCCGGGGGGGTCGTGATGAAGGAGGCGGGGGGCGATCGCCCGGTGGGCGTGGTGGAGGGCGAGGCGGAGGGCGAGGTGGAGGGCGGTCGCCTGGGGGGCGCGGCGCCCCGGGTGTAAAGCGGGGAGGCGTTTCCAAGAAGCCTGGCAAGGCGGCAGGCCGCAAAAAGTAGCATGCTTGGGCAGCGTGGGGGGCAATGTGTATCCTTCAGGGGCAGGGGGGAGGGGAGGGGCAAGGGAGGGGGCTGCATGCAGCTACAGCTGGTCCCAGCCAGGCTTCAGGCATGAATCTGCAGTGTTTGTCCGGTGGCATGTGGTTTGCAACAGCGGTGCGCGCCATCCTCAACGAGTGGTTGTGGCCGTCCACGGCTGCAAGCACCAGCAGCAGGGGCGGTCCGACCTAGTTTGGCCGTGGGCTCACCCTGACTGCCCTGTGGTGTGGGGGGCTGAGCGAGCAGGGCGGTGCTGATGGTAGCTGTGCCATGCCGATGGTGCCTGACATGTAGGGCAGCCTGGGCAGGCCAGGGTATTGTTGGTCGTGGGTCATCGCCTGCTTAAGCTTCCTGGACAGCAGCCTGGATATCGTCCACCAACCCCTTCTTTACAGCGTCCCGCCGACCCCTGAGTTATACTCTTTGATAGCAGGGTCACTCTTCAATACTACTCTGGTCGACCTGTTGCTGCGCTGCTCTGATGTTGATCATTGACACCCCAGCTCAGCTGCCATCCCATCCCAGCCCAGCGCAAGGCCCAGCGCTTCGTAACCCTGGACCATGGCTTCGGCCAACACAAAGCACCCGCTGCTGCCTGGCAGCTGTATGCACCACCTGCCCCGCCTTCCTCTCCCACCCTCCTGGCACCCACACTCACGCCTCCATGCAGCCATGCAGGACAGCAGCAGCCCCAACAGCCTGGCGGCATCCCCCCAGCCAGACTGCAACACTCCAAGCCACCGCGGGTTAGTACCTCAGAGCGAGGGCCTCTTCCATCCTCACTGACTCTGACTCTGACCCTGACCCCCTGACTCATAACCCGGGACGCCGCATGGCCTTCATGACCTGGCTAGGCTGAAGTTGTGCAGCGGCCCCCCAGGGGGTCAGGCCTACCTAACCCAACCCTAACCTTTACACCAACCCCTGACCATCCTGCAGCCCCCCACGCCCCCACCGGTGCCTGCCCACTGCGCATGCCGCTTGCGCCCCTACTCCAGCAGCTCTGCAGCCGGCATGGCTGCTTGGCATTGCCCGGCAGCGGCGGGCCTGGCTGGCTGCGCAGCTCCAGGCAGGATCATCATGAGCCCAGCAGGCGGCCCAGCCAGCCAAGTGACACATGCTCCTCCCTGACAGCTGCCCTGTGCCCAGCAGCTGAGGCCGGTCATGGCTGACTGACAGCTGGGGGCAGGACCCTGCCTCACTGCCCTGCAGCCCAGGCAGCGCTTCTGACTCACCAGCGCCTAGGAGGCCGCGCCCAGGGAACGGCCCGGCCCGCATGGGGGCCTAAGCCATGCTGGCAGGCACCGGCCTCCTGGCCCTGCCCTGGCTGCCCCCTGCTGCCCGCCCCATCCTTCCTCTCCGCTCCCCTGCAGCTGCAGTGTCTGGCTCAGGTGTCCAGGAAGATCCTGCACATCAGGAGCAGATTGTACTGATTGTACTGCCCGCTGTACTGCCTGTGCTGCCCGCTGCCTGCAGCTGCCAGCAGCCTGTACTGCCTGCGCTGCCCGCTGCTTGCAGCCCCGCCGCACCCACTTGTGCACGCTCTTTGCCGTGAGTGGCTTCCTGCACTTTGGGCACTTTTTGTGTATTCTAATGGCGTCCGCAATGCAGGGAGAGCAGAACACGTGCCTGCGCCGCACCAGTCCACCTAGGCTCACAGCACATTCAGGCGCGGCAGCCGCCCCACAGCACACCCGGCCTGCCCCTCAACTGCGTCCCTCCAGCATTGGGAGAGCAGGGCATGGAGCAGCTGGGTGCCCTGCTGGCCAGCTGGGCCTGAGGCACTGCTTGCAGTTGGCTGGTGGCAGTTGGTGGTGGCTGGCGGCAGTTGATGGCGGTTGGTGGCGGGGCCTACCCGCAAGTGGTGGTGCTCATGTTGTCGCTGCGGTCCAGGCAGATGGGGCACTTGTAGCCGCGCTCAGGGGAGGGGGGCGCAGGCACAGGCACTGCGGGCGGCTGCGTCCAGGTGGGCTGTACCAGGGCGGGCTGCTGCGCCTGCTGCGGCGGCGGGTGCCGTGGCCCTAGGTTCAGGCGGGGGGCTTGGGGGGCGGCGGCCACCCTCTTCTCCCCAGTTATCTGCATCCCAGGCATCCATGGGAAGGGGCTGGACGTACATGCGCAGCCCTGTTGCTTGGTGCATGGTGCACAGCTGCCGGGTGGAGCTGGCCTGCACTGCCTTCACCACCTAGTGCTGTTTGGCAGGCCAATGACGCCGGGCTGGTTGTGTCTGTGACTG
>JASKMD010000031.1:9329880-9418470 GCA_030144725.1 Haematococcus lacustris
TGAGGGCGGACCCTGGAGGCAATACGCGCAGCGCTGCTGTCAAGGTGGGGGCAATGGGCCAGGGGGGCAGGGGGGGGGGGGTGGGGGGGGCAGGGCAGGTGTGGTTTGCGAAGAGGGAGGTGCAGAGGAAAAGTGAGGGAGGAGGGGGGGCTGAGGCATGCCCCCTGCCCCCTGACGTGCCCCCTCCCCTGGCGCTGTGCTGTGTAGGGCGGGCGCGGTGGTCAACATGACGGCGGACGGCAAGACCCTGGCGGCCGCTGGCTCCGCAGTCTCCGAGTTCCTGCACTCACTGCCGCAGGTCAGCCCCCCCCCGCCCCCCCCCCCGCCGCCCCTCCGGCCCCCTCCGGCCCCCCCCCCCCGCCTCCCCCTCCCTCCCCCCCCCCCCCTGGCCCCCTACAGCCCTGTGTCACCCCCCCCCTCCATGTCCTCCCCCCCCGCACCCCCGTGCCCCTGCCCCCTGCTGGCCTGCCCTGTGGCCTGCAGGGCAGCGCCCCCCTGGCCTGCTCCTGGACCGGCCCACTGCTGCCGCGGGACAACGAGCTCATCACTGTGCCCACCCAGGTGCGCTGGCGCTCCGCCTGGCCCTCAGAGCTGGGCCCTGCAGCCAGGCTGGGCGGGGGAGGGCAGTGTTGGGCTGTGTGGCTGCAGACCGAGCTGCAGGGGGAGGGCTGCAGGGCTACAGGACTGCAGGGCCGAGCTGCAGTGTCCCCACCCCCCTGTAGTGCCGCAGCCCTGGCCCTGGCCCCAGCGCCCCTCAGGCTCGCCCACACCTCACTGCCGATTACTGACACCGCTGCCTACCTTGCCCCACCCCCTTCACCTGCTGCTGCTGCTGCTGCTGCTGCTGCTGCTGCTGCTGTGTCCAGGTCAGCTATGTGGGCCAGGGCGCCAACCTGTACCAGGACGACTGGCTTACCAGCTCAGTGGGGCAGCCTACGTCATTGAAAAAAGAAGCCACCTGGGCACCAGCTATCTGTGGGACAAGGTGCCGACCCCCCTCCCCCCTCCCCCCTCCCCCCTCCCCCCTCCCCCCCTCCCCCCTCTCCCCTCCCCCCTCCCCCCTCCCCCCTCCCCCCCTCCCCCCTCCCCCCTCCCCCCTCCCCCCTCCCCCCCTCCCCCCTCCCCCCTCCCCCCTCCCCCCTCCCCCCCTCCCCCCTCCCCCCTCCCCCCTCCCCCCTCCCCCCTCCCCCCCTCCCCCCTCCCCCCTCCCCCCTCCCCCCTCCCCCCTCCCCCCTCCCCCCTCCCCCCTCCCCCCTCCCCCTCCCCCCTCCCCCTTCCCCCCTCCCCCCTCTTGTCAGGGACGCAGCAGCAGGGCCTGCACTAGTGAAGGGCGTCACACTCAGAGCAGCCCCGCCCCCCCCCCTCTGGCCCGGCTGTGTTGTGGTCCAGGTGCGGGTGGTGGGCGGCGCCTACGGCGGCTTCTGCTCCTTTGACTCGCACTCCGGAGCCTTCACCTACCTCAGCTACCGCGACCCCAACCTGCTGTCCACAGTGGCGGCCTATGGCGGTGCCCCCGACTACCTGCGCAAGCTCAACTTGACGCAGGAGGAGATCACAAAGGTCGGGGCCACAGGCTCCAGGCCCTGGGGGGGGTGAGGGCTAGGGGGGCAGGCAAGGCTGGGCTGCGGCCAGCAACGGGTTGAGCTCAGCAGCGCCTGCCTCACCTCAGGGCAGCTGCTGCAGCGGACCAGGTCAGCAGGGGGCTTGGCACAAGGGGGAAGGGCCGGGGGAGGGGAGGTGAGGTGAGAGGAAGGGGGGGGGAGGGAGAGGAAGGAGGGGAAAGAAGGGGGGAAGAGGGGGCACAGGCCTAGGCAGCAGGACCGGGGAGGGCAGGGGTTGCAGTGGCTGGGGCTTGGCAGTCCTAGGCGCTGTGGCTCTGGGGGCAGCAGCAGCGGCAGGGGACGAGAAGGCTGTGCACTAGCCCCCCCCCCCCTCTCCCTTGTCGGCACTTGCAGGCCATCATCGGGACCATAGGCGACGTGGACAGCTACCAGCTGCCTGACGCCAAGGGCTACAGCGCGCTCAGCCGCTGGCTGCTCAAGGTCACGGACGAGGAGCGCCAACAGCGGCGCGACCAGATCTTGGCCACCTCTCTGAAGGACTTCAGGTGAGCGAGGCAGCTGCGTGGGGCGGCGACCTGGCGCTGTACTTACAGGCCGCATCACATTACCCTCGGTCTTACGCTTGCATGACGCGCACATTCGGTGCTTGCGATGCTGCAGGGAGTTCGGCCAGGTGCTGGAGGTGGTGCGCGGCGATGCGGGGCGCGTGGTGGCAGTGACCAGTGCTGAGAAGGCGGCGGAGGCTGTGGCACAAGACAACAGCCGATCTTGGGTGGTGAAGAAGATGCTGTGAGCTGGTCGCGCATGTTTGTCAAGTGTACAGCAGCGTGGTTGTGAGAGAGGAGAGAGGGTTGCAAACTTGTGTTTTTGTAAGTGGGGCGAGGGATGCCGCCGCTCAAGACATACCACAAAGCGGCAATGGAGATACTGGTTGACATTGTCTGTAATGTCACAGTGGGCTTGAGCCTGCAAGCAATCGCGAGCAAGAGAGCGGGTGAAAAAGTAGGCATTGCCATTTCTTCATGATGATGCTTGCATGCCGCCATGTCGTAAAGGTTCCGCAGGACAGCATCACCTCAATTGTATGTAGACAGGTACAGTACGCATACCGTAACATGTTTCACCCTTCGCAGCGGTGGTCAACTCTAACGGAATTGGTTCGATAGGCTCATCAACACACGACATCCGTAACGCTGCTGCACCTGCCGCTTCTATTGAAAGGTTATTGTTTCCGGTGTGGAGGTGAGCGGAGGGATGATGTTTTCGGAAACTGTGCGCCTGGCACCTGCGACATACCATCGATATCCCAGTCAGCAATTATGTTTGCCTGACCGCACCATCGCCTGGCGCTGCGTTGCGCACGAATGCAGCCACGTCCATCATGCTGCGAGACCTGTCTCTCCTCCCCGTCACGTAGGAATATATTGTTGAGGAAAGGCGGTTCATGAGCCAGGCGACCAGCACTCCGCGTCCCCCGTGAGCCTTTTCCGGAAACCCTATGAACGGTGTGCCGCGTTCCGCAGCGCTGCTGTAACTCAGTGCTCGCTGGGACTGCGTGCACAGGTCGCCTGAGTCGCTGCCTCAGCGCTGCAGCGCCTGTGCGAGAAAGTGCCGCCGGCTGCCGCACCCTACCACAAGCTCGTCGCCTTCTCAGTCCGCTGGCGACCCGCTGGTGGCCGCACAAACCTCCGCCAGCCCTCCCGCCGGGCAGCCTGCCACCCGCCCCGCCTGCGTTGAAGGGGCCGAGCAGGCTGCAGCCAGCCACCCGGTCAGTAGCAAGCGGCGGCCGTGCGCTGCTGCAAGCCAACCCTGAGTCGCATGGTATGGAAGCAGCGGCCCCTGTGGCCGTCCCCGGCCCTGGCTGTAGGTCCGACACTGCTGGGCCCCCCAGCTGCACGGCACCCTCCAGCCGCAGCAGCCAAGACCTGGGTGGCGGCAAGCAGGCAGGCGGTGGGGCAGGGGGCAGCTGCAGCCCAGGCATCCCCGGGGACCAGGGCGGGGGGGGAGGGGGCGGCTGCGCCTACCGGGCCAGAGGGGGCAGTGGGGGGGGGCCTACGCGGCGCGCTGAGCTGCCGGCTGTGTGGAGGTCTGCTGCAGGATGCCACCACATGCCCAGCCTGCTGCCACTCCTGTGAGTGGGCCCAAGCTGGGGGGGAGGGGGGGGCGGCAGTGCAGGGGGGGGAGTGCAAGGGGGGGGGGGGGGGCAGTGCAGGGGGGAGGGTGCAGGGCACTGGGTGTGTGGGGCAGAGTATGACCGGAGGGTGTTGAGGAGGGGTCCAGGCTCACAACTGCTCAAGGGGTCCAGGCCAGCATGAGGCTAGGCGGCATGTCAGGGACTGTGGATGGGGTCACAATGCTGCAGCCAGGGCAGGGCAGGGCAGGGCAGGGCCTGGCAGGGCAGGGCAGGGCAGGGCAGGGCAGGGCAGGGCAGGCAGCGCCACAGCAGTCTTCCACTGCCCGCCCTGTCCGCAGTCTGCTTCGACTGCATTGCCGCCTGGCTGCACTCAGCGGCAGCAGGTGGACGCCTCTCCCCTGACGCCCCCGGGCCGCACTGCCCCGTGCCGGGCTGCGGCACCTGGCTAGGCCCCAGCGCCTTCGACACCTTCCGCCTTACGTGAGGGCTGGGTGGGCGGGTTGTGGAGGGGGAAGGGGAGGGAGGGCAACAGAGGAGGGGGAGGGGCGGGTGGGAGGGGTAAAAGCAGGCGGGCTGGGCCGAGGGCTGTGAGGGTGACAGGGTGGGAGCCCAGGTCAGGTGAGAGTCAGGTGAGGGTGAGGGTGTGAGGGAGTGGAGGCAGGTGGAGTCTTCAAGGTGTGCTGCCGTGTGTCCCTCTGCCCCCTGACAGCAGCTGCACTGCGCTGCGCCCTGCTGCTGCTGCTGCTGCTGCTGCCAGGTTTGACGCAGTGCTTGACGGCCTGGTGCGCGCCTCCTTCCCCCGGCCTGGCCTTGATGAGCAGCTGGCGTGGCGGCGGCAGCAGCGCGAAGAGGCCGAGGCTCTGGAGGCCTGCAGCGCCCCGCCGGGCCTAGCGAGGCGCGCCACGTGCTGCCCCAGCAGCTGAGCCAGGCGGGCCAGGCGCCCAGGACCCTGGGACACGCCGGTTTGTCGGAGCAGGGAGCCCACAGCGGTCTGGGGGTAACCCGCTCGACTGGGTTCATGCTGGCAGGGCCGGTGGGGGGCTGGGAGGGGGCCTCACTCCCTGCTGCTCAGCACTGGGTCTGTTAGCGGCAGGGGGCCAGGCTGCGGCAGTGGCTGGGGGGCCAGAGGGCAGCACCTGTGCTTGGAGCAGGGTGGGCCAGGGAGGGAGGCAGGGGGGCGGCTCAGGCATTCGTCCCGGGCTGGTGCCAGCAGCAGCACCAGGAAGCCTAAACTGCAAATATATTGTGTCGCGCCTTATTATAAGTGTTTTGTTTCGGTTTGATTTGGGCCTTTTCCGCATTTGGCAGCATGTGTCTTTGTCCACCTAACCCTTGTCCGTCATGCTTGGAGCTCGCTGTGCTCATACCATGCTCAGCTGGATGCTCTTGACTTGCCTGTGGGTGTGATCCTGATGCGCTTGCCCTGCATCTCTGGTCCTCGTGGGCATTGCGCTGCCCTCATGCTGCCCTCCTGACCCTCATCAAGATTGGACCTAGATGGCGGTTGCTGTGCAGCTGGTGGTGCACTGTTGTGTTGACTGTGGTGGTGACTGCTGGTGGTGCAGTAGGTCCGGTTCAGGTCAGATCAAGTCTGCAGCTAAAGGTGTTCAGCTCCGCACACAGCATAGAGCCGTCATTAGTGCACATTGCGCATGTTGCATGTAGTGCATGGTCATTGCATGCATCATGGGTGGGGTGCATGGGAGATGTGAAAAGGAGGGAGTAGTCTCTGTCCCAGTGGTTTGTCGGTTTTTCTGCTCATGACGGCCACTGGCTGACACTGCTCTGACACCAGGCTCAACCTACCTGCCCTCACCTGCATACGGAAACCTATCTTTTTCACTCCTGCATTGTGTATGTTGCCTCACAGCCACGGTCCTCCCTGCTTATTGTTTTTCATAGCCAGGGGCATGCAGCCCTCATGCACGCAGCTCATCTGTACAGCGCCGCATGTCCCACTGCCTGCTGCCTACCGGCTTGTAGGGCCCAGTGTTACTCGGACCTTAAGAAAGATAATGGCAGGGTGGCGGTGTATGCGCAGGGATGCAGGGATACATGCAGCTGTGGACTGCATGTGCCAGTGCTGTGTGGACGGTGATCTGGCTCCTGCCTAGGGATGTCATCCACTGCGTGGCCCGGCATCTGGCCCTGGACCCTGTGTGGCCTGATGCCGGGGTGAAGAAAAGATGATGGCCTCACACCGGTAAAGCCGCCAGCCGCCAGGCTGCCTGGCCGCGCTCCGACTGTAATGTCAGGGTGAGGCTCCTGCCCTCGTCTCGCCAACCTGCAGCAGTGCGGCCGGTCGCGCCGTGTGTCTGGTCAGTGTGTGAGGCTGTCGCTTGTGCACAGGCCCGAACCCTAACCCTAACCCTACAGGTACTGATTCACCACCTCGAATTTAGTTTCTTACGCTTCTACCATGTAAGCATTATATGGACCCAGACGTTCTGTAGTCATGAATGATGCCAGTGGAGGGGCGCGGAAGGTGCATAGCATTGGCACCACGCTTGATGTCAATGATGTTGATGACGCAGGCTGGACAATGCGCTTTTGTCAACAGATACAAGCTGGCATGGAGCAATGAGCGAGCCTTGCCCATAAAAAGCCTGCCAATGTTCAGCTATTAATCTAACTATACACGGGGAAACCGCACCCTATTCATCACTCTCTGTATCATTATTGGCTTTCCCATGTCACAGTTGTTGTAATGGTCTCACACTGATTACCGGCAGCCGCTCAAAGAATGACGTAAGGCATGACGAGAGGGTGGCAGTGACAGCAAATAGTTGCATGCAGCTTTGCACCACAAGTGGCAGTGGTGGTGTGTGTGGCCTTAGTACAGGCCGCTGCTCGAGGACCTGCTGCACTCATCCCTTATCCTTCTGCTATAGCGTCCATGACCCGCCAGCTTGCCAAGACTGGTTGAGACAAGTTGCTGCACCCAGCGCCAAATTGGTTATGTGCCTGTGGCTAGCTTGGCGTTGATGCCACAACTCCATGTCTCCGCTGCATTCTCAGCCCGTGTCAACCGCACTCGCGCATCCACCCAGTGTTTGCATCTTAGCACAGCGCAAGCACTCCCAGCGCTCCCAGCACCAGATCCAGCAAGAGACACCAGAACATGCATGACCTGCTGTAGTGCCTCATGCACCCGTTCACCAGCGCACCTAGCAACAAGCTGTCAACCCCTAGCACCCTCCACCACCATCACCACCACTCACTTACATGCAGCAGCCTGACCAATCCACCAGCCAGCACAGCAGGGCCATCACTCTAAGCGTTGGGATGCGGGCCTGGTGCCGGTACACAGCACACGCGGCCCCGGCCCTCCTCCCCCTGCAGGTCAGCTGGGGTCTAGCAGGGCACACAACCCTTAGTTCTGCCCCAGCCCAGCCGCCTCAGCGTACCCCCACCTGCTGTCCTGCAGGGCAGCCCGCCCAGCCGTTGCGGGCGCACCGCAACAGGGCTCATCAACTCACATCCTTTGCTGCAAAGCGGGCAGGAGGGGCGCATGGGGCTCTAGCTCAGAGGCCCAAGGCTGCCCGACCATCGACCGCAATGACTTGCACATGCTGCACATGCAGATGGAGCACCCTTGACGCGGTTGATGGCCACCAAGATGACCTTGAGCCTGAGCAGCTGCGCAGCTGCTGTCCAGCTAGGTGCTGCCAAGCCACCAGCACGGGGCCTGCTGCCCCCTAGCCCTCTGCAGCTCTGGCTCAGTGGGACAGCCTCCGCACCCCGAGCTGGTCTGGTCCAGGCTGGAAGTGTGGGTTTGCCAGTGAGACCCCTGCCCAGCGGCTGCGACAGCACCTTCATCTGCGATCTAGCTCATGGCAAGGCTGCCAATCATGGGCAGCTCCAGGTGCCTGACTGCCACTGCCACCTCCACTGCCACCTGCATCAGGTCTTTGACTGCAGCTAACACATGGGGCTTGAAGTTTTGCAAGAGGGACTGGGTGAGGAGGTACTTGGCGAAGGATTACGGCTGCCAGCTCTAGTCGCTGCTAGCTCCATCAAGGCGATGCAGAGGGTTGCCCCAGTACCTGCAGTACCAGTACGCTGGTGAGGTGGGTGCTGTCGGCAGCACGGCCAGCTGCTGCTCCCCCCAACACTCCGATAAGTGAGCAATGCAAGGTGGGCAGCTGGGGGAGGAGGTGGACCTGCCTGCCTGCTTGCTTGCGCCGGTCGTGACCGCGACTAGTGGTGGATGCACTCCACGGTGGCTGTGAGTCATCACTGGCAGCAAGGGCAGCGGGCCCACTGCAGCTGTGAAGGAGGAAGGGGCCCCATCAGGCCCCCCAGTGTGCACCTGCGTCAGTTGCTGTTATAAGGGTCGCAGGTCAGGCTGTGGGGCTGATCTGCTGACAGCCAAGCTCGGCTGCTTCAGCCTGGCACCACGGCAGAGGTTGTTCAGGGTCACTGCCCCTGCCCAGGTTGTTGGGGCCGCTGGGTAGTGCTGGTGAGGCCTAGCTGCTGCAGCTGCAGGGACAGGTGTGGGTGGGAGAGCAGGCTGCCCAGAGCATTGCAGGTGACGGGCAGTCAGGCCAGGGCAGCTGTCCGGGTCCAGGTGCTGGGCTGTGCCTGGTGTGAGGTGTCAGGTCTGGGACCATCGGCGGGTCACCATTAGGAGCACGACACCTGACCAGCCTGAACGCCGCCATTGCTGGACAGCTGCCCAACTTTGCCAGGCTGTGAGTCAGCAGCCCAGTGCGCTGCTGCAGGGTGCGGCGTGTGTGGCGGCTCTGCGGCAAGTCCCAGGCTGGCTGCAACACCGCGGGCAACATTCCTTGTTCTGGCACTCAGAGCAGTGGGGCTGTGAGGGGATGTGGGAACTGCACCTGCTGGTCCTATTGCTGGCTGTCTAGATGAAGGCAGAAGGCCGGGGTATGCAGCAGGACTTGCTCCAGGAACGGGAAGCTGGTGCTGGCTAGTGCTGCAGTGCCGATGGCCTGGAATGTCACCTATAAAGCAGGCAGGCAGGTCCGGCAGTGAAGGCACTGCCGGGGTAGTGCTTGCGCTTGCAGGGGACTGACACAGCCGGCCGAGTATGAAGCAAGAAGAGGCCATGAGCAGACTCTGTCCTGTAGCTTTTCATTACCGTTTGCAGCGTCAACTCTGCTGCATGAGATGACACTCCTGGCGCTCCTGACGGTAGCGGACGGGGAGGGGGCGCGGGAGCGGGCGCGGGCGGGGGCGGGGGCGGACGGCCGTGCAACTAATCCAAACCATATATACCCGCATGCCACACCCAATCAGCTGCTAGTCACCTAAGCATCGCAGGCAAGTGCCGACGCTGACATGACACATCTTATCGGACGCCTTGTCTTATGAATATCAGCTTGTGTCCCATGCATATACATCAAGCCAACTGCCAACGCCGACATGACGCATCATATCAGACTCGTCATGCCAAGTTTTGTCATGCCAATTCTAGCCTATAACCATGTCACAGTGGGAAGGTGAATAAGGAGCGCAACTCGTCTAGCCTAGTCATCTCGTCTCGACTCGTCGAGATGACGTCTCGACTCGACTAGACTAGTCAGTCTAGATGGGCATGAAATGTGCATTTGACTAGCGCACCTGCTTCAGGCACCTGTATGGACGTTATGGCGCAGCTCAGATCGATTTGCTGGCCTTGCTGGGTTGGCGGTTAAAGTTGGTTTCCCGGACATGCCCGGACATGCCCAGCAGCGCCTGAATCGCAAATGGAGCCTGGGGGTCAGGCGCCCCCAACATTCAAAAAATGGCAGTAAACCGACCCCTGGTAGTAGGACGGCTGTAACTCTGCACTCGCTGCGCCAAATTTAATGCTAGCTGGCTCAGTATGTAGCCAACCCAGCCAGCTACCTTTCACCCATCCAGAATAAACATACACCGAGTAGGGGCGCGTTTCCAATGGACGGAGAAAAGAGAAAAGAGATCGCCCATGTGCATGAATTCAAACGCGTTTCCAATGGACGGAGAAAAGAGAGAAGAGATGCATGGAGGCCACTTTCCAGCCGCCGCCTACGCCTTCATTGATCTACACACGAGCTACAGTGCTTCATTGATCTACACACGAGCTACAGTGCTCGGCTGGTGTTTCACTATGATGTAAATGTGCTTGGAGCATGCCATGGCTGGTCGGCTGTAGCTTTGGGGGTTTGCTGTAGCTCTGGGGGCGATCTTTTCATATGGTATGGGAACAAGGACGCAATTGTCCCGTTAGCTGGGATGGTGGCAGGTATGATGGGGTCAAGCATCGCAGGCGCAAGTGCACAAAGTGCGCCGTGCAAGTCAGTCGTGCAAGTCAGTGCAGTTGTGCAAGTCAGGCTGCGGGGCTTATCAGGCTAACTAGTCAAGCACTCTCCGCACTAGCGGGACTAGCTAAGTATGCTCCGGGGGGCTACAACTCTCTATGGCACTGCTCCGCGTTGAAATTGCGGTGCTCGTCAAACAGCTGATGCGCCCTCAGCTGATGCGCCCTCAGCAACAATACGGACGAGGACCATCTCCTGGGCATTTGTCCTCTTCATCAGCTCCTGCGGCTTAGGTGGCGACGCAGAAGCGGCAACGGGACATTGGCAACGGGACGTCAAACAGCGATGCCCTGGAGAAACAGCCCAGCCTAACCCAGCTCTCGCTGCGGCTCCGGTGCAAAAGGTCACATCTCTCGGTCACATCTCTTTTTCTCCTGGGGGGGTCGGCAGATAATACACACGGTTACAAATCTGACCATTCTCAGATTCGGTACATCAGTAAAAGGCAGAAAAGTTTGGAGCCCCAACCGCCAGCTCCGCCAGGCCGCAGCCGCACCCAGCGGCAACTAGCCGTTCCCAGCACGTTGCGGGGCAGCCAATGCGCTGGCTCCCCTGCGCCCGCCCCCACCACAACGGTGAACGCTGCTCAACTACGCAATGCAGCCAGTCGATAGCCCGCAGACATGCAGCAATCTCAGCATCGAGAGCCGAGTAGTTGCACGGGCGAAAACGAAGCTCGCGAGCGCCTGGAGCAGCTGGAGGCTGGCAAAAAGGAAAGCCATACAAGCTGCTTTCGTACCTATAGACGCGCCTTTCCGCTCGCAGCACGTCATCTGGTACACAACTCTAATTGCGACCACTATTGCGCTCATGGCCCGACTTGGGGCTAGTGATGGCCATCATCACCAGCAGCAAGGGGTTAGCAAATGTAGGTGCTGTAGCCAAGCACCTGCAAGATATGCGCCATGAGATGGAGCAGCGGAAACTGAAGCTCATGGGCCCAAAGGTGCACACCTTGTTACTTGTGCTTGTACTCACTCATTGCACTGCCTTGCCCTACACTGCTGTGCTGCCCTTTGTTGTCGCAGTGGAACCGAGATGAGGCCACAACCATTATAAAGACCAAGAAACCACGTAAGTTCACAGGTGGGAAGAGATGTGCTCAAGGTGTGCACACATTCTAGAGCAAAGCAACTATGATTTGTTTGTGCAGGGCTAGAGGAGGAGCACACCACAGAGCCCGCTGGCCCTGACCCTGGCCTGCAGCACACCCCAGTGTCCCCTGGCCTTGGCCCTGCCCTTCAGATGCAACACACCCCTAGGGGCCCTGGCCAAGGCTTGCAGCAGCAGCAGCAGCAGCAGCACACCCCAATGGCCCCTGCCCCTGGCCCTGCCCCTGCCCTGCAGCTACAGGTCACTCCTAGGTGCCTTGGCCAAGGCCAGCAGCAGCAGCAGCAGCAGCAACACACCCTTGTGGCCCCTGCCCATGCCCTGCAACTACAGCTCACCCCCAGGTGCCCTGGCCAAGGCCAGCAGCAGCAGCAACAGCACACCCCTGTTGCCCCTGCCCCTGGCCCTGCCCCTGCCCCTGCCCTGCAGCTACAGTTCACCCCCAGGTGCCCTGGCCAAGGCAGCAGCAGCAGCAGCAAGGCCAGCAGCAGCAAGGCCAGGAACAACAGCAGCAAGGCCAGGAACAACAGCAGCAAGGCCAGCAGCAGCAGCAACAGCACACCCCTGTGGCCCCTGCCCCTGCCATGCAGCTACAGTTCACCCCCAGGTGCCCTGGCCAAGGCCAGCAGCAGCAGCAGCAGCACACCCCTGTGGCCCCGGCCCCGGCCCCGGCCCTGCAGCTACAGGTCACCCCCAGGTGCCCTGGCCAAGGCCAAGGCATCCCCTGGCTCTGCCCCTGGCCCTGCCCCTGCCCTGCAGCTGCATCAGCTGCTGCAGCAATAGCTCCTCCAGCCCTGCCCTGCTTTGCCTCCTACCCTGCAGCAGCAGCAGGAGCCACTTGAGTAAGTAAGAGACCTCCTACACACACTGGTAAAGCACTCAATGCAGCATTGGTAAAACTCAGGTTGTTGCGGACTCATTGTAGCACAACTCCCCCGCACCCGCAGATGTGCCCCTACTGGTGGCAACAGCAAGGAGAGGGTCCGCAAGCGGCACAGTTCAGCCAGGTACCTAAAGCAAACCCCCCTCCTCACCTGCCAACCAACCAAACCCCACCATCTTCCAGTTCGCTCCTCCCTCTACTCCTTCCCTCCCCTCACCATACCCCCTGCCGGGTTGCCTACCTGCCCCTGCACCCTGCGGCGGCTTGATGCTTTGTCACCAGCCACATGCTCCTCTTCATGGCTCTTCCTGTGCGTTACAGGTGTTGAAGAAGTGGCATCCATGGGTCAGGGCCAGGTGGAGAAGCGTGCCAAGACTGCACTTGCTCTGCTCACTGCACCACATGCAAGTGCTAGAGCTTACCAACACAGTGTACAAGGCAGTGTATTCAGCAGTGAACGGACAGGGATTTGTGTGCTCAGTGTCACGCATGGAGCGGTGATGGCATGCAGCGCTCATGCCGCTCATGTCACTAAGCCCAGCCCTGCGGACACCCAGCTCCATATGTTTCTTTCATGCCTTTCCATGGTCGCATTAGGCTCAATTCTTAGATGTTTGCTCTAATCTTTAACCACATTTTTGCATGCTTGCATGAGCACGTGTTGTAACAGTCACGCTTGCAATCTCTCTCTCTTTAAGGGAGGGTAATGACCGTCAAAGCGTCTACGTCAATGTCAAGACGACACACTTCATAATAAACACCCCCAACCCCAACCCCATGAGCAAAGTATGGGCACATGGTCGCGTTGCCCTGGTGTATGGTCATGGCAAACATGTTTGTAGTACGCAGGCCTGGCAGTGATCCACACCCAATGTGTCACAGCTAGCTGGACTACGGATGGTACCCATAGTGGAGGCTCACCAGATCCAGCCACATGCTAGGGTGTGGTGCGCCACACGCCCCTTGTATGGACAACACCACCACGCGGTGATGCGCTAATGCTGCAAACGTGGTAGCCACCTGCTGCATACCCCCCTTGCATGTATGCATCATAGTCATGCCTAGCAAGTGCAAGCCTGGCAGTCCTCCACACCCAATGTGTTGCGGCTAGCTGGACTACGGATGGCACCTATAGTGGAGGCTCACCAGATCCAGCCACATGCTAGGGTGTGGTGCGCCACATGCCCCTTGTATGGACAACACCACCACGCGGTGATGCGCTAATGCTGCAAACGTGGTAGCCACCTGCTGCATACCCCCCTTGCATGTATGCATCATGGTCATGCCTAGCAAGTGCAAGCCTGGCAGTCCTCCACACCCAATGTGTTGCGGCTAGCTGGACTACGGATGGTACCTATAGTGGAGGCTCACCAGATCCAGCCACATGCTAGGGTGTGGTGCGCCACATGCCCCTTGTATGGACAACACCACCACGCGATGATGCGCTAATGCTGCAAACGTGGTAGCCACCTGCTGCATACCCCCCTTGCATGTATGCATCATGGTCATGCCTAGCAAGTGCAAGCCTGGCAGTCCTCCACACCCAATGTGTTGCGGCTAGCTGGACTACGGATGGTACCTATAGTGGAGGCTCACCAGATCCAGCCACATGCTAGGGTGTGGTGCGCCACATGCCCCTTGTATGGACAACACCACCACGCGGTGATGCGCTAATGCTGCAAACGTGGTAGCCACCTGCTGCATACCCCCCTTGCATGTATGCATCATGGTCATGCCTAGCAAGTGCAAGCCTGGCAGTCCTCCACACCCAATGTGTTGCGGCTAGCTGGACTACGGATGGTACCTATAGTGGAGGCTCACCAGATCCAGCCACATGCTAGGGTGTGGTGCGCCACATGCCCCTTGTATGGACAACACCACCACGCGGTGATGCGCTAATGCTGCAAACGTGGTAGCCACCTGCTGCATACCCCCCTTGCATGTATGCATCATGCCTAGCAAGTGCAGGCCTGGCAGTTCTCCACACCCAATGTGTCGCAGCTAGCCCCCAACTCAGCACCCACCGCTAAGCATCCACCCACTCTGACGCTGACCCTTGAAGTCACGTAGTCGCATGCTGCCCTTTGCCCATTCACGGTCGACGGCTGAAGCGGTGCAACACTCGTGGTAATTGGTTTTTTTTTATTGAAATGCTTACATTACAAGCTAGTCAAGCTAGTCATGCTGTCGTTACACGCCAATCTTCGGCACATGTGTACAATTTATACACCTCATAATGAAGCTTCCAGCCAGCTCCATCATATTGCTGACGTTATGTCAAGCAATTAGAAAAAGGCGTTGTAGGCACCCCCATGCCACCCAGCACAGCCAGTCAGGATGCTCACAGCAGCTTCTGCAACTCGTTCATGCCCACAGCAGCTTCTGCAACTTTGCCAGCATGCCCTCATAGTGAGTGATGTACTGCTGAAGGTAGAACTGCCTCCCACCTGCCTGCGCTCCCTCCCCATGCATTCAGCCGTGCTCGCTCTAGTTTCAGCAACGCTAGCTGCTCCAGGCATCTCTGGCTGTCGCTGAGCAGGTGGAAGAACTGCCGTCCAAAGAAGAGGACCTTGCCCTCTTGAGAGGTCTGGGATTCCCTCTCCCAAGGTGCTGGCTCCCCCCGCACCATGCTACGCAGTTGGCTGCTGGTCACGCGAACCTGCAAGGGCATGCCCAGGAGTGCCAGATTGTGCCCAGGCATGACCTAGCTAGCTGCCACAACTGCTGCCATATGCTGCCACATGCATGCTAACAGCCTTGCTGCCACACACGCTGACCTGGTTGGGATGCTGGGTAGTGCCAAGCACCTCCCACAGTGCCAGCTGGTCCACCAGCTGGTGGGCTTGCTTCATCTTGGCTTGGCTCTGTCTTGCCAAGGCTCTGGTGTCCTTGTCTGCCACGCCCCACTCCTTCTGCTGAGTCTCCAGCTGGGCCACGAGTAGCACGGCCTGCCACACCATGCTCCACAGGCTGCATAGGCACACACACAACAAGGCACAAGGCCTTGATGATGACTGTGTTGGTTGCCTGTAGCTGGCTGGCTGTCTGCTGTGAGTGAGATGTGTCTGCACCTTGCGCTCACCTAACCTGGTGCTGCTGCTGCTGCTCATGCACTGAAGCACACCTGCAGCCTGCTGCTGCTGCTCATGCACTGAAGCACACCTGCAGCCTGCTGCTGCTGCTCATGCACTGAAGCACACCTGCACTGCTACACACCTACAGCCTGCTGCTGCTGCCCATACACTGCTGCAGCAGTCCTTGCACAGCTGCTCATGCACTACAGCCTGCTGCTGCTGCTCATGCACAGTAACACATGTACTGCAGCCTGCTGCTGCTGCTGCTCATGCACTGCAGCACATGTGCAGCCTGCTGCTACCTGGAGCCTGCACTGCCACACACCTACAGGCAGGGCAGGGCAGGGCAGGGCAGGGCAGGGCAGGGCAGGGCAGGGCAGGGCAGGGCAGGGAGGGGGTGGGGCAGGGCTGGGAGGGGGTGGGGCAGGGCTGGGAGGGGGTGGGGCAGGGCTGGGAGGGGGTGGGAAAGGGCTGGGAGGGGGTAGGGCACGGCTGGGATGCGGCGGTCCTAGAGCTCCTGTTGTGCTGCCACCACTGCTGCCACCATTGCCGCTGCTGCTGCTGCTGCTGCTAGCACCGCCCTCCCCCACTGCTGCCACCATCACATCATGCGCCCTGAGCGGGTATCTGCACAAGCACCAGCAGGCACAAGCATGAACATCCTTCCCTGTCAAAAGGCAAAGCATGCCTTCCTCTAATAGTCTATCCCTGCTGCGTTTGCCACTGCAGCTCTGAGTGTGTACTGTTGTCCTGCCTGGCTGCCGCTGCCCCTCCACCGCCTGCCTGCCCAAGCTACATGCAACCCTGTTGCGCTTACCGCATGCCCCTACTGCACTGCTCGCCTGCCTCTGCCCCTCTACTACCCGCATACCCATGATGCGCCTGCGCCTGTCCCTGCTGCTCTGCCTGGGTACTCCTGCAATGCTGCCTGCCTACCCCTGCTGCACCTGCCCCGGCTGCGCTTCATACCTGCCCCTGCCCCTTGTGGCCCAACTGTGCTTACCGCATGCTCATGCTGTGATGCCAACATGCCCTTGCCCCTTGTGGGGCAATGTCTGCTCACAGGCGGTATGCTTCTGTGTGGCCATACCTGTGGACAAGCACCACAACCAGCACGATGCCACACATAGGAGTGAAGCAATGCAGCGCATAGCTGTGCATTGAGCACTTGAGCAGGTGAGGTGCAACAACAACAGCAACAGTGCGGGTATGCCAGGAACCTGGGGCACAATGCAGCTCATACCTGGGTTGGTGCGACCATTTGTTATTACGCGAGCTGAGACCGCAGTCCATCCTCAGCATCCGGAAGCAGCTGCCACGCTCCGCGTTTCACTAACCGTCCAATCTCCCATCAACACAGCCCCATCAACACAGCCCCATCAAGCCCCAGCTCCCATCAACACAGCGACTGCGGCACATTGGCCTGCGCCCCGCTCTCGGTGCGGGTTTCCTGGCTGCATTGCGTAGTTGAGCAGAATTCTGCGTTGTGGTGGGGGCGGGCGCAGGGGCCAGAGCTTTGGCTGCCCCGCAACGTGCTGGGAACGGCTAGTTGCCGGTGGGTGCGGCTGCGGCCTGGCGGAGCTGGCGGTTGGGGCTCCAAACTTTTCTGCCTTTTACTGATGTACCGAATCTGAGAATGGTCAGATTTGTAACCGTGTGTATTATCTGGGGGTCGGCCTGGAGTCAGGCGGCCCCAACATTCAAAAAATGGCAGTAAACCGACCCCTGGTAGTAGGACGGCTGTAACTCTGCACTCGCTGCGCCAAATTTAATGCTAGCTGGCTCAGTATGTAGCCAACCCAGCCAGCTACCTTTCACCCATCCAGAATAAACATACACCGAGTAGGGGCGCGTTTCCAATGGACGGAGAAAAGAGAAAAGAGATCGCCCATGTGCATGAATTCAAACGCGTTTCCAATGGACGGAGAAAAGAGAGAAGAGATGCATGGAGGCCACTTTCCAGCCGCCGCCTACGCCTTCATTGATCTACACACGAGCTACAGTGCTTCATTGATCTACACACGAGCTACAGTGCTCGGCTGGTGTTTCACTATGATGTAAATGTGCTTGGAGCATGCCATGGCTGGTCGGCTGTAGCTTTGGGGGTTTGCTGTAGCTCTGGGGGCGATCTTTTCATATGGTATGGGAACAAGGACGCAATTGTCCCGTTAGCTGGGATGGTGGCAGGTATGATGGGGTCAAGCATCGCAGGCGCAAGTGCACAAAGTGCGCCGTGCAAGTCAGTCGTGCAAGTCAGTGCAGTTGTGCAAGTCAGGCTGCGGGGCTTATCAGGCTAACTAGTCAAGCACTCTCCGCACTAGCGGGACTAGCTAAGTATGCTCCGGGGGGCTACAACTCTCTATGGCACTGCTCCGCGTTGAAATTGCGGTGCTCGTCAAACAGCTGATGCGCCCTCAGCTGATGCGCCCTCAGCAACAATACGGACGAGGACCATCTCCTGGGCATTTGTCCTCTTCATCAGCTCCTGCGGCTTAGGTGGCGACGCAGAAGCGGCAACGGGACATTGGCAACGGGACGTCAAACAGCGATGCCCTGGAGAAACAGCCCAGCCTAACCCAGCTCTCGCTGCGGCTCCGGTGCAAAAGGTCACATCTCTCGGTCACATCTCTTTTTCTCCTGGGGGGGTCGGCCTGGAGTCAGGCGGCCCCAACATTCAAAAAATGGCAGTAAACCGACCCCTGGTAGTAGGACGGCTGTAACTCTGCACTCGCTGCGCCAAATTTAATGCTAGCTGGCTCAGTATGTAGCTAACCCAGCCAGCTACCTTTCACCCATCCAAAATAAATATCCAGTCAGTAGGCCGTGCACAGCAAAGCATCAAAGTTAGTAATTCAAATTCGAGCCGGTTCGGGGCATGCAGTCATCGCTGCGACCACTCGCGCCGCTTAGGTTGCTCTACACGAGCATGCGCATCGGCAGAAGCAGTCGGATCGGAAAACGGTTGCGGAAATGTGGCACGAAGGCGGTTGGCAGGTGGTTGGGGGAGGTGGACGGTACAGCCTTTGTTGCGCACTTTACAACCTGAGTTGGCGCTGGGGGCCTGTCTAACTAAGTCTTGCGCTTGCGCTTGGCAGCTGTCTTGGGCAGCCCCAACCCAGCAGGTGTGGTACGCTTGCGTAGCGTGAAGCCAGGAGCCGGCGCTGCTGCACCTAGCTCACTACCTTGAGCCGGAGCAGCCTGCCCTTGGGTGGCGATTGCAGCTAGAGCCAGCTGATACATGTGCCGTAAATCAGGTGATGCAATAGGCCCCTGAGGCGACGCAATGGGGGGTGCCAGCATCTGCCCCTCTAGGGCTGTGCCCCACGAGCTCCGGCCCTGCTGCTGGGGTGGCTGCTGTGGGGGGGGCTGTTGGGGCAGGGGGGGCTGTGGAGGCGGCACACCTGCTGGCACAACTCGGCTGCACCCTGCTGCTGCTGCTGCTGCCACCCGTTGCTGGCTTGCATGGTCCCCCACATTCACCACAACCCCCCCTACACAGCAAGCAGCTGCTGTGGCTTTGCGTGCGGCTCTGGCTGGTGCCCTGGCTGAGGCTGCAGCCACCTCCTCCAGCCGCACCGCAGTGCGAAGCTTAGGCAACTGTAGCGTGAAGTCATGCACATCAACGCTGTTGAGGGTGGTCCTCAGCGTGTGCAGGGACATGTGCTCCAGCAGAGCAGGCAGCTCCATGAAGCGACCAGCTCCATGCTTCAGCAGCTGTAGCAAGGACTCCACCGGGGCATTGGAGGTGGGACACGCCAAGAAGTACACCTCGAGGTGGAGGCGCAACCCGGTGCTGCTGGGATGCACTGCCTGTGGGGTTGCCGTGGGTGTCTGGCCTGCCATAGCCATCCTCAGCACACCGCTGCAACACCTCTGGTGACACCCGGTGCCGCATCAGGATGTTCATTAGCTGCCGCTGATGCCGGGTGAGCCGGGGGCCACTTGAACGGCAGCGCCGGACGTTGCGTAGCGCAAGGGACAGCCGGCGCTTGTCTTGCTCCAGCAGCTGGATTGCATGGGTGCGCTCCTCAGCCAGCTGCTCCAATGACTCATTCTCACCCTGCACCTCTTGGTGTGCTGCCTGCAGCTGCTCCATGTCTGCCTGCAGCAGCTGATAATCTGCCACCGCATCACCGAGCTGCTGGTGGAGCTGCTCAACCTGTGCCCGCAATTTCATGGCCTCCACCTGTGCCTTGTTCCTTTGAGATTTCAAACCATTGGGGGTGCACTTAAACCCTGCCTTGGGTGAGGCATTCAGCTCTTGCAGGGATTGGCGCCGCGTCTTGCTAGGCCTCTTACCCCCCATGGTGGTTGCTAGGGCTGGGGGTTAGGCTGGGAGGGGTAGGGCTGGGAGGGATTGGCCTGGGAGGGGGGGGGCCTGTGAGGGGTTGGGCTGTGAGGGGTTGGGCTGTGAAGGGGGGGGGGGGGGGGTGAGGGGGTGGGCTGTGAGGGGGGGGCCTGGGAGGGGTTGGGCTGGGAGGGGTGGGCTGGGAGGGGGTGGGCTGAGAGGGGGTGGGCTGTGAGGGGGTGGGCTGTGAGGGGGGGGCCTGTGAGGGGTTGGGCTGTGAGGGGTTGGGCTGTGAAGGGGGGGGGGGGGGGGTTAGGGGGGGGGCTGTGAGGGGGGGGCCTGGGAGGGGGTGGGCTGGGAGGGGGTGGGCTGGGAGGGGGTGGGCTGGGAGGGGGTGGGCAGGCTCAATGAGGTGGGCTCCTGCAATGATGGGTGGAGGGGTGGAGGGCATGGTGGGTCGATGCATACCATGGTATAAATGTGCCTGGTAAACATGATGTAACTTTGAAAGAGTCAAACGGATTGAGGCCTGGGCTATTTAATGTGCGATTTGTTTCAAGAGATGCAGCAATGAGTCAAGAACAAACATTACGTATCGCTTTTTCTATGGGTGCAGCGGGTGCAACACAGTGGGGGACAGAGATGATGAGGGGGGGGTGTAAGCCGGTGATACCTTAGTGTGCGCCGACACAAATGGTGTATTCGGCGAAAGCGAATACGCCCAGATGTTTCAATCACCCCGTCAAGGTGCCCTGCACGCCCGGCAGACATCGCGTTGGGTGTTGGCCGGACATTCCATTTGTGCACAACCAGCTCACTACGCTAGGTAGATGGAGCCTCAGCGATGTGGCTCACCGTGCCAAGGCGACCCGTCTCGCCGATGTTATTTGTTCGCGGGCACATGTGGCAGTACGCGAGCAGAGACTCCAATGGCTAGCGCTGATGGTCAGATTACGCGGACTAAACCGCCAATGCCAATGTGATTAACGCTATAGAGAACAGTGCAATTTTGAGAGAGTACTTGCATGAAGATTACCAACCCCATGTTGGGGCCGCCTGACCTGGAGGACCCTAGCGGAGAAAAAGAGATGAAATGGAGCTCACTCTAGGAGAGTTATTCGTCTCTATCTCCGCGCATTGGAAACGGGAGAAAAGAGATCCGGACCGTTGGCGGCAGTTAGAGGGACATGGGCTGGCGGCGATCTCTTTTTCTCTTTCTCTTTCTCTCTTTTTCTCTTTCTCTCTCCGATCTCTTTTCTCTTTCTCTCCGTGCATTGGAAACGCGCCCTAGGCCGTGCACAACAAAGCGTCAAAGTTAGTGATTCAAATTTGAGCCGTAGCGGAGCATGCAGTCATCGCTGCGACCGCCCGCGTTGCTCAGGCTGCTCTACATGGGCATGCGCGTCGGCGGCAGCAGTCGGATCGGAAAGCGGTTGCAGCGATGTGGCACTGAGCCCACCTCCTCCCCATACCTGGAGGGCAATGCCACAGCTCGACCATTTTGACTTACAACATGCTACTTACTAGGTTAAGCTCATCTTAGACAGTGTTACAAACGCTCATACTCAGATAAGGCAAAAGTTCACTTTGGTCTGTGACCCCCAACTCCCTTAGCCGATCTCAGGACCAGAGCCATGCAGTCAGTCGCACAACTCCACACCATGACCGAGTTTGGACTCGGCTCCTCTGAGAGTTACACTCCCCTACATGCCATCCACCTGCGTGCAAAGTTTCATAGCTCAACTGCCACCCCACAGCCCCGTGGCCCTGATTCTGCTTGGAGAACATGATGTCACTTGGAAGATGTCAAACTGATAGAGGCCTGGGCTGTTTAACGTGCGGTTTGTTTCAAGAGATGCGCCAATGAGTCAAGAACAAACAAAGTGTGTGGCTTTTCCTGTGGGTGCAGCGGCTGCAACACAGTGGAGGACACAGTGGAGGAGGGGGGGGTGTAACCCGGTGCTACCTTAGTGTGCGCCGACCCAAATGATGTATTCGGCGAGAAGCGAACACAGTTTTATGTTTCAATCACCCCGTCTAGGTGCCCTGCACGCCCGGCAGGCATCGCGTTGGGTGTTGGCCGGACATTCCATTTGTGCACAACCAGCTCATTACGCTAGGTAGATGGGGTCACAGCGATGTGACTCACCGTGCCAAGGAGACCCGTCTCGCCGACGTGATTTGTTCGCGGGCACATGTGGCAGTACGCGAGCAAAGACTCCAATGGCTAGCGCTGATGGTCAGATGACGCGCATTGACTTGCGGCTACCAATGTGATAAACGCTATCGAAAACGATGCACTATTAAGAGAGTACTTGCATGCATATTACCAACCCCATGTTGGGGGCGCCTGACTGGGGGCCCTCTCCCGCCTCAGCCTCCCGAGCTCACCGCGCGATACAACAAGAAACTTCTGACGTTGGAGGAAATCAGCCAGGCGCACGCCAGCAGCGTGTATGCGCAAAAATACAGCATCGAGGTTGTTGGGGCAAAATCAAGGCGGTCTGTAATGACTGCAATATGGTCCTCTCCTGTGGCAACTTGAGTGACTCAAGGAAGCACCAGTGCAACAAGCGGCCCCGCTCTGACCAGCACGCCCAGTGACATGCTCTTCGAGCGCATAACTGCGTGCTGGAACCCAGACCAGCGCATGCCTGCTGAGTTTTGGCGAAGGTTTTAGTTCTTTACGACGTCGTCACGATGTAAGTACAATGCATTAGGTCACCCCCGCCATTGGCTGCACCCCTGATAAAATCTTCCTGGTTTTTACGAGTTTCATAGCGATTCTCGCGCAGGGCGGTGCAGCTCACTAAAGCGAAGCTAGCGGGCTGCTCGGGCTGATGTGCACCTGTGCCGGGGCGGGCGGGGGTGCTGAGAGATCGGGTCGCGTTGAGTCGGGAATAGCCTACTTAGTGGGGCTGTGATCAGAGAACAGCTATCGCGCTCAGTGGCCCAGCGACATGGACGGGGATTTATTTTTTGAATTTCTGTCGGGCGCTGGACCCCCCCTGACATGTGTTCTAGTGCTAGTGCTAGTGCTGATGAGAGTGATGGTACGGCTTGTGGCCTGTCCCTGCACCCGAACAGCGTGCAACTCGTGTCCGCCACCCCATGTCAAACTACCTCGAATTGGGCACTATTCCAGGCCGAATATCTGTCCAACCAGGACGTCGAATGATGAACTGTCAGTTTTGTGCGACTCCTTGTGTGGGTTCTTAAGGTGTCATAAGAACAGAAACGTCTTGTCTTCATCTGTGGGCCGTCTGTGATGCTCCAAAGTAGACCCCCCTGCATCTTACACCCAACCATATCCATTGTCCGCCTCATATTCAGCCTCCAGCTCCTCAGTTCTCAGCTCTCTCAACACCAAACGACGCAAGTCCCGACGTCCATCTTGCCTCTTCCACCCCATGTGCATGCGATATCGTTCACAGTGTTTGTTGGTCAGTTTGCCAAAGCACACCTCATCATGCAGCAAATCGGAATGGTACAATATCAACAATGCATAACACTCTTCGTCCTCCCTCACCTCCTTCACAGTGTCTTGAAACATGGGCATGGGCTTTAGTGGGGTGGTGCTGTCAGGCTTCATGCACGGTAGGCATGGCACCCTCATGCACGTGCTACATGCACAAGCAGCCATGGCCCATTTAGGCTGCTCCCTGTCCGGTGTGAACACCATGCGGTGCATTGCCCTGCACCCCTTTACATCATCATGCATGCGCTCCACATCAGCCTCTGGCATACTGCATACTGTTGCTTGCCTAGCGTCGTCCAGCACCAGGTAGCGCCGACGCATGATGTGTCCACGTTGCCGGTGGCTGGCACTGGTGTCTTGTGCATGGCATGGCACAGCGAAATGCTTGTTAGCCCAATCTGTCAGCACAGCAGCCCCACACACTTTACCCACTAGTTCTGGATGGACTAACATCTGCTCCCTCCACTCCCTCTTAGCCACCCCACCCTCAGAGTCATGATCAAGGCAGTGTTGAACGGCTGCTGGTTTGTTGAGCGCTGCCCACCCGGGGCGGGCTTGATGCCGGCAAGCACAGGCCTGAGGGACTCCACCATGATGCTCCCCAGCACCTGGTCAGGGGTGGGTGGGACCACGCAAGTAGCCAGGCTGACCACAGACTGCATGCGGCGGTGCTGATGTAGCCTGTCCAGCAGCTCTGCACCCTCCTCCACTGGATACTTCTGAAATTCATTCAGCAGTGGCTGCAGCCTCAGCTGCCAAGCCTGGGGTGAGGTGCTGAGGGGCTGTGGCTGCTGCTGCTGCTGCTGCCGATGCAAGCGCAAGTCCCACACTGGACGGATGGTGGAAGGGATTGCGGGGGTGGGGTTGCCTCTTGCCTTGCGCATAGCCCCGGCACTGGCCCGAGGGGAGGTGCTGAGGGGCTGTTGTTGCTGTGGCTGTTGCTGCCGGTGCGTGCGCAAGTCCCCCTCTGTTGCCCCTGACCTTCCCCCCCCCACTGCTGCCCCTGTGCCAGAACCGCTGTTAAGCCTGTTAAGCTGTTAAGTTAAGCTGTTAAGCTGTTAAGCTGTTAAGCTGTTAAGCCTGTTAAGCTGTTGCTGCAACTGCTGCAGCTGGTGCTGCTCTGCCACCTGCTTCTCCCTCAGCTGCATGTCTGCCTGCTGCTGCTGCTGCAGTTGGTGCTGCTGCTCAGCCACCTGCCGCAGTTGGTGCTGCAGTTGGTGTTGCTGCTCCGTCACCTGCTGCTCCCTCAGGTGCATGTCTTCCTGCTGCTGCTGCTGCAGTTGGTGCTGCTCAGCCACTTGCTGCTCCCTGAGGTGCATGTCTGCCTGCTGCTGCTGCTGCAGTTTGTGCTGCTCAGCCACCTGCTGCTCCCTCAGGTGCATGTCTGCCTGCTGCTGCTGCAGCTCGTGCTGTTGCTCAGCCACCTGCTTCTCCCTCAGGTGCAAGTCTGCCTGCTGCTGCTGCAACTGGTGCTGCTGCTCTACCACCTGCTGCTCCTTGCGTTGAATTTCTTCCCGCTGGATGTCATGCATCTGTTGCTGTAGCTGTTGCAAGCGCTGGGTGTCAGCGACTTGTTGCTCCCTCTGCAGCAGGTCAGCCTGCAGCTGGTGCAACTGTGCCTCATAAGCACCAGCATCAGCCTGTGCCGTGGCCTCAGCCTCAGCGGCAAGAGCCTGGGCCTTGGCCTCAGCCTCAGCAGCCCTGCGCTGTGCCAGAACCTCCCTCCCTTTCTGCAAATGGGCACATAAAGACTTCACAACCCTTTTCTTGTTACCCATGGCCTTCACTTGCCTGCACAATAGCAAATACAGATTTCAGCTCAGTTTCAGCAGATTTTCAACTAATTCTTGCCGACCGTGGTTACTCAGGAGCCACAGGGACCAATCATGAGAGCATTTTGATCGACCTGATAGTCGCTGCCACATGTGGACTGAACCTGTGTTCAGCAGCAATCCGCCGTCGCGGTCACGCTCCCAGCCCGCAATGCCGTTGACCTGCCGGGGCGTCGTTTGATGGCAAAAGTGACACTTTGGAGCAGGGGGCAAGGGAGCAGGCCTGGAAGCAGCGGGTGAGCTTAAGAGAGGGTCTCGATGCGTGCTGGGACGTTGCAACACTGCTGCGTGCTAACCTGAAAAGTTGGCATGTCCAATCGGGGTGCAAAATTCACGCCGCTCTGGGTCCAGGCTGCCTATAGCCGTCGCTAAATGTATGTGCGATGCTTCAGAACACGTCGCGTGTTGGGGGACAGCCACCCGGCAAAGCGCTGGGGCTGGCTGCACTCTAGTCAGGCCATAAGCAGCTCATCGCACGAATCGGCGGCCTCATCCGTGCAGAAATGAGTAAGATTTTATCTCTTGAGCCATGGGGGTGCAGCCAATGGCGGGGGTGACCATTACCACTGCGCGACAACGAGGCTGTCGATGATACACTTATGCCTCAGCCAACCTAAGCATTCTGACCTCGCAACACATAGTTACATAGTGCCTTGCAGGCGGGCAGATAGACGTCTCTAGCCTACCTGCGGGCGGAGTAAAAATCATTCCATTTGAAAAAACCCGTCTAGTCTAGTCAATCTAGCCTAGATCTAGCCTAGATTTGACTAGCCTAGATCTAGGCTAGATCTAGGCTAGATTGCGCTCCCTAAAGGTGAACGGCGCCCATGCCCATGCTGCAGACAAAACACCACCCCTAGTGTGGCCCTGTCAACCTGCCTTTGCGTTGGTACTTGTTGCCCTTTGGGCTGATGGTGAAGGTGCTGCATACTCAGCAACACTGTAGGGTACTACCCTGACCCGTGCAACTGGACCACTTCCCTCGCGACTAGCAACTAGGCACCTGAGGGTTGCCAATACTGCCCAACACTGACACATAGCAATTAACCGCGAGGCTATCTCATCAAGCCGGCTACCACTGCTCCGCCTCAACTTCCTGGTCACACCTGTACGTGCCACCATACTCCAAGGCCGCGCCCTCCATGCGCATGTCTACCAGCAGAGACTGGCCGGTCACGCTATACGCATCGAACGCCGTATCTGGAGATGGCGACACTGCACCCGCCGGCCCGTAGTTGCGCCTCAACTTATGAGCCGCGCTGCGCAGTGCGCTGGCGATCTTGGCCGGAAGGGTGCGCTGCCAGATGCGTATGCGCGCTGCAGCCGCGTAGCTCTCAACCGACAGCGTGACAAAGCCGTGCTGTGTGGGACAGGCCACCGGGGTGAAGCTGCCGGGCGGCGCCGCCATCTCGATCTGCAAGCAGCGACAGTTACGACACTTGAGGGTGCCGGCAGGGAGACGTCTGCTCTCGCATCGCAATGCCGCCCTGCTGAGCCTCGTACTCTCGTCTGCCCCTCTATTACGCCCTTTCATCTGCACCTTCCACCCGCACTACCCCTTTCACCTGCACCACATGCCACAGCGTGGAAAGTGTAAGATTCAGCGTGCCTCGGCAGGCGTCCAGCTGCTCCCGCACACCTAGCCCCGGCACTGCGGGATCACGCGGATCCACCGCCACCGCCACGCCGGACCCCGGGTCTCTGCAGCGCGGCCAGGTCAGCGTGACGCAGAGTGTGACGGGGGAGGTTGATGGCTGGAGGGAAGAGTAGGCCAGCTAGGAGGCAGCAGGCCACCTCCCCAACTCATCTTCCCAAGGAGCTTCAGAATGAGTGAGGTGCGCCAGCAGATGGCACGTGCAGGAGTAGGGTCCAGGGCGGCTGGGGATCAGGCCTGTGCTGTCAAGGCAGCGGATTAACTGCCACAGCACTGAGACCAGGGCAAGCAGCCAAAGGGTCGGCACGGCTCAGTTGCGCCCCATAGACCCTGAACCCTGGCGGCACCCTGCCTGCTGCTGCCACTAACCTACCCCTGACCCTGCCGCAGCCAGCTGAGCCCCACCCTGCAGGATGGCTCAGGGCATTGTGGGAGGGACAGCCCAGCCCCTGGCCAGCCGTGCTGACCTGTAGGAGAAGAGGAAGGTGTGTATAGGGGGCAGGGGGGGGCTCAGCACATGGGGCAGGTCGCCGCCTGCCAGCACCCAGGCTGCTTGTAGGGCCGCCCCTCCCCCCGCACTGCCAGGCTGCAGCAGCTGCGGCGGCACAGGGCAGAGGCAGGGCAGGGCAGGGCTGTGTGAGGGCAGGAGGGGCTGCAAGGGGCGGTCTGCTAGCCGGCTGGATGTTGTGGTCTTGACTGCCCTGTGGGGAGCACCTGACTGGGGCACAGCGGTGGCTAAGCCTTGGCTGGGGCATTACCCAAACCACAACCCTCACTGTGTGACCCTCAGCTTACCTGGTGAGGGCTGAGCTGCGCTGGACTGCCCCCATGGCCCCCCCCTGCCCCTTCCCCCCCACTGCTCACATGTCCCTGAGCCCACAGCCAGCGCCCGGGGAAGCCGCGCCCGTACTGCGCCTCCAGGTGCGCCACCCCCTGCCCCTGCAGCCGCCTGCTGGGGGGACCCCCCTGGCCCCCTGCGCCCTCACACCACGCAGCCGCGACCAGGTCAGACATGGTAGCAGGTGTGTTGAGCAGGTGTCATCAGGTGTGATCAGATGTAGTCAGGTGTGATAAGGTGTGATCAAATGTGTGATCAGGTATGATCAGGTGTGACATACTCATGCTGTGGCAGCCAGGCTGTCTGCAGCGAGGCCAGCAGAGGCCTGGGGGCTGCTACTGGGGGCTGCTGGCTGCATGCTCGACCTGGTGCGCCACTGGCAGCTGCAGCACAGCCCCAGCCCCAGCCCTATGTCATGCATGGCAGCAGCAGCAGTCAGTGTTCCGCATGCCTGTCTGTTCCTGGGTGTACCCCAGTGTGTCCAGGGTTCAGGCAATGAGGTGTGAGCCTGCACTGTCAGCGCATGGTGTGAACCCGACATGACACACACACACAGCACACCCTGACGTGGCAGGGGACCTCGCCGGCTTCCTTTGCAGGGGGGAGGCACACTGGTGGCAGGGCAGGGCAGGGCAGGGCAGTGGGGGGACGTAGCAGCAGCAGCCAGCAGGTCAACCAGGGGCAGGGCAGGGCAGGGTGCGGCCCCCCTTGGCGGATGGATTTGCATGACCTCTGCAGCTCAAGACATGGCAGCCGCCCGCCATCCCTGTTGGGGCGCCCTGCCTGGTCCTGCCTGGTGCTTTGGCTTCCAAACACACTGAGGCATGAGGGCGCATCAGGGGCAGGGCACCCCCCCCCCTCCCACCTGCTGCTGGCTGTGGCTGCGGCTGTGGCCCCGGCAGCTCCAGGCTCCAGTCCACCTGTGTGGCCAGGCTGAGTGTGGCGTAGTGGAGGGCGACCAGGGCGCCCAGACCTGACACCCAGGACTCAGGCGCAGCGCTGGAGGGCGACCAGGGCAGCGCCGCAGCGGGGCCGGGCTGGCTGGTCACTGTGAGGGTCAGGGAGCCTGAGAGGGGGGGGCAGCAGGGGGGGGCAGCAGCAGGGCAGGCAGGTGCAGGTAGCTGCAGGGCATGAAGCAGGTGTGAGCAGGTGTGAGGGGCTGAACCCTGTTGCTTGTATAACAGCACAGGGCAGGGCAGGGCAGCTACAGCTACAGCTACAGGGGGTAGACCTACATAAGAGCAGGGGTCAAGGCACCGCCAATGGCCCTTCCTGGGGAAGGGGGTGAGGGCGGGGAGTTAGGCAGAGTGGCCTGGACAAGAAACACGGGTGTCAGACCCAGCCCCAAGTAGTAGGGTGACAAGTGCTGACACCTACCCCTGCCTACACTACAGGAGGGCGGGTGGAGGCGGCAGGTCGGCCTGGTGGGCTGGGCAGCGGGGTGGGCATGCCCTCAGCGCCACCCCCCTGCAGCCTGGCCCAGTCAGGGCGCTGCTGGCGGGCAACATCAGGGCGCGGCCGCGGGCCTATCCAGGGCCTCAGCTGAGCAGGACAGCAGCCTGGTCGGCAGGCAGGCGGGCGCTGGCTGCTGCTGCCCCAGCCTCGGCCCCTGCCCTGCTGCCCCCCACGCCCCGCTCACCCGGAAAAGATGCCTTCAGCTGCACCCGCTGCTCCTCCACCCTCAACTGGCACTGGCTCTGCTCCACAGCCGCCCAGCTCAGCCGCCCTGCCCCTGACCCCACCCCCCCCTGCGCCTCACCCACCACGCTGGGGCCAGTATGGCGCAGCCCCAGGGCGTCACGACCCACCAGCCCCGGGCCCAAGGTGCTGAGGGAGAACTCGGGCACCTCCTGGCCTGACCCCCCCACCCCACCCCCCTGCCCCCCCTGCCCTGCGCTGTCCTGACCGCCGCCGCTGCCACTGCCGCTGCTGTTGCCTTTGATTGTGTTGCTGCTGATGTCCAGGGCGTCAAAGTAGCGCGTGTAGGCAGCCAGGGGCAGCGCAGAGCCAGCGGCGGTGTCAGTGCGCTGCAGCAGCACCATGCACAGCACTGGCGGCTTGGCTGGCTCGTCACCGTCATGCTGAGCCGGGCCGGGCCCTGCGGCCAGGGTGAGCAGCAGGGGCCGGGAGGGGGCAGGCTAGGGGGAGGCTTTGCTGCTGCTGCTGCTGCTGCTGCTTGCGGCTCCCTCAGGCTCCTGAACCCTGGCCCCCACCACCATCCCCACCTGTCAGCGGACCGGCCTGCCGGCGGCCCACCTGGGATGTGCTGGCCCAGCACCACGGCGAAGGCCAGGCCAGGGGCCGTGACGCGTGTGTACCAGCCCTGAAAGAAGGGTGGGCGCCTGGGCGGTGCATGCGGGCCGTACGGTGCGCTGCCGCCCCGCACACCCGCCAGGTGCTGCCCCTGGGGGGAGGTGCTGAGGCTGGGGCTAAGCAGGCCTAGCAGAGACAGAAGCAGCAGCGCCAGGGCTGCGGGACGGTCTGCGCCCTTGCCCAAGATCTGGGCAAGGGGGCTGCGGACCATGCTTAATGGCGTTACAGATTCTGCACCCCGAGCGGGGTGGCTACGAGGGCGGGTGCCGAAAGGTTGCGTAGATCGCGGCTTGTGTACTGGCGTGACAAATGCGGGGGACTGGGTATCACCGCGAAGAATGACGTGCAATGACGCCACACTTGCACATCATCAGATGCAACTGCGAGGCACGGCTTGGTGCGGTGTAGGTCACCGCGGTGCTGAAGCGAACCTGTGCGAGATGTCGACAGCTTGTCGACACTGAGGTGCGCGGCCCACCTGCGACACTGCGCTCGGCCAGGAGCCGCTCTACAGCTTGCCAAGCATGTGCCTGTGGTGCCTGATGCTGGTTTGCTGCTGTGGTGATGTTGGGGAGGGTCGGCAGCCCCTGAGGTAAGGCAGGCCACCAATGTCAGTGGGCGGTGAGCAGCGCATCCTGGCCACATGCTCCCATGGCGGGGCCGAAGCCTGCTAGTGTTGCAGGGCGCAGGGCTGCAGGGCCTTGGGTACTAGTGCGAGTCGCCCTAGGGTGCAAGTAATCATGGCTGCAACTGACAGGCCTCATGAAGGCGAAGAGGCAAGCATGCCAGCCAGAATCACTTGGCCTGCTGAGGCTCAGGTCACAAGGGTCTGCTGGGCTTTATGGTCTAGTGCGCACCATGCAGTGAGGAGCAGCATGAAGGGAAGTGAGTCTGCAACATGCTGCCCAGCATGAGGATGCTGCTGAGGGTCAGTCGTCTCCATGATACAAGAGGTGGCAACAGGGCAGGCAGGCGGGCAGGCAGCGGACCCCAGCTCAGTTCAGCAGGAGGGGATAGCCTTCACACAGTCCTTTCACACGGTCCCTTGGCCCCTGCCCACCACCCTGCCAGCACTGTTGATCCCAAACATACCCGGCCCAAAGCCAAGCTCAGCAGGGGCAGTGCCTTGTCCCCCATAGCTCCAAGCCAGGCAACAGCCGCCAAGGTGTAAGGTGTAAGGTGTAAGGCCGCAAGCAATAGCCCCCCCCCCTCCCCCTGGGCGTTGAGGCCACCAAGGTGTAAGGGGGTGGCTGCACACACCAGTCACTAGGTCCTGTCAGGTCCCACGACCCGTGACCCAAGATGTAGGAGGGGCTACTCCCCCCAGGTAAAGGGTACCCAGAGCCCAGGAGCCTTTAGCCGCGCCGACTAGCCCCACGGCACTGTGCACTGCAGGCCATGCCACCCCAGCGCCATAGACCTGCTACCACGTGTGCGGTGTGCTTTGACAAGGCAGGCCACCCCTGCGCTTGCATCCATCTACGCCGATGCAGTCGATCAGGTTGCAACTACCGAGTGACGCGTCCGGGGGCCGATGGGCGGCTGCCCACTGAGCAGAATGTTTTCAAACCTGCGACGTGACTTGGGTCGGGGTATTGAGACATCAAGACATAGTTCATCAGCACAAATCCGCATATCGCTAATTAGCAAGCTGGCGAAATGTGGAGCAAGCTTGCCTGCTGACCCACGTCGGCCCCGCGACCCAAGAAAATGTTCTCGGCTCGCGGCCGGACCTCCGTGCCTGACGCCCCGTTCATACACGAGGTCTTAGATGACGTTGAAGCATTGGATGACTGGCCAGCGGAGGCCTCGCAGACCCCTGCAGCAGCGGACCAACCCCCTTTCAGCCTGCTGCGACAAACGCTGATGGCGTCGCTCGATTCGCGGTGCGCCCCGTCTAACTGCACACTGCTGCCCCGGCAGCTCGCCCCTCAATGGCGCCCACCCCGCATTTGGGCTGCACGGGCTGCATGGCTGGCCCAGCAGCCTTATCCGCCTGGATGAGCGCAGGGCAGCGCTGTTGCCACCCAAGCCAGGGCCAGCGGGCTGTGCTGGTGGTGGTGTGCAGGGCGCGGTGCAGCCTCCAGCGCCAGGCTGCCTCCTGCTGCCTGCCCAGCTTCTGTCGCAACCTGCAGGAGAGGCCGCTGAACATCAGGGGCACCGACAAGATCTTTGCCATGGTCAGTTTGGCAGCACAGCCAGCAACCAGCCAGGCGCAAAAGGCAGCAGCAGTTGGCAGTTGGCAGTTGGCAGCAGCAGCAGCAGCCAGGCTGACCTGCAGGGCATCACGGGTCAGGCAGTTGCTGCCTCACGTCCCCCATGCCTCCCCTGCAGCAGGCAGCACGGCTCGCCTTCCAGGTGACAGGTTCGACTCCTGTCACCTGTAGTTTTGTTTCTTGTTTTGCAGTCCTGGCTTGACCCCTGGAGCCTGCTGTGCGCCACCAAGTGCAACCAGCTGCTGCGCTACTGCATGCGCTCACACACCACCACGCGCATACCGCAGCCGCCGCTGCCACAGGGGGTCCGGCGCCCGGCGGAGCTGGTCAACCAGGAGGGCAGGTGGGGGTGTGAAAAGTTGGGGGGGTACCAGCATGCAAGGCAGGGCAGAGCCTGCTGCTCCCCCCTTATGGCATGCACCGGGTAACCTAGGTAGCGCAGGGTCAGGGGGGGTGGCGGCAGTGAGGAGCATGTGGCAGGGCAGTGTCATACGCAGGCGCTGCGTCTGGCCCCCTCCCCCCCCCCACCCCCCCTACATGCCAGTTCAAGGCGCAGCCAGTGAGCCACTGCCTGAGTGCGCTGCTGCTGTCGGCAGGTGTGGGGTGCACAGCGTGGCCATCAGCCCCTCGCGCACGCTGCTGGCTACCGGGGGGGAGCACCCCAATGACACGCTGGTCTACCGCCTGCCTGACCTGCAGCCCCTGGCCCTGTGCCTGGTGGGTGACTGGGCTGCAGTTTGGGGGCAGGGGAGGGGGGGGGCAGGGGAGGGGGGGGGCAAGGGGGAGGGGGGGGGGGCAGGGGAGGGGGGGGGGCATGGGAGGGGAGGGAGGGGCAGGGGAGGCAGGGGAGGGGGAGGCCTTGTGCCCCTCACTGCCTGCCTCCCCCTCACTGCCTGCCTTGAGTGTCCCTTAGGCGCCATGGCTGGGCTAAGGGCCTGCGAGGGGCGCCTCCTCCCCTGCCCCTGCTGCCGCCCGGGCTGCCTGCATAGACGGCCCGCTGATCACTAGCTGGCCTGCCCACTGCCTGCTGCTCCCCCCCACACCATCCCCTGCCAGCACAGCGTCTGGCCCCTAACCTCCCCCTAACCCCCCTCAAATCTCCCTTCAACCACCTTCCGACCACCTTCCAACCACCCTTTAACCACCTTCTAGCCACCTTCTCATGACCCCTAAACACCTGCAACCCTGATCAGACTGGGCAGCTGACTCAGTCCCGGTGCGTCCGCTGTGCCCTGCCTGCCCCGCAGGCCCACCAGGACTGGATGTTTGCCGCCACCTGGCTGACTGACCAGCACCTGGCCACAGGCAAGCCACCAGCGCTGCACCCCTGGCCTGCCTGCCTGCCTGCCTGCCTGCCTGGCCCTGCTGCCCCGCCCTGCCTGCTGTGCCCAGCAAAGCTCAGCCTGACGGAGCGACCGCCGCACCCCACCAGCTCATGAGCATGCGGAAGGGGGGGCCTAGCGGGGGCACACCCCGCCCCCAGCCCCCAGCGCGCTCAGCTGTCCAGCGCCCCCTCCCCCTTAACCCTACCACTGTGTCATCCTAGTGGCACTTGTGGGGCAGCAGGGTGGCAGCAGGGGGGTGAGGGGACCTCCCATGCCCCTGCTGCCCGCTGCCTGACCCGCCAGGTGGACGTGACGGCAAGCTGCTGCTGTGGCGGCTGGACTGCAGCGCCCCCAGCACCCAGCCGCCCCTGGCCGTGCTGACTCAGCCTCAGCGCCACACCATAGTGGACGTGAAGGTGGGGGAGGGGGGGGCGGGGGGCAGCAGGCGGTGCAGCGAGGGGGTGCAGGCATGGCATGCGGGGGGGTGTGAGCAGCAGGCCCTGCCCCCCCTCCCCCTCCCCCTCCCCTGCAGAGCCGGTGCCGGGACCTGGTCTACTGCGGCGCCACACGCAGCCTGGTGCACCTGGAGCCCCGCGGCCTCATGGCCTGCTGGGACCCGGGGCTGTGGAGGCGCACCGCGCAGGTCAGGGGCAGCCCCCCCCCCCCCCCCCCCCCCCCCCCCCACACACACACACACACACACACACACAGAGCTTGCAACCCACCTTGCCCCGCCCACTCCCTTCCTCGCCGCTCTGCCCCACCGCCTGCCTGGCCCTGCAGTGGCAGCTGGGCGACTCCAGCAGCTGGTGCTGCCTGGCCATGCGGGAGGACCTGGTGGCAGCGGGCGGCACCGACAAGGTGGGTGGGACACCGCCACGGCCCGCAGCCGCCCCCCCGCTCCTGGGAGTCCAGGGCCGCTACAGGCAAGCCAGGGGCTGCCACTCTGGTCCAGGAGGTCAAGGGCCGCCGCAGCCGCCGCAACGCTGGCCTGCGCAGCCCCCAGCTCGCGAGTGCCCTCCTCCTGGGCTGCAGCTGACCGGTACCACACGGCCTGGGAGTGAAAGCTCCAGGGGCAGGGGCAGGGCCAGGGCCAGGGGCAGGGCCAGGGCCAGGGGCAGGGCCAGGGGCAGGGGCAGGGGCAGGGGCAGGGGCAGGGGCAGGGGCAGGGCCAGGGGCAGGGCCAGGGCCAGGGGCAGGGCCAGGGGCAGGGGCAGGGGCAGGGGCAGGGGCAGGGGCAGGGGCAGGGGCAGGGGCAGGGGCAGGGGCAGGGGCAGGGGCAGGGCCAGGGGCAGGGGCAGGGGCAGGGGCAGGGGCAGGGGCAGGGGCAGGGGCAGGGGCAGGGGCAGGGGCAGGGGCAGGGGTAGGGGAAGGGGTAGGGTGTATGGCCGGGGGGGAGAGGGTGCGTGCCCCTGCCCCTGCCCTGCCCCTGCAGGTGGCCCTGGTTGACCCCCGGCAGCGCCGCCCCGTGCTGTCAAGCCGCCCTGCAGCCAACCTGTTCAGGCACCTGGACAGCGAGGGCGTGCGCTCGCTGCGCCTCAACCACCACCTGCTGTCATGCGGTCAGTGCAGGCACTCCTGGCTGCGCAGCCCTCAGGCCCCAGCCCCCACACACTGGCACTGAACCTGCCACTGCGCAGCCTGGCCCACCACCAGCAGCCCCCTGGCCCCTGGTCGTAGTCATTGAGCAGGGGCACCCTCAGGCACAGCGTCCGGGCCTGGGCGCTGCGTAGGTCCCTGCACATGGCCGGGGACATGCGCCCCGCCTCCCCGCTCACCCCGCAGCGGCCTACCTAACGCAGCAGCGCTTTCTGCCCCTGACCTGCTGGGGCCAACAGGCGGCACCTCTGACCTGCTGCCACCTCTGGCTTGCTGCCCCCCCCGGCAGCGCCTGACCCTGATGCGGGCTTAGCCGGCAGCCCCTGGCCTGCACCCCCCCTGGCCTCCCCCAGCAGCCCCCAGCAGCCCCCAGCAGCAGCCCTTGGTGTGGGAGGCAGGCGGTGGCTCAGCCGTGTTGTCCGGGCCTGGTCAGGTTTGCAGCTGTGCCTTGACCTGCAGTGTGAGACCCCCCCTAGCACTGTGATGTGGGTAGGGCCAGCACAGCTGTGTGCAGTGGGGTGCTGGCTCTAACTGCAGGGCAGCTGCCCCCCTCCCCTGCTGATGCCTCAGCCTACCGCTGGCTTGGCTGACCTGGCTGCAGGCAGTGCGTGCGGCACCCTGTTCTTCCTGGACCTGCGGCAGCGCCAGTGGGTGAGCCGCGACCCTGAGGCCGCCCCTGCAGCCCCCCCCGCCTGCCCTACTCTGCAGGATGAGGAGGCTGTGGAGGCAGGTGGGGGCGGGGGAGCAGCGCTGACACGCCTCGTCCACCTGCACCGCCCTGACAGGCCTGACCAGCAGCAGCAGCAGCAGCAGCATGCAGGCAGGGAGGAGCCCAGTTCTGAGCTAGCGCCCTTGGACGCCCCGCTCCAGCCCCCCACCCTTGATGCTGCCCAGGCACTGCCAGCAGCAGCAGGGCCCCAGACCCGCCCCCCCCCACACCCAGGGGTCAGGCCAGGCAGCCAGCCACACTGCGGCTCAGCGCCTGCAGCTGCCCCTCACCCAGCCATAGCCAGCTCACCCCCTAGCTGCCACGCACCTGCCGCCCAGCTGCAGGGCGCGGGAGCAGCCCCCACCCCCCCTGCTGGTGTTGATGACGGCAAGGCAGGCGATGCTGGCCCCCAGGGGGGTGCGGGCACTGCTGGTGGCGCTGCATGCTGTGAAGGGTGCTGCACCTGGCCACTCCAGGCCCAGGTCAGCGCCCCCGCCCCCCCGCCCCGGCACTGCCCAGGGCTGCTGGCAGGCCGGCTGCCCGCCCCCTCTGACCCTGATGGGCACTGGCAGGGCCGGCAGCAGCAGCTGGGGTCAGAGAGCAGTGGCCGGCCGGCCGGGGTTCACATGTCAGCGCTAGGTCCCGGCCCAGGAGCAGCAGGCCTAGCCAGGGGGGCGGGGGGGAGGCACCTGGTCTGCGGCGCCACTGTGCCAGGAGGGGCGCACAGCATGGAGGGGGTGCCTGCCCTGCCCGCTGCCACCAGCAGAGGTGGGCGCAAGCGGCCAGCCGGCAGGTGCGCTCCCCCCCCTGACAATGGCTGGGGGGGGCGGCAGCAGTGGGGGCAGCTACAGCGCTGTTGAGGTGGAGCAGCAGGGGGGGCAGTGCTGGGGGGGGGGGAGGGCGGCAGGGGGTACACCTCCCATCTGCCCCCCCCCCCTCGCCAACCCGAAGGATCGGGGGAGGCGGCAGGTGCGGGGGGGCTGGGGGGGGGGCGCACTGCCGCATGGCCCGCTGTGCACTGGCCCGGTGCAGGCGCCGCGCCCAGCTCGGTGTCGTCCCCGTGTCGCCCTGCAGCCTGACCTCGAGTGGCGGCAGCGGCAGCTGGAGGGGGTTGACGCGCGGCGCTGCCTGGCCCTCATCAGCACCGGACCCTCCCTGGCTGCCCTGGAGGCCCTGGCTAGGGGCATGCAGCAGCAGGGGCAGCTGGGGCAGCCTGTAGCGGCAGGGGGGCGCCAGCTGCCTGGGTCAGATCCAGGCTGCACAGCAGCAGGGGGAGGGGGGGCTGCGACCCATACCCCGCCCCCTCACAAGACCTGGGGGGGCGCATCAGCCGGGGTGGACAGCGCGCAGCAGCCCGGACCGCCCCCCTCAGCCCCAGGCCTTGAGGGCGCTGGCTGCAGCCCAGGCTGCTCCCCCGCTAGCCATGGCAGCGCTGCCAGCGCCCAGGATGGCCAGGCCTCCCCCTCAGCGCCCGGCAGCTGCCAGGGGCAGGGCAGCCAGGCCAGCAGGCAGCAGGGCTGCGGGGCAGGCGGCGGCAGCGCAAGGCCAGCGTGCAGGGGGGCGGACCTGCAGCAGCCAGGGTCAGGGGCAGCGGGGCAAGGGGGGGGGCCTGGGTTGGCACCGCCTCCAGCCCTGCAGATGACAGGGGCAGGGGGGCAGCAGGCAGGGCGCGAGGGTCAAGGCAGCGGCAGCCCCCGCCAGGCAGACTGCCCCCCCACCGCTGCTGCTGGTGCCCAGCTGGAGGAGGAGGCCACCCCCCTGCCCCTGCACCTCGCAAGGCCCCTGCCTGCGTCACACCTGCCCCCCCGCTCCCCCCTGGAGGCCCAGCCCAGCCCAGCCAGCCCCTACAGCTCACCACAGTGCGGCACAGCACCGCGCCCTCTGTTCCAGCCCCCCCCGGATTGGGGCCTGCACACTGGCGGTCCGCAGTCCTCAGGCCAATGGTCGGGACCAGCGCCGGGGGGGGCCAGACGCAGGCCTAGCCCCGCACCCCTCCCCTCACCCTCCCAGCACTGTGTCGCACGGCTGAGGTGGGGGGGGCAGGAGCCGGCAGCGGGACTCAGCACAGACGACTCCGCTGCCCTGCCCTCACCCGACAGCCAGGACCAGCAGGGGGGGGAGGCCCAGGGGGGGCCGGGCCAGGGGCCGGCGCATGAGGGGGTGACGCCGCCCCCCCACCTGCCATCCGCCCCGCCCGCACTCCCCATGCCCAGGCGGCACCTCCATGCAGAGTCTGGCGCTGCTGAGGGGGAGGGGCCAGAGGGCGGTAAAGGGGCGGGGCTGCAGGGGCAGGGCGCAGCACACATAGGGAGAATACCTGCTCAGGGCGAGGGGTCCAGGGCCTGGCTGGGGGGGGAGCAGGCAGCCATGGTGCCCAGCTTCACGCCCGGGGGCGGGGTGGTGGGTGAGGCAGGGCGGTGGGGCCAGGCGCCAGGACCTGCTGCCTGGTCGGTCCCCCCCCCTAGTGGGGGTGTGGTGCGGCGCTGGCGGCCGGCCCCCATGAGCCCGCAGCGGGCGCTGATGCTGCACACCTCACCCGGACCTTGGGAGACAGTCCTGGGCCCAGCACTGTGAGGGGGCAGGGGGTGGGGAGAGGGTGTGCCCCCTGCCTGTGCCTCTGCTGCCGGACTGCGAAGCAGCAGCAGCAGCAGCAGCAGCACCCCGCTGCCCCGCTGCAAGCCGCCTGCTCTGCTGTTGCTGTGCGCAGGGGTGAGGCGGAGCCGCCGGCTGTGTACTGCCACGAGTGGGACGAGGCGGGGCTGCGCCTGGCGGTGGGGGGCGGGCCCCTGCACTTTGGCCTCCGCGGCTGTTATGCAGCGCTCTGGCAGTGAGGGCCAGGGGGGGGGGGGCTGAGGGGCAGTGGCGTCGGGTGCTGTGTCCTGCCCTGCTGCCCTCCCTGCCACCCTGGTTGCCGGGAAGGGTCAGGACCAGGTGCACAGCCCTGGACTGGGCCCCGCTCAACATCGCCAGGCTACCACCCCTTGGAAGGGCTTGGCTACGGCTGCAGCCAAAGGCTTGACGACTGGCCTGCTGCAGTGGGGCTGCTTAAGGAGGGTGGTCACAGCTGTGGTCCAGCCTGCCACGTCTCGGGCAGTGGGGGGGCTGTGCTGTGCGCTGTGCTGGGTGCGCGTTGTGCAGGTGGCGGGCTGTGCAGTGGGCCTGAGGGCGGCCAGGCAGCTGCCACTTGAACTCTGCACCCGGACCTCGCTGCACCTAGGCACCCTCTGCCAGCCGCCTTCCTTGCCTCCATGCGGCAACCGACTCCTCGTCGTTGACTCCGTTCAGTGGAGGCGCATGCTTGCACGGGTTAGAGTTAGGGTTAGAGTGAAGATGGGGGTCAAGATTAGAGTCAGGGTTAGGGTTTAGCCCGCTTGCATGGGGTTGTGAGGCTGCTTGGCTGCTCTCTGGAGGCGAGTGGCAGGGGGGGTCCATGATGGCCCCTAGCTCCTTGCGTGCACATGCCTCTGATGCCTGCATGGCGTGCAGCTAATACGTGCATGGCACATTGGCAATGGACACACATGGGGAACTGGTATACAATAATGACAGGCGTCCATGTGGATGTTATGCAAGGTGGGCAGCCAACGCCACCGCATGATCCTTGAACTGGCGATAGCAGCAGCAGCATAGGGGGATGATGATGATGGTGATGATGATGGTGATGATGATGGTGGTAATGATGGTGATGATGATGGTGATGATGATGATGGCTATACACCGCTTTAGGCCATAGGGTCATGCTGAGGAGGCAGGGAGGCAGGTAAAGACAGGCGTTGAGGCGCAGTAGTGTAAGGGCGCGCTCGGCGCAGTCCCTTAGTGTCGTTTGAGCTGTCGCGGTTAACCCGAGGCAGCTACAGGATATCGGCCACACCGCGTCAGTGTGAGATGGCAGGTTATGCCTAGCAGCGTAAGCTGTGGGGATAACTGGTTCGATCCCAGAGGGTCTCGTTCTAAGCCCTAGCCTTCTCACGGTGGTGCCTTGTGGCCGACTGTTACAGTGCCCGGCCGGCTCAGTGTTACACATGCGGCCGGCTCAGTGTTACACATGGTTCAAACGGTCCAGCGTCGCCTTTGTAAGGCTGCATGTAAGGCCACTTTCTTTAAGTTACTTGTAATTACTCGAATTATCTACGAGGATCTCCGCACGTGAACACCGAAGGACCCCCGCTCGTAGATAGATCGAGGAATGCAGTTAGGTCTCCCGGTTACACATGGCACGTTTTTGGGTAACTTGAAGAAGACGAAAAAGGGAAACATGTCCCAAGTGGGCCCCGTCTGTTCCGCGTAGCCCAGCTAGCCATCGCACAGTGGAAGCGGGCTCACAGCGGCGGTTCCGGTGCCGGCCAGGCAGGTGAGCCAGCCTGCTTGGGCGCACGTCAACGTTAGGCACATTGCGTAGTTGTTAGCTCTGCGGACGCCAAGCTGGGCCACTCAGTGCAATCGCCGCACAGCCAAGCAGCGGTTGCGACAGGCGGTTGTAAATGGCTTGCACGCTGCAGGTGCGCAATGTCCGAAAGGGCTAGCTCCGTTATTAGAGGCTGAGCCACTGTCAGCGGGGTGCCAGTTTGCCCAGGAATAGACACGCCAGCACCCAGGACTGGACGGGGACGTCGTGACCAGTCTCCACCGCGCGCGAGAACCCCGACGCAGCGTACCATCAAGCAGAAGTCAGACGGGCAACAGCCTGACCACTGACACTGCAGGGACATGGACGGGCTGTAGTGCATGAGCAACAGAAGCAGCAGCAGGCTGTAGTGCACGAGCAACAGTGCATGGGCAGCAGCAGCAACAGCAGCAGCAGGCTGTAGTGCACGAGCAGCAGCAACAGCAGGCTGTAGTGCACGAGTAGCAATGCATGGGCAGCAGCAGGCTATAGGTGTGTGGCAGTGCATGCTGCAAGTAGCAGCAGGCTGCAGGTGAGTCGCTTGAGAAGCTGAAGAGAGCGTCTTGAGGAGCTGAAGAGAGAATGCTTGATCCAAAAGGAGCAGAGCAAGCCCACCCCAGCCCAGCCCTGCCCCACCCCCTCCGAGCCTTGCGTTGCCCCTCCCTCCCTTCCCAGCCCTGCCCCACCCCCTCCCAGCCTTGCGTTGCCCCTCCCCTCCCTGCCTAGCCCTGCCCTACCCCCTCCCAGCCTTGCGTCGCCCCTCCCCTCCCTGCACAGCCCTGCCCCACCCCTCCCAACCCTGCCTCACCCCCTCCCAGCCTTGCGTTGCCCCTCCCAGCCCTGCCCAGCCCTGCCCCACCCCCTCCCAGCCCTGCCCCACCCCATCACAGCCTGGCCCCACCCCATCCCATCCCTGCCCCACCCCCTCCCAGCCTTGCGTTGCCCCTCCCAGCCCTGCCCCACCCCATCCCAGCCCTGCCCTACCCCATCCCAGCCTGGCCCCACCCCCTCCCAGCCCTGCCCCACCACCTCCCAGCCTGGCCCCACCCCCTCCCAGCCCTGCCCCACCCCCTCCCAGCCTGGCCCCACCCCCTCCCAGCCCTGCCCCTCCCCCTCCCAGCCTGGCCCCACCCCCTCCCAGCCCTGCCCCACCCCCTCCCAGCCTGGCCCCACCCCATCCCAGCCCTGCCCCACCCCATCCCAGCCCTGCCCCACCCCCTCCCAGCCTTGCGTTGCCCCTCCCAGCCCTGCCCAGCCCTGCCCCACCCTATCCCAGCCCTGCCCCACCCCCTCCCAGCCTTGCGTTGCCCCTCCCTTGCCTGCCCTGCCTTGCCCTTCCCTGCCCAGCCCTGCACTACCTTGCCCTGCCCTGCCCTGCCTGTATGTGTGTGGCAGTGCAGGCTGCAGGTAGCATCAGGAGTGCATGATGAGCAGCTGCAGGCTGCAGTGCATGTGTTGCAGTGCATGAGCAGCAACAGCAGCAGGCTGTAGTGCATGAGCAGCAGTGCATGGGCAGCAGCAGCAACAGGCTGTAGGTGTGTAGCAGTGCAGGTTGCCGGTGTGTTGCAGTGCATGAGCAGCGGCAGCAGCAACAGGCTGTAATGCATGACCAGCAGTGCAAGGACAGCAACATGTGCGGTATGTGTCTGGTTGCATGCAAGCTCATTTCAAGGCATAGATCTGGCATGGTCTGCGGTGGTCTTGGTAGCTCCATGCAATTAAAGGCATGCAATTTGAGGTTTCTCAACCATGCCATTGCTTGTATAGCCGCACTCCTACAATTTAGTCCCTGCGTTTGTCCCTGCGTTCTACCGACCTTGTCCGATCGGGCTGAAATTTTGATAGATGGTAGTTTGCAGAAAATAAAACATATTTTTCAGAAATAATATTTTGAAAAAACCAACCGGCCCTGGGGAGTAGGTGCAGGGATAAGTGCAGGGATAGGTTGCGGGCCACAGCGCAACAGCTTTTGGATTTTCCCAAATATTTTACTTGAAAAATATGTTTTATTTTCTGAAAACTGCCATCTATCAAAATTTCAGCCCGATCGGACAAGGTCGGTAGAACGCAGGGACAAACGCAGGGACTAAATTGTAGGAGTGCGCATATGGACACCACATTGGTTGTGTAAGACAATATCCCCGGTGATGGGCAATTGCAACTCGAATATCAAGGTCTACAATAGACCTAGCGTCCTTGACCGTGCCAGTTGCAGCATTGATGTGATACTGCGTGGTGCCATATGGTTGGATTTGGTGCGGATCACTGTCAGGCCTGCACTTGCTAAGCATGACCGTGATGCATACATGCAAAGGGAGTATGTAGCAGGTGGCCACCACGTTTGCAGCATTAGCGCATCACCGCGTGGTGGTGTTGTCCATACAAGGGGCATGTGGCGCACCACACCCTAACATGTGGCTGGATCTGATGAGCCTCCACTATAGGTACCATCCCACTCAGGCAAATTAGTAACAGCATTTTTGAGATTCAGAGCCTCGGACTTGGTACATAGTCAAATGAAGGCATTGTAAGATTGGGGGTTGAAACTAAAATTCGTGATTTTGCGCGGTTGGTGAGATACGGCCATGCTACAGTACTGTAGGTGTCTACAGTACTGTCGGGGTACCTCGCGAGTACACGAACAGAGCCTCGGACTTGGTACATAGTCTAAAGAAGGCATTGTAAGATCGGGGGTTGAAACTAAAATTCGTGATTTTGCGCGGTTGGTGAGATACGGCCATGCTACAGTACTGTAGGTGTCTACAGTACTGTCGGGGTACATCGCGAGAGACCACTTACAGTACTGTAGACATCTACAGTACTGTAGACATCTACAGTACTGTAGACATCTACAGTACTGTAGGTACCTCGAGGTACCTCGAGAGACCACTTACAGTACTGTAGATGTCTACAGTACTGTAGACCTCTACAGTACTGTAGACATCTACAGTACTGTAGACATCTACAGTACTGTAGACATCTACAGTACTGTAGGTACCTCGAGGTACCTCGAGAGACCATTTACAGTACTGTAGACATCTACAGTACTGTAGACATCTACAGTACTGTAGACATCTACAGTACTTCAAGGTACCTCGAGGTACCTCGAGAGACCATTTACAGTACTGTAGACATCTACAGTACTGTAGACATCTACAGTACTGTAGACCTCTACAGTACTGTAGATGTCTACAGTACTGTAGACATCTACAGTACTGTAGACATCTACAGTACTTCGAGGTACCTCGAGGTACCTCGAGAGACCATTTACAGTACTGTAGACATCTACAGTACTGTAGACATCTACAGTACTGTAGACCTCTACAGTACTGTAGATGTCTACAGTAATGTAGACATCTACAGTACTGTAGACATCTACAGTACTTCGAGGTACCTCGAGGTACCTCGAGAGACCATTTACAGTACTGTAGACATCTACAGTACTGTAGACCTCTACAGTACTGTAGATGTCTACAGTACTGTAGACATCTACAGTACTGTAGACATCTACAGTACCTCGAGGTACCTCGAGGTACCTCGAGAGACCACTTACAGTACTGTAGCCTTTAAGCACTTAGAAAAATTCTGAACATCTCACTTGCATTCAGGCATCCGTCCAACACTTAGTCGCAGCATCGTGTAGCCGGTATTGCAGCGATGGCATCGCACGAGGTTACCCATACTCGCAGCCGCATCTAGCCCATACTCGCAGCCACATACTCGGCAATCAACCTCGCGGCCACACAGCTGGTCCACAGATGGCATCGCACGAGGTTACCCATACTCGCAGCCACATCCAGCCCATACTCGCAGCCACATACTCGGCAATCAACCTCGCGGCCACACAGCTGGTCCAGCAGCGCAGAAGCATACCTGTGAGGCAGCTCGGTGCGAGGATCTCACCTCGCAGCCAGCCTCGCAGCCAGTTTTGCAGCCAGCCTCGCAGCCAGCCTCGCAGCCAGTTTCGCAGCCAGCCTCGCAGCCAGCCTCGCAGCCAGCATCGCAGCTAGCCTCGCGTCCAGTTTCCTCGCAACGATTCTCCGCAATTATCGCAAGCATTGATGCACCAACGCAAGGCAGGTGCAACGTGTTGTGAGCAGCGAAGAGGCCAGACGGACCATGGTAAGAGCTTAGGACCAAGGTAAGAGCTTAGAAGGAGCTAGCATTGCGCAGCATAGCCCTTAGTATCCAGCCTAACCGCTACCACACCTGGTTGCTGCAGGCCTTACAATCACGCCTAGTACCTCCCTGTTCACCACCCCCTCCCAGTCCCCCTCACCACCACCACCACCACCACCACCACCACCACCACCATTTCATCACCTCCCACAACGTTCCCACTGTTGCCTCCCTTGTGTTGCAGCCCAGCCCAGCCCAGCCCAGCCCAGCCCAGCCCAGCCCAGCCCAGCCCAGCCCAGCCCAGCCCAGCCCAGCCCAGCCCAGCCCAGCCCAGCCCAGCCCAGCCCAGCCCAGCCCAGCCCAGCCCAGCCCAGCCCAGCCCAGCCCAGCCCAGCCCAGCCCAGCCCAGCCCAGCCCAGCCCAGCCCAGCCCAGCCCAGCCCAGCCCAGCCCAGCCCAGCCCAGCCCAGCCCAGCCCAACCCAACCCTACTCTCCCACCCTGCACTTCCTACTGAGGTGAGGACAAAGGAAGGTGGGTTGTAATGGAGGGCTGCTACACCTGCCCCTCCATCTGCCAGCTCTACATCTCCCTACTCTAATGGTGAGTGCATCTAGTACCCATGTCCAATGTTTGCTTCGTTACACAAATCGTCACATCATTGCCGCAGGTCTTGTGCGCCTACACGTGAGACTATCAATGCGCTCCCCACTTCTCTCGCCCTCCCCATGGACCTCCCCTTCCCTTCCCCCTCTTCCTCCCCGTCACCTCTCCCCTGACATCCCAGCAGCCAGGAGAAAGCCCACCCCACCCACCCTCTTCCCACCCCTCCCTTCCCCCTCTCCCTCCCTCTCCCCTCCCATACTTGTCAAGCCTACCCTTCCCCTCTCCCACCCTTCGATTGACGTGGCATCGCAACCCCCACCTCACCCCACCTTCCCTTCCCTAAACCCTACACTCCCCACCGCAGTCCCACCCCACTGGCGCATGGGATATGTTGCCTGGTGTGAGCAGGTAGGAGGCCAGGAGGACCACAAAGGTAAGGCCACGGTGATAGCTAACACAGTGCCCAGCCTGGTCACCCTACCGCGCGTGCACGCCCCTTGGTTGCAGGTCTGATGGGTCACCTCCCCTCCACTTTCCCTATACAACCACCCCCTCCCAATTCATCCTCCCCCGCCCCCGCCCCCGCCCCCGCCCCCGCCCCCGCCCCCGCCCCCGCCCCCGCCCCCGCCCCCGCCCCCGCCCCCGCCCCCTCCCCCGCCCCCACCCCCACCCATGCCCCCACCCACCCCAACCCATGCCCCCAACCCATGCCCCCACCCACCCCAACCCATGCCCCCAACCCAACCCACCCCCGCCCAGCCCAACCCGGTTGAGCCTCCCGCCTCCCCACCTCCCGCCTCCCTGCCTCCCGCCTCCCCGTCTCCCGCCTCCCTGCCTCCCACCTCCCGCCTTCCACATCTACCTCCCCTCCCCGCCTTCACTCTTCCACTCCCCCCCCCTTCACTCAGCAGCCAAAAGGTAGGTAAGTGCTACAGTGCCCCTACTATATCTGCTGCTGCTGCCACTGCTGCTGCTGCCACTGCTGCTGCTGCTGCTGCCCCTACTGCTGCTGCTGCTACCCCCCTACTGCTGCTGCTGCTGCCCCCCCTACTGCTGCTGCTGCCCCCCCTACTGCTGCTGCTGCTGCCACTGCTGCTGCTGCTGCTGCTGCCCCTGCTGCTGCTGCCACCCATGCTGCTGCTGCTGCTGCCCCTGCTGCTGCTGCTACCCCCCTACTGCTGCTGCTGCTGCTGCTGCTGCTGCTGCTGCTGCTGCTGCTGCTGCTGCTGCTGCCACCCATGCTGCTGCTGCTGCTGCTGCTGCCACTGCTGCTGCTGCTGCTGCTGCTGCCCCTGCTGCTGCTGCTGCTACCCCCCTACTGCTGCTGCTGCTACCCCCCCTACTGCTGCTGCTGCTACCCCCCCTACTGCTGCTGCTGCTGCCCCCCCTACTGCTGCTGCTGCTGCTGCCACTGCTGCTGCTGCTGCTGCCCCCCCTACTGCTGCTGCTGCTGCCACTGCTGCTGCTGCTGCTGCCACTGCTGCTGCTGCTGCTGCTACCCCCCTACTGCTGCTGCTGCTGCTGCTGCCCCCCCTACTGCTGCTGCTGCTGCCCCCCCTACTGCTGCTGCTGCTGCCCCCCCCCCCTGCTGCTGCTGCCCCCCCCCCTGCTGCTGCTGCCCCCCCCCCTGCTGCTGCTGCCACCCATGCTGCTGCTGCCTACAGTACTGTAGGTGTCTACAGTACTGTAGGTGTCTACAGTACTGTAGGTGTCTACAGTACTGTAGATGTCTACAGTACTGTAGGGGTCTACAGTACTGTAGGTGTCTACAGTACTGTAGGTGTCTACAGTACTGTAGATGTCTACAGTACTGTAGGTGTCTACAGTACTGTAGGTGTCTACAGTACTGTAGGTGTCTACAGTACTGTAGGTGTCTACAGTACTGTAGGTGTCTACAGTACTGTAGGGGTCTACAGTACTGTAGGTGTCTACAGTACTGTGGGTGTCTACAGTACTGTGGGTGTCTACAGTACTGTAGATGTCTACAGTACTGTAGGGGTCTACAGTACTGTAGGGGTCTACAGTACTGTAGATGTCTACAGTACTGTAGGGGTCTACAGTACTGTAGGTGTCTACAGTACTGTAGATGTCTACAGTACTGTAGGTGTCTACAGTACTGTAGGTGTCTACAGTACTGTAGGTGTCTACAGTATTGTAGGTGTCTACAGTACTGTAGGTGTCTACAGTACTGTAGGGGTCTACAGTACTGTAGGTGTCTACAGTACTGTAGATGTCTACAGTACTGTAGGTGTCTACAGTACTGTAGGTGTCTACAGTACTGTAGGTGTCTACAGTACTGTAGGTGTCTACAATACTGTAGACATCTACAGTACTGTGGGTGTCTACAGTACTGTAGATGTCTACAGTACTGTAGATGTCTATAGTACTGTAGGGGTCTACAGTACTGTAGGTGTCTACAGTACTGTAGGGGTCTACAGTACTGTAGGGGTCTACAGTACTGTAGATGTCTACAGTACTGTAGGTGCCTTCCCCCCATGCATCCTTAACCCCCATGCCCCCTTCGCCCCCATGCAGGAACATCTCAATGTAGCCCAAGCTCGTTTGCTATCCCGACAGTGCTATGCAAATGCGCTGACAACAAAGCGTGCCTATGTTGCCCAGCCCAGCCCAGCCCTGCCCAGCCCTACTCAGCCTCTAGGATTCGTTACCGACCCTGAGCCTAGCCCTTGTGTTAGGAACACAAGTGGTGATGTAATGATGTAGGCTAAGAGTCATGATGTAATGATGTGAGGATATATGTAATGATGGATGGTTGATGGCCAACCGCAAACAACTTTTGGGGCAATCTCTGCCGCACTCGATATTACACGTGAGGGTGCGGTGCAGGAGGTTGTTGTGATTGCGGGGCATCATCAACATCCACAGCGGTGCGGGAGCTTGCAAGCCGAGCTACCCAGTACAACCGACAGAACGGACCTAGCTTGCGATAGAGACGGGCCCCGGCCTTAGACCTTACACGTATGTATGTAGCTCCCTATGGCGACCTTATTGCGTGGACACAACTTTCGGCACAAATATCTATATCGAGCTTGCGGGCCTACGCTTCGACGCCTCTCACTATTTATAGCACGCAGAAGCTGACGGTGCAATCGCGGTAGCAAATGGTGGTTTGAATGTGGAGAACAACATGATACCCTATTTACAAGAGACCTTGTCAAATCTGACCTACAGTACTGTAGACCTCTACAGTACTGTAGACATCTACAGTACTGTAGACATCTACAGTACTGTAGATGTCTACAGTACTGTAGGTACCTACACTCCAACTGCTCACATACTCAAAATTTCAACAAGCGTCAAGTGGCGTTGGAGTCGCAAGGACAATCCGAGGCGAACCGCATCAAAAAACTACCCCCCTAGGATGACGAATATCCGCACTAATTTGCCTGTGTGCCGTAGTCCAGCTAGCTGTGACACATTGGGTGTGGAGCACTGCCAGGCCTGCACTTGCTAAGCATGGCCGTGATGCATACATGCAAAGGGGGTATGTAGCAGGTGGCCACCACGTTTGCAGCATTAGCGCATCACCGCGTGGTGGTGTTGTCCATACAAGGGGCATGTGGCGCACCACACCCTAACATGTGGCTGGATCTGATGAGCCTCCACTATAGGTACCATCCGTAGTCCAGCTAGCTGTGACACATTGGGTGTGGAGTACTGCCAGGCCTGCACTTGCTAAGCATGGCCGTGATGCATACATGCAAAGGGGGTATGTAGCGGGTGGCTACCACGTTTGCGGCCTTAGCGCATCACCGCGTGGTGGTGTTGTCCATACAAGGGGCGTAGGTATCAATTGTGAAGAGGATACACGGCTAATGATCACCACTGTATTTATCATTACATCATGGTCTTCAGGCTTGGTTGATTCGTTGATGGCAGGTCTTGTTGAATGACGAAGCATTGTGCTGCTGCTCATGCACTACCATGGATGGAGTTATAGGATGCAGAAGGAGACTGCTCGTTCTCGTTGTTCGTTGTCACTAATGTGAAGGCATGACGTCGTTCTTACATCTCTTACATGATGCCTACCACATATTGAAAACTCAACATGGTTGCTAGAGCTGCCCTACAACTTAAACAACCTGCTGCTGCTCATGCACTACAACACACATGCAATCTGCAGCCTACACTGCCACACATAAAGCCTGGTGCTGCTCATGCACTGCAACACATGCACTACAACCTGCTCCTACCTGCTCTGCTGCTGCTGTTGCTGCTCATGCACTGCAACACACTTGCACTGCAACACATTCGTAGCCTGCTGCTACCTGGTCGTGCACTGCAGCTGCTGATGCTCTGCAGGACATGCACTCCGGCTTGCTGTTGCTGCTGTTCCTCATGCACAGCATCCTGCTGCTACCTGCAGCCTGCATTGCAGCCTGCTACTGCTCATGCACTGCAGCACACTCTTGCTGCTGCGCATGCACTGCAACCAGCTGCTGCTCATGCACTACAACACATGCACTGCAGCCTGCAGCTGCTGCTCACGCACTACAGCACATGCACTGCTGCATAATTGCAGCATGCTGCTACCTGCTGATGCACTGCAGCACATGCACTCCGGCCTGCTGTTGCTGCTCATGCACTGCAGCCTGCTGCTACCTGCAGCCTGCAATGCAGCCTGCTGCTACCTGCAGCCTGCAATGCAGCCTGCTGCAACTCCTCACGCACTGCAGCCTGCTGCTACTGCTCACGCACTGCAGCCTGCTGCTGCTGCTGCTCATGCACTGCAGCACATGCACTGCAGCCTGCTGCTACCTGCAGCCTGCACTGCAGCCTGCTGCTGCTGCTCATGCACTGTAGCACATGCATTGCAGCGTGCTGCTACCTGCAGCCTGCTGCTGTTGCTGTTCCTGCACTGCAGCCTGCTGCTGCTGCTCATGCACTACAACACATTCACTGCAGCCTGCTGCTGCTGCTCATGCACTACAACACATTCACTGCAGCCTGCTGCTGCTGCTGCTGCTGCTCATGCACTGCAGCACATGCACTGCAGCCTGCTGCTACCTGCAGCCTGCACTGCAGCCTGCTGCTGCTGCTGCTCATGCACTGTAGCACATGCATTGCAGCGTGCTGCTACCTGCAGCCTGCTGCTGTTGCTGTTCCTGCACTGCAGCCTGCTGCTGCTGCTCATGCACTACAACACAATCACTGCAGCCTGCTGCTGCTGCTCATGCACTACAGCACATGCACCGCAGCCTCCTGTTGCTGCTCACGCACTGGGCAGGGCAGTGGATAATGCAGGTGGCTGCTGCTGCCGCTGCAGCCTTGGGCTAGTAAGGAGGGCAAGGTAGGGGGCAGCTGCTGCTGTTGCTGCAGCCCTAGGCTGGTGAACAGGTCAGAGGGCAGGGGAGGGGGTGGAGTCCAGGCTGTTGCATTGGTGCTTTCCTATACATTGTTCAGGCTGTTTGGTGCTTTGGTGCTTAGTGCTTATCTACTGCGGCACATGCATGTCAGCCTGCTGCTGCTGCTGCTCATGCACTGCAACACATGCACTGCAGCCTGCTGCTGCTGCTCATGCACTACGACACACCTGCAGCCTGCTGCTACTTGCAGCATGCACTGCCACACACCTATAGCCTGCTGCTGCCCATGCATTGCTGCTCGTGCACCACAGCCTGCTGTTGCTGCTGTTCGTGCACTACAGCCTGTTGCTGCTGTTGCTGCTGCTGCCCATGCACTGCTGCTCGTGCATTACAGCCTGCTGCTGCTTCTGTTGCTCATGCACTACAGCCCGTCCATGTCCCTGCAGTGTCAGTGGTCAGGCTGTTGCCCGTCTGACTTCTGCTTAATGGTACGCTGCGTCGGGGTTCTCGCGCGCGGTGGAGACTGGTCACGACGTCCCCGTCCAGTCCTGGGTGCTGGCGTGTCTATTCCTGGGCAAACTGGCACCCCGCTGACAGTGGCTCAGCCTCTAATAACGGAGCTAGCCCTTTCGGACATTGCGCACCTGCAGCGTGCAAGCCATTTACAACCGCCTGTCGCAACCGCTGCTTGGCTGTGCGGCGATTGCACTGAGTGGCCCAGCTTGACGTGCGCAGAGCTAACATCTACACAATGTGCCTAACGTTGACGTGCGCCCAAGCAGGCTGGCTCACCTGCCCTGGCCGGCACCGGAATCGCCGCTGTAAGCCCGCTTCCACTGTGCGATGGCTAGCTGGGCTACGCGGAACAGACGGGGCCCACTTGGGACATGTTTCCCTTTTTCGTCTTCTTCAAGTTACCCAAAAACGTGCCATGTGTAACCGGGAGACCTAACTGAGGAATGACCTGAAACTCTAAAAAGTGTGTATGGCATCTATTGCGCCTCATCGCCTCCTTGGTGGCCCCGAACCTGCAGCGCACTTCGATGAGGCACGTGGTGCTGTTGGCGGTCGCTGAGCTGCTGCCCAAACCCCGCAAATTTCATAAGAAAATAATCTATGAATTTGGCGTTTATTCAGAATAACGTTCTCACAAGCCTGTTGGTTATATGCATGCGATTACTCTCTCAATACTGTACCGTCTTCGATACCGTTTATCACATTGATAGCTGCGATTTAGTCCGCGTAATCTGACCATCAGCGCAAGCCATTGCATTCTTTTCTCGCGTACTGTCACATGTGCCCGCGAACAAATCACAGCGGCGAGACGGGTCTCATCCCTGTGACCCCATCTACCTAGCGTAGTGAGCTGGTGCACAAATGAAATGTCCGGCCAACACCCAACGCGATGCCTGCCCGGCGTGCAGGGCACCTAGACGGGGTGACTGAGGCATCATTTCATGTTCAGTCCTCGCCGAATACATCATTTGGGTCGGCGCTCACTAAGGTGTCACCGGGTTACACCCCCCCTCCTCCACTGTGTCCTCCACTGTGTTGCACCCGTTGCACCTAGAGAAAAAGCGACATGAAATGTATGTTCTTGACCCGTTGACGAACCTCACGAAGCAATTCGCACGTTGAACAGCCCTGGCCTCTATCAGTTTGACAGTCCACCATTGCAGGATCCCACCTCATTGAGCCTACCCAACCCCCTCCCAGCCCTGCTACAGCCCCCCCCCTCCTTTTTGATGCTTTACTGTGCACGGCCCACTGATGCTTTACTGTCTGATGCTTTACTGACTGCAAAATTATTCTGGATGGGTGAGAGGTAGCTAACTGGGCTGCCTACATTGTCAATTATTTAGCATAGTATTTGGTGCAGTAACTACAGAGTTCCAACCGTGCTACTACCAAGGGTAGGTTTTCTGTTAGTTGGGGTCGCCTGACATGCAGTTGGGAGTATGTATGGTTATAAATAATCTAGGCTCTCTGAAAGCAGAGGCAGGCACCTCGGCTCATCTTGACACTATGTCACCCCGGGTCTTGTCTCGTTCCCCGGCCCTTCCAGGCTTCCTACTCTCAGCTTGGTTATAAGCACACAAGAAAGGTCTTGTGTTGACGTTAGCAATGTATGAAGGCTTCAGGGGCAACTGCAATGGGCAGCTTGCACTAATTACAACGTTATGCTCCGCACCACTTGTGGAGCATCGTACAGTGGTATCCAAAATGCCGGGTCTAATGGTGGGGTTGACTAGGGCACATTTGTCAAAGCACGTGGCTAGCTGTAGTCAGGCAGGCGTGTATGACTAGACAAAGGCAGGCTGACACACTCAGATCACGTATCTACCAGGATCGCTGCAACACTGCACACATTGCTTACCTATACCTGTATGCACTTAACAATGAATGTGGGCTCACACATAGAGCACCATCCGCATATTGTATCATGGAGTATGAATGCTGCGGCAGTGAGGTGTGCATTGTCTACCCAGTGTGTTGGAAATGGTGCAGCAGCAGTTAGTGGGGCTGCTGCTGGTGGCTCTTGCGGCATAGCGCACAAGCACCTTTCATCCGCAGCACTGCGCCAGCAAATGCTCCCCACATTGAGAACCCTTCCCGCTTCCCACCAGCCAGCCAGCCAGCCAGCCAGCCAGCCAGCCAGCCAGCCAGCCAGCCAGCCAGCCTGCACCCCACCCACCTGGCCTGACTGCTCAGCTCCCTATCCTGCAAGATGTCAATACAACGAGGCCCCGCCCCTCGCATACAGGGTTAGACATGCACTGCTGTCCGTGTCCATCAATGCAGGCAGCCAACGCGCCTCTGCTCCGACTATCACTAGATGCGCCCGAACCTGAGTGACCTGGCGCTGCCCGACCCCTGGTGCTGCGGACCTGCATGCACCTGCACTGTTCACATGCTTTCCCCATTCTTTGCATCACCAGCCCTACATTCTCATACCACGACGGACTCATGACGTGCACTAAGGCGCCCCCCAGGGTATCACAGCAGGCGCAGCAGCAGCAGCCCGGCCACTGTCAAGGTGACGACGGCGAGGTTCAGCACCAGGAACACCCCAACCATGCCTATCAGCACTGAGCGGTAGGGAGCCTGCCCGGACAGCCTGTCAGTTACAACTACCTGCGATACACCTGCATCGGGGGCTGCCAGGGGTCGGGCTGCCCGCCGCCCTCGAGCCCCCCGCCCGCCCCTGGTTAGCCTGCTGCGCGCCCCAGCTTTCAGGGGGGGGCTCCCAAGGCCCGGAGGCCTTAGGCCACACGCGGGCACATTGGCCAGGTGACGGGTGGGGGGGGTGCTGGCTGGGGCCTCGGCCCTGCCCCCGCCAGCCCCACCCCCTGAGGCAGCGCTGAGGTGCAGGGGGGCAAGAGGGCTGAGACCCAGCACGCAGCTCTGGCGTAGGGCGTAGGGGCGGTCGCCGCCTGCTGGCCCTGCATGTCCAGGCCCTGCTGGCGGTGGCCCCGGCCAGCTGAGGCGTCCAGGCCCGGCCGGCAAGCTGCGACCTGGCAGCTGATCGCCAGCGGTGTGGCAGGCAGGGGGTGGGGGGGTGCCCCATGCAGGCACGGCTGGCGGCGTGAGGTGCTGCAGAGCCAGCAGCTGCTGGGCGAGCTGCTGCAGCCGTGGCTCACCTTCCCCACCACTGCCAGCCAGGAGGGTCAGCAGCGCGTTCAGCCTGCTCCCGTCGCCTAAGGCTTGGCCCTGAGCCTGAGCCTGAGCCTGAGCCTGAGCCTGAGCCTGAGCCTGAGCCTGAGCCTGAGCCTGAGCCTGAGCCTGAGCCTGAGCCTGAGCCTGAGCCTGAGCCTGAGCCTGAGCCTGAGCCTGAGCCTGAGCCTGAGCCTGAGCCTGAGCCTGAGCCTGCCCTTGCCCTTGCCCCTCAGTGTTTGTCCCCTCACACTGCGCATTCTCCCTGTTCTCCTCCACCGCTGCCGCCACGGGCACGGCAGCAGCCGGTGTCGGCCCCATCTTCGTTATCTCCTCATGCTGCTCCTCCTCACCCGATCCAGTCATGAGGCTGCCGCTGCTGAGGGGCAGCTCAGTGGTGGTGGTGAGAAGGGGGCGGCGGGGAGGGGAGGGGGTGCTGTGGCCACCCAGCTGCAGGGTGCCAGGCAGCAGACAGCCAGGCGGGTCGGGTCGCTGGTGGCCTGGCTCAGCTGCCCCCTTGCTGAGGAGTTCCAACAGTCGTGAGCGCGAGCTTGTCAATGTCCTGGACTGCAGCGAGCAGGGGACCTCGGCCGGAGCTTTGGTGACCTCAACTGCTGCACTTGCCTGCTGCTGCTGCTGCTGCTGCTGCTGCTGCTGGACAGTGTGGGGCTGACGTGCTGCCTGCAGCTGCCCTACAGCCGAGGTCTGCAGCCCTTCCCGCCTCACATGGTGACCATCTTCTCCCTGCTGCTGCTGCTGCTGCTGCTGCTGCTGAGGGGTTGCTTGCCCTGCAGGGCCCGTCAACTGCAGGCCTTGCCCCAGCTGGACCCCCCCAGAGTGCGCAGGGGGGTCCCTGCCACCAAGGCTGGGGTCAGCCACCCACTGGGCCGCGGGCTGTGCGGCGCCTTGGTCAGCAGTGGCCCGCTGCTGGCAGCTGGGTGGCGAGGCAGGCAGGGAGGGGGTGGGCTCCACCCGGAACTCCGCCATGGCTTGCAGCCGCAGCGCCCCCGCGGAGTTCTGACGGCGCAGGGGCGGGGCGGGGGGGGCAGACACCACCTTGACCATCCCCATCCCCAGCCCCCGTGCGCCCCCTGCAGCCACCCCTGCTGCCTCCTGCTGCTTCAGAGACCACGCCCGGCCCCTGCTGCGCGTACGGATCAGGGCGGGGGGTCCGGGCGCAGCCAAACCAAGGCCCAGCCTCCCCGGGTGCTCTGCGCCGCGCTCACAGGGTTGGGGGCGTCCTGCAGCAGCTTGCCCGGCACACCTGCTGACCGTCCTGACGTCCCATGCATCCTCGCCTGTGCTGTGGGGTGTTTTCATGGCAGGGCTGGAGGGCTGGCTGCGCAGGAGGCCCGGGGGGCCTGCCGCCACCCCCCTGGTCAGGTCGCTGCCCGCTGCCTGCAGGCCGCCCTGCGCCAGGAAGCTCTGCGACCCGGTGCTGTGTGTGCATGTACCAAGGATGATGTGGCCGGAGGCGACCACGCGCCGCGTGTCCAGGCCCAGCCGTGGGGCCCAGGGGCCGCTGCTGCGCGCCACCTCCATGCTGCTGCGCCCAGCAAGGAAGGCGGCAGCGCACATGGCGGCTAGCTCGAAGCTGCTGCGCCCACCCAATGACGCTGCTGCTGCTGGTGCCCCCTGGGGGCCCTCGGGGGGGGCCTCCAGCTCGTGCCAGGCGGGCTGGTGCATGGCGGCCAGGGGGGCAAGGCTGAGGTCAGGCCCTGCCTGGCCGCCACGCGCAGACTCGGTGAAGCGCTGCAGTGCGGTGCGGATGTCAAAGCGGTCGGGGGCTGGAGGCCGTCGCGGTGCGGGGGGGCAGCTGTGGCGGCAGGCACTGGGGCAGCCAGCCAAAGTGGGGTCAGGCAGCCCTGAGCTGGGGGGCTCAGGAGCTAGTGGCCTGGCTGGCCCTACACTGCCTGGCAGTGGCTGTGGGGGCTGCAGAGAGCGCTGCTGTGGTACGGAGTGCAGTGCAGTGTGGTGGGGGGCGCAGGAGCCAGCTGGTGCAGGGGCAGAGTCAGCAGCTGGGCCAGGGGCGGGGCTGCAGGCTGCACTAGGACCCTGGGTGTGGTCAGGGGGGCTGCAGTGGGTCCGGAGGGGAGGGGGGAGGGTGGGGGGGGTGGGGGGGCCGGAGGCCTGCCAGGGTGCTGGGCAGGGCTGCGTGTGACTATGGTGCGCGCTGCCAGCCGGGGTGTTGGCTGTGGAGCTGCATGCTGCAGATGGCAGTGGCACGGGGTGGCTGGCTGCAGGGGTTAGCGGCCACCCCCCTGGCAAGCCTGCACAGCGTCTGCTGCTGCTGCCAGGTTCTGTCTGGGCTGCAGACGGTGGACCTTGGCGCCGCTGCAGCGCTGCAGCTGGGCCAGGTGTGTACAAGAAGGTGTGGGGGGTGGGGGCCGAGCCGGAGCTGCACAGCTCTCTGATAGTGTGGGTGCTGGGGGGTCTGGCAGCAGCTCCAACAGCTGAGCCTGCAGCCGGTGGGTCTGGCTGGTGCTGCATTGAGGCCCCCTGGGGTGGAGGTGGCAGGCGGACACAGGCAGGCAGGCAGGCAGGCATAGCGCTCCTGAGACAAGCCCGCTCATGCATTGAAAACAGACGGCATTTGGGGCGTATAGGTAGGGCAGTGCAGAGACCCTGAATGCAGCTGCAACCGGCATTGACCTCCCTGCAACAACGTGCAGCGGTTGGCGACAGCATAGTGATGGTGTGGCTTGATGCAACAAGACTCACAACAACACAGTGCCAGGCTTGTGCTTGCCTGCATGCTGCATCAGGCCGTGACCCACAGCAATACAGTGGTGCTGCTGCCTGGTGCTGCCTGGTGCTGACTGGTGCTGACTGGTGCTGACTGGTGCTGCCTGGTGCTGCCTGGTGCTGCCTGGTGCTGCCTGGTGCTGCCTGGTGGCGCCGTGTCCCTGAGCTCACCTGGAGGAGGGCTAAGGAGTGGGAGGGGCCCCAGGGCAGGGCCCGCAGCCGGGAGCTGGACCCAGGCCCTCCCTCCTCCTGCACCGCAGACAGGGGCACGCCCCCCAAACCGCCTCCTGGCTCAGACCCCTGGCACCAGGACTGCGGCTGGGTGGCTGCGGCGTGGCGTGCCAGGCGTGCCACTGTGTCGGGTGAGGGCTGCAGCAGGGCGTGCCCGCTGCCTGCCTGGAGCCCGGCAGCGTTGAGGGAGCTGGAGGCGTGCGCTGCAGTCAGCTGCTGCCCGCTGTCGCTGCCTTGGCCCAGCATGTCCCAATCTGAGGATGACGCCTGGTGCTGCAGGCCTGGTCGCCTGCTGCTCATCCCTGCACTGCAGGTTCAGGGGGGTACACAGGGAGCAGGGGGGAAGAAGGGGGGCAGCACTGCGTGATTCCGAGTTGGTCAGCATCCTGAAGCGCGGCGGATTGTTTGAGGTGAGTGATAGTAGGCAAATGCAAGTAACCGGGCAGCGATTGACGCAATGTGGGACGTCCGCCGAGAGCAGCAGCTACCTGGAGCCAGACGCGTTGCCGTGATGCGTCCTGAGATGCTGGGAGGCGGCATCTCGGCAAGTCAGTCTTGCCAGGCGTCCGCCGGTTGGTCCGGGTATGACCGCAGAGCCGCTTCGAGTTGGCTCCAGGCCAGCATCGCCCTGCTCACGCTGGCTGGCTCTCCCACCGCAGCTCGCTACTAGAGTCCCACCGTACCGCGACCCTGAGCTCCCAGCTCCCTCAAGCAGCGTTGTCGCTGACACGCTTGCGTGCTGGGTCGCAGATACATCCCTAGAGTCGAACATTTTTGTGAAGATAGTGCGCACCGCATAGATCCCATGCAAAAATGTTCACACAGCACTTTAGGACATATCTTCATAATTTGCAGAAGGCCTGCCAACACAACTCATTCAACAAGGAACAACATGTTTGACAGTGGGTAACCTCGCTCCGCCACGATCAAGTTGAAGCGTCCTCGGTTGGACCCTTGATGATCACGAACCCCACACCGGTGGCACCTTTCCCCTATACCACTGAGCACCTCATCAATACTCACAGCTTAATGCTTTTGTTAGGCTGACAGCCTGTGTAAACCACTAGGGCTTATGCGTTATTGCGGGCCCGGCCATCAATGCCCCGCCGGTACTCTGCAGCCCGTTGCAGCCTCTGCCTGCCCTTGGGCAGCCGGTCATTGACCAGCTTGTAGGCCTGCTGGTATTCATTGCCGATGGGGGGCCAGCGCCTTCAGGTCATCCCATTGGCACATCTCCAGGGGGCGATGCATGGTCTCTCCAATGCGCTGGAAATCTAGGCACCCGTTGGTGTCCCGGTCCAGCCACCTACCCTATGGGGGTGCCTGGGGTCGTGGCACTGTGCAGGTGCAGCAGGGAGGAGCTGGGCCTGGGCTGGGGGTAGGGGGGCCTGGGCTGGGGGTAGGGGGGCCTGGGCTGGGGGTAGGGGGGCCTGGGCTGGGGAAGGGTGGGCCTTGGGTGGGGAAGGGTACAGCAAGCAAGGGTAGCCCGACTGTACTGTACCCGACAAGCTACAGTCGGACAACCTGCCCAACCTCAGGCTTCTTCCAGGCTCCTGCTCAAGCAACAAGTGCATTTCATCATGATTAGTCGATCAGCACTGTCTGGCTGCAGGGCACTTGCACAATTGTACTTGTACAATGCAGAGTACTTGTACAATTGTACTTGTACAATGTTAGTATTCTGGCACACAGGAAGGCTGGAATGTAGCGTCACACAACCGTGTATCTCACGGGTAACCCAAGTTGCTTGAAAAGGCCACCGCCCGTCTCAATGCGCATCGCGTGATGGCTAAGGAGAAGCGGAAGGGTAGCGACAAGCACAAGAAGGACACGGGACAGAAGCAGAAAGGTTCGTGTCCCTAGCCGACTGTGCGGGTTGAGCATGAAGTCAAAGAGTAGTGGACTGTGCCATGCCTAACCTGGTGCCACCATGTCAGCCACCATTTGTGTGCCTTGTGTGCATGGCTGCAGTTGGAGGAGATGGCGGAGTTGTCCATGGAGCGCCATGGGCATGCCAAGCAGCTGGTGGTCTTCTTTGAAGCAGCTGGCATTGGCTCTGGGGGTGGGTGGGGTGCTGATGCGGTGCTGCGTGCCTGCAGCAAGGTGGTGTGCAGGCCCAGGGGCACAGACCAGCGGCGGGGCAGGGTGGTGCTTGTGGATGAACACCGCACCACCCGGGTCAGCTCAGCAGTGAATGGCAAGCAGCCCTGTGAGGAGGAGCTGAAGAAACTCAGTGCCACAAGGCCTGCAGACTGGAAGCCCCCAGCAGGGCAGGTGGAACAGCGCCTGTTGCGCCCAGCCTGGAGCCAGCAGCGTGACCAGCCAGTGCGTAGCATGATGTGGTGCCCTGTGGTGGCCCCCCGCAAGCCCCCACAGGCCCCACGCAGCAGCCAGGCAGCCACACCAGCAGCAGCTTCAGAGCCAGGGCCCAGCACTCCCCCACCAGCCAAGCGCAGCAAAAGCGCACCGAGGCTGAGTAGGCAGCTGAGCCCAGCCAGCCCACCAAGGGCACAGGCAAGGGCAAGGGCAAGGCTGCCAAGGCAAAGCCAGCACCACAGCTAGGCAGGTGGCTGGACAGGGACTGCAACGCAGCGTTGAACATGCAGCGCATTGGGGAGAGCAGGTGGCGTCCGCTGGAGCTGTGCTACTGGTCAGACCAGGGAGCTCTGCCAGCCAAGGGCAAGGAGTACCCTGGCCTGGGCTACAAGCGGCTGCGAGACAAGCCACCAAAGGCCCAGCAGCAGCAGCAGCAGCAGCAGCAGCAGCAGCAGCAGCAGCAGCCTGCTGAGGCACAGTAGTGTGTGCCCCCCCCATTTGAGCTGTCATCAGCTTTCAATTAGTGCATGTTTTGTCATGCCAACTCTACACGATAGCCCTCGTGGTCAGGCAATAATGTAGGTGGTAGGCGCTCATGTGCCATATGCACTGGGTTTACTCCACACAGCCCAATAACACCATTTGAGTTGGGCCACTATTGCCCACTAGTATACTCCCGCTAGTGGCTGCTAGTGGCCACTACTGGTCCGGCTCAAATGGAGGCCCTAGTGAGGGACAAAGGGGCTGGGGAAGGGGATTTGGACCTCATGGCACCACATCAGGCCCCGCATACAGTTAGCATGCCGCTGGCTCCAGGCTGGTCGCACTAGCCGTTGGATCACCTGGCCTGACGGGGGTACCCAGTCTGCAGGCCTAGGCCTGGGTTAGGCCTAGGCATGAAGACACAGGAAAGCACGGCACACGCGCAGCAAAGTGATGTATGGAGTCGTTGTCGCATGGTGCACACTGCGTCGCGTCGTCCATTAGCTTCGGGGTGTCTAGCCTTTCGTCAAGCTTTGCGGCTTACCGCCTGTACACGGTGCGGGGGAAGCGGGACGCATTCGGGGGACAACTCAGGGACAGAGTAACATCATCAAAGCGGAGTGGCCGTGTTGTGGTGTGCATCAGCACGTTATTCAACTAGAGTGCCGGGGTGAGAACTGAGAGGCATGGTTAGGGCGCGCCCATAGAATTCTATGTGGCTCGGAATCCTAGAAATTTTTCCTGAGCCTAGAAACCTAGAAATAGAATTCTAGGTTGGCCGGCCGGAATCCTAGAAATTTTTCCTGAGCCTAGAAACCTAGAAATAGAATTCTAGGTTGGCCGGTCGCGCCTTAGGCATGGTCCTGGGTGGGTTCATGCTATTTGGCAGAGGGCCAGCCCAGCAATCCAGCTGATTAGTTGATTAGTTGCTAACTGGGCAGATCCAGGATTGCCTAATCAGCTCGCGTTGCATCACCAGCGACTTCCTTACGCGCCACCTGGGCCAGCACGCCCTGCTCCAACAGTTGCTCCACCCACACCATATAGTCACCAAGCTCGCCCTGCATGAAAACATGGAAGCAAAGCGGCAGTTCAGTCACTCATTTCTCAAGTGCAGGTGGATGGTGCACAATCTGACTATCAGCTGAGCACAGCGCCGCCCACTGCCTGCCCACACACCTGTTGCTGCTGGCGAAAGCTGGTCTGCAGCCACGCCACCGAGGCTGCCACACTGAGCTTCATGACAGCCTGTGTAGGGCAGCACAAGAGGGCAAGGCGGCAGCTGGAGCCGGGTGACGGGGTAGTTGTTGTTTCGCTAAGGTGAGTGGTGAGCCGGGTGCCTGGGTGGTTGTTGTGGTTGTTTCAAAGGGGAGGAAAGGGCTGGGATGGATACCAGCCGACTCCCAAAGGTTAAGGACTGAAGCACAAGCCTGCCACTAATTGGGGTTGGGGTCTGTGCACTGCTCAGGTGGGGTCGCCTCAATTCAGGGCATGCTCATCATGTGGCGTTGAGGGGTGGGCAGAGCAGGGACTAGTATCCGCTCATGCAATGAGGGCCAGGGGGCAACCTGGAGCTTGTAGGCTACCAGCCAAGGTTAAATATGCCCTACTCAGACCTACCTTGTGGCTGGTGTTGCCTGCACCACAAAAGCGGTCCCACACCCAGCCAGCCGGGCCCTTGGCGTCAGTGAACTGCATGTGACCGGCAGCCGTCACCACCTGCACAACGGGCACAACACCCCTCAGTGCCTGTCACCCTCGCCCGCTCATCACCAAGACTACCTGGCAGCCAGCAGCCAGACCCTGTGAGCACGCACCTGCAGCCAGGAGCCCTGACCCAGCACAGGCCAGAACTTGCCCCAGGCCTCTTCGCTGGGGTTGCACCAGCCGCTGACCCCACCCCCTGCACACGAGGCAGGGCTGGGTACATACCCTGTGGACTCCCGCAACCAAGGGTTTTAGACAGCAGCTGCAGCGAAGGCAACAACTGAGAACATCAGCAGCAAGGGAAGCAGCAGGGACACAGCCTGTTAACTGCGGCATAGTTTCTTTCCTTTGCGCCTTTTAGTCACCGCCACACCCAAGACACAGACCACCCCACCCCGCCACACCCCACCCCATGACCCTGCCCCACACCCAGCAGCAGCGCAGCCGTGGGTCGGCCCTGGGCAGCAGCCGTGGCCAGCGCCTCCACTGCTGAGGGGTAGGCGGCGCTGCGTGTCTCGCGGCTTAGGTCCACCGGGTCCACTAGCACAGCGCTGCGCACCTGCGCCACACCGCCTGCAGCCACACGACACAACACAGCCAGGCTAGGGCTAGAGCAGGCGAGCAGACAAGGTAGGTATGGCCCACTGCACGCCCCAGCAGCCCCCAGGCTTAGCCCCTGGCCGGCACCAACCGGTGCAGCAGCCACGTCTCAACAGCCCACCGCCTGCAGTGTACAGCCTTGCCCTTGACCCTGCCCCTGGCTCTGACTCTGACGGCTGGGTATGTCCTGATGCCACACTGTCACACTGTGACGCAGCAAGTCTCCACCAAGGCGTGAAAGCCCGGCCACTGGGGACACCTGGCAGCCCAGCAGCCCACCCCTGGCCCACGAAGCCTTCGCACCTGCCAACAGCAAGGCTGCTAGCTTGGCCCCTCTGCTGTGCCCCACAGCCGCCACGTTCCTGCAGCACCACACAGCGCCCTTGCTGCCACAACGGGCTGCAGACCAGGCTGGCTCATGCTGGCAGGGCAGCTCAGCAGGCTGGGCAGCAGCAGCAGCAGCAGCAGCAGGCCCCCTGTCGCTCTCACTGCGTGTCCACCACCTCGTACAGTGCAGAGCTAGGGTCCCGGCCCTGGTCCCGCAGCCAGTCCAGCAGCAGGGGCATGCAGCCCACCTCCTCCCCATCACGCACAAAGGGCTTCAAGACAGCGCCAGGCAGGTCGTACTGCGGGTGGGGCAGGGCCCAGCTGCACCTAATGCACTGGGTGCTGCCTGCATGGCCAGACCTCTCGTTCTCTGCCTCCTTAGCACGCCTCATGTGGCAGCTGTGGTGCCTGCTCCCCACACCTCTCAGGTGTGGGCCGTGCGAGTGGCAGCGCACCTGCAGGACTGTGTAGCCCCAGGTGGCCAGGCCATGGGCGTAGGTGTGATAGTATGAGGCGGGCAGCTGAAAGCCTGAGAGCAGCAGCACCCTGCAGTCGCCCGACCCCACTGTTGCTGTGGCCGCGGTGGTGAGCAGGGCCTGAGCACTGCCAGCAGTTCAAGGATGTAGCAGCAGTATGCCTGTATTCGCTCACGTTGGTGAGAAGGAGGCTGGGGAAGAGGGTTGACGAGCAGGGCTAGACAATGTCAGCTTCAGGCGGCAGGGCCCGGGCCCACAGCTGGGGACCGCCCCAGGCAGCAGGTCCAGCACGTCCGCGGAGTGGACGACGTCGAAGGGCCCCGAATGTAGCCAAACCGGCTCGTCGGTGCTGATTGCTGCGGCGTATGCAAGAGCATGGGTGACAACCGCAGCGCAATAGAGGCAGCGCAGCATAGGTGACGAATTGCCACCCAAACGTTAACCCTAAATCGGAACAAGTTGTGATCCCCACAGCCCTCAAGCTACACCACACTACACGAGTCAATCAGACCGAAACCGTGATCCGTTTCCAATGATTTGTGTAGCCGCTGCAGCCACCGCGTAGCCTTGTGACACAGCGCTTCCCCTGCAATGCTGAGGCATCGGACGTGTATCTGCATCCTAGCACCCCTCAATAGGGCCATCGTACTGTGTCTGTCGGTCTCTGGTCTCCACCAATGCAGTATGTTCCTACCAATTCCACATCCTGCAAGTCCTGAGGCTCTGAACACACTGGAGCCCGAACACACACGGCAGTGCTGCGTGTTGCTGCTGGGAGGGCGGTCTTGCAGCTGCCTGTGCCTCGGTGCCATTAACAGCAGGGCAACCCAGACCATTGACACAGCCGCAACGGGTGACACCAGCTCTCCCCTAAGCCTAGCATGTTGAGCGCTACAGCCACAAGCCCGACTGTAGCAAGGGTACCGGCTGCGAGACAAGCCACCAAAGGCCCAGCAGCAGCAGCAGCCTGCTGAGGCACAGTAGTGTGTGCCCCCCCCCCCATTTGAGCTGACATCAGCTTACATTAGCGCATGTTTTGTCATGCCAACTCTACACAATAGCCCTCGTGGTCAGGCAATAATGTAGGTGGTAGGCGCTCATGCGCCATGTGCACTGGGTGTACTCCACACAGTCGGGCCACTGTTGCCCCCTAGTATATTCCCGCTAGTGGCTGCCAGTGGCCACTGCTGGTCCGGCTCAAACGGAGGCCCTAGTGAGGGACAAAGGGGCTGTAGCAAGGGTGAGCACTACCATGCTGCTCGTGGCCTTCCCACAGGGCAGCCTTACCCTGTGCCGGGCATCATTAGTGCCACGGAAGTCATCAGCCAGACACTGGCCATGTCACTTGCCATGGCTACCATGCTTCTGGGCCTGTCCATCCACTTAGAATCAGGCTGACAAGCAGCCAGGCTCAGCGCACTAATGCTGCCCAACAGACAACACTCAGCAGTCAACAGTCCCAGCCTGTCAGCAGCCCAGTGCTGTCAACATTGAAGCACGCATGCCTCCAGCTGCAGGGCCACCTCCAGTAAGATGCTGCTAGGATGCATGCTGCTGCACAAGCAGTGCTGCTCTTCCAAGCCTGGTGACCCTGCATGTCCAGCCAGTGCAATATCTTCATGGACAGGGAAAGAGAACGCCTAGCAATATGAAGCTGGCAGCTGACCTGGCTGCAGGGGCCCACAAGCCAGGCATTGAATTCAGCTTGACTTCTCTGTCCCCTAGAGTAACAATAAGGAGTACCAACCGTCGAGCATCCACACCAACTACTGTGTGCCTTTGTGTTGAGCATTTGTGTTGAGCCTTTGTGTTAAGCATTGAACAGAGGAATACTTTTGGTGCTACGGGTACCCCTAGGGGCTTCATGTACAAGGTACAAAGACAAAGTATCCCTTCTTGCTTGAGCAGCCGTCATCTGGTGGCTGAGCCACCAGGAAGAAGCAATCCAGGACCGGCCTAGAGTGAAATCGTTTGTTGTTTAAATGTGCGGACATGTCGTGTCCATGCCATAGCATTGCGCGCCCATTAGCGAGCGAGCCCGGACGTTAGCCTTGCGTGAGAGTCTCCTCCGCGACAGGGGGCCTGCGGCTTTTTACATGATGGCTGTAGCATACCTGAAGAGGCGAGTGCGCAAGCACTTGTTTGCAAGGGGTCATAGTTGCTATACATTAGCTTGTGGGCAATCGCTGCGCTTTGCAGGCTCAGGCCCTGGTGGGCCTACCTGCCATCCGTCGCGGTTACAGCACTGCTGTTTTGGACAGTTGGAATGGGACTATGGTAGGGTGCGGCTATGGCATGCGGTCTCTAGCTGGGAGGATTGGTCATCACCAGAATCACCTGCTGCACATCAGGATCCATTTCACAACCCTGGCATACAACAAATCGAAAGATGTCGTGGAAATCCTACAAGTAAGTGTGTTGCCGTGATGACAGCTCAGTTACCTGGCTAATGTTACAACAGTGAGCCATTCTCAACTTCTACCCAACATACATGTGTTCCTGCAGGCTACAACTGTGGCTGGCGGGGCCTTGAGTCAGGTACATGCACACCGTACCAGCTAGCACACTTGGCGACAGGGTGCCAGTCTCTAGGGCATCCCTCCAAACACAGTGGCACGTGCTCTTTTCCATGCAGCTGGACCGTGTTGCCACGGCTCTGCTTAGTACCTGCGTGGTTTATGCTCTGTTTGCCGTGCTCATCCACGTGGCATCACTCCTACGGAGTCACTTGGAGGTGCAGCAGGATTCAGAGGGTGAGGCAGCAGTGGTACTCTTGCACATGCAACTAGTGTGGTTGAGCTTTCCGTTGGGATGTGATAAAGAGGGCCAACCTTGAGCTTGAGACATGCTTCCTATGCCCAGCTGCCCCCCAAAAGATGTGTGGGTTTAATATGGTGAGTAGTGGTGATTGGTAGCAGACCATGTGCCATGGCTCCATGGCAATGTGCCAAGCACATGACTGATAGGCACACACTATCCTATCACGCCGTACCAGTGGCATGACATGTTGCAAGGCCCCAGCTAGTATGTTTGTGATGTCTGCCGTCGACTAGTGACACCCTTTCTCATCGCTCATGCATGCGTGGATGCCGCAGGCCGAAGACATGAAGAGTGGGGTCCCCGGCTTCAATATGCCCTTCTCGCATTGCAGGTGCATAGTTCAAGATGTGGACTGCACCTGCTCCACTGAGTAGAATTGCAGTTGTGATGCTCAGCATTCTGCTGCATCATTACTTGCATGGTGCTCTGTAGTGCAGGGTGCGTGGTGGGGCATTATGATCTGGCTGGGCATTTTGATGTTGGCTGTGGGGAGTTTTGCTGGAATCATCTGGGTCGTGTTGCAACAACTTGTCAACTCCGTGGTACGTTGTAGCAAGTGCACTCTCACATTGCTCCCAGCAATCTCACAGACCTAGTGTTCTCACATTGCTGGTCTCTCACTTTTGCTTGTGCACCATGCCATGTATTGCAGGAGCTGCTGTTGTTGGTGCCCCAGAGCCAAACGTTGGTCCCTACAACATCTGTGTGCCCCATACCCTGCTTGAATCTGGCCTCCTCTGGCATTTTCTCCATTGTGACAGCAAGCACAACCAGTGCGAACGTGCAATGCACGTGTGACGTTCCTGCCATCAAAGCAGCTAGGGTCGCTTGTCAAGTAGGTGATGAGGCATGCAATGCCCAGCTTTGCAAGGCAAGCACGTGCACATGAGCGCCTACACTATGATCATGCACACTCCCCACTCCTTGGCATGTGGTATGTTTCGTTATACAACCCTTTTATGCACTGATGCCGTGCAGGACGCCTTCGATGCATGTCCGGGCATGCTAGTGGGCATTGTGCTGATGTTTGTGTTTGGCATCGTCTTACTTGCCCACCTTGCAGGCATTCACTTGGTAGTGGTGAAGGAGCAGGTAATCAGGCTGACATGGTTCTACCGGGCCAGCCTTTGGTTAGCCAGCCAAGCTTATCAACCTATGACACCAACAGATACGGCTGCACTTCATCTTGGGCCAAGCGGGCTTGTGCGAGACTGTTGCTTCTGTCTTGTTCTCAGGATGTGTCGGAGCGCCTTGAGGCTGGTCCCACCAGCGCATCCTACGGCATGAAAGGAAGATGATGGCACCAAAGGCTGTACCAACATCTGCTTGTAATGGGACCATGTTTGGCGATAAGAGTATTGAAGCATCCACCTTGATGCATTGCTCTGTCACATGCTTAGTTCAGTACACATGAAACCCTTGCGACGTGAATGTATTCAATACCCACTCATCCACAGATGCCCACTGAAACGCGACCGGACTGTTATCACTCCCTGACAAATGGAATAAACACGCGTTATCATGACAATTCGGACCGAGTGGCCAGCCACTCCCGGACCAGCCTCAGACCAGCCCCGGACCAGCCCAGTCGAGCCTCACGGTCAGGATGTCCCAACATGGGGTTGGTAATCTTCATGCAAGTACTCTTTCGACACTGAACCGTTTTCGATAGCGTTCATCACACTGGCAGCTGCGAATTATTGTGCATCTACTGGCAAGCGGCGCGTTAACTCTTGCGAGTGAGGCCATGCCGGCGCAAGCGAGCGCGGATACACCTCAGCTGCTCACCATCAATCGTACTAGTGGTATTTAGCGGCATCAATAAGTGAACTGCGCCTGGCATCGAGCAGGAAGTACAATCAATGTTCAGCCCGCCAGGCTCACTCCGCAAGCCTTTCATTGGTGCAGGCTGCGTCGGAGTGCTATCGTTGGGCAAGTAATAACTCGACATTGTAGCGAAGTGCGAATGGATAGAGGTCTCTCTAGGCAGCCACACAGAAAAAGGGACCCCCTTGCACAAACTGGCATGTGGTGAGCTAACCACTGTGAGTTATTAGACTTTCGAGTTATTACTTTGTTCGTAACTCAACGACACAGCTGTTGGAGAAGAAAGCACGGCATTTCATTGAGTAGGCTTGTGGGAACATACTTTGGCGTGACCCAACTCTGCCTTGCAGGATTTTCTAACCTACTCCGACCGCCCGGACCCTGCCCCCTCGCACCCCCTAGCAGCCCCACCACCTCCCAGCCCCCGCAGAAGCCTCACACCCCCTCCCGCCCCCTCCCAGCCCCCCTACTGCCCCGCCACCCCTTCCCAACCCCCCCCCAATCCCCTCCCACCTCCTCCTACCACCTCCTCCCACCTCCTCCCACCTCCTCCCGCCACACCCTCCCCCACCCCCCCCCACCCCCTCCCACCTCCTCCCAGCCCCTCCCACCCCCTCCTAGCCCCCTCACTGCCCCGCCAACCCTTCCCACCCTTTCCCACCCCCTCCCAACCCCTGGCCCTAGCAAGTCATTGCAAGACGCAAACCCATGGTTCAGAGCCGGCGGCGTGCTCATCTTGCAGCACTTGTGAAGTCACCAAGGGCTGCTTATCTGCACAGTCCTAATGGCTTGAAAGCCGCAGCAAGGAGGGCTGAGGCTATTGCTTTGGAGGTGCACGCCGAAAATGAGTTGCTGATGACTGAGGCCGAGTGGCAGCATGCCCATGAGGAGGTCCTCAATGCTATAGTGCACGACCTTGAGGAGAAGCTCGAGCACCAACAGGCAGGGCAACGGCAGCTGAGGTTGGAGAATGAGGCACTTGAGGCATGGATGAGGCAACATCAGCTGGCTATTACACTTTCAATGCGTCATCAGCACCGCCTTGAAGCCCAGCTGCGCAAGTGTCGGCTCCGCCCCTCACTAACCCACAAGCAGAAGCAGCAACTGCAGATCCTAAAACAAACGGGTGTGTCCACTGAGGTCCTACGACGGTGGGCTGACAGCAACTGCAACCGGCTCGACACCCATGGCAGAACCGCTGGTGGCACAACAGTCCTAACCGCTGGTGGCACAACACCGCACCTGACCTGCCCCCCCCTCCTGCTGCACCCCCCTGGCAGCAGCAGGCAGCTGGCGCTGGTGCCGCACCTGACCTGCCCCCCACTCCTGCTGCACCCCCCTGGCAGCAGCAGGCAGCTGGTGCTGGTGCCGCACCTGACCTTGCCCCCCCTCCTGCTGCACCCCCCTGGCAGCAGCAGGCAGCTGGCGCTGGTGCCGCCCCTGGGATGCCCACCCCTCCTGCTGCCCCCCCCTGGCAGCAGCTGGCAGCTGGCGCTGGTGCCGCCCCTGGGATGCCCACCCCTCCATCTGAGCAGCAAGGGGTCAGGGCGGAGCTGGACACAAGCTCAACACGCAAGCGGAGGGCGGGCGGGAGGGATCGGACCCAACATGTCGAGCAAGGTGACGTAGCAATGGCGTACACACCTTGCATGGCCTTGCAGAGTGGCCAGGTAGTAGGTACTACTCACGAAGCGGTCAAGCAATGCAGCAGCCTTGTATACTTCCGAGCATGGGTGGAGGGGCGCCGTTACATCGGTTTGGCGTGCCATGTGCATTGTTTTGACTGCGGCGACTGTCCCTGACTGCTTGAAGAGGCTACTGGGCCACGTCGGTCGCGGCGGTCGGTCGCGGCGAGGCCCGCATGAGCAACACTGGCATGAATTTAAATGTCAAGATTTGAGCCGCCATAGCACTCAGCACACTGCACAATATTTAATGTTACAAGCTGCACCGCATAGCTGACAGAGTACTCTATCCAGGGATGTGCGAAACATAAATAGAGACCATGTGGCTGAGACGCGGCGTCGTTTTGATTACCAGGGGTCGGTTTCCAATCATTTCCTGACATTTTTTGTTAGTTGGGGTCGCCTGACTCACGGACCAGCCTGGTCCGAGAACCAATTTTAAAGCTCGACGATGGCCTAAGGGACAAAGGCATTCGTAGCTACGGAACGCAGCTGAAGCAATACGTGGTTGTGCTATAATCCATGTGCTGACAACTGACCGCATTGACCTCACCAACTGCAGCGATGGTGCGAGAGCCAAGAACCCAAATGCGTTGACCAAGACATTGTAAACAGCGCGACTCTATACTGCATAGACGTCGTGAAGCTTCTAGGACTCATCAAGAGGCTTAGATGCAAGCCACACCAGCAGAAGAGCAGGAGCTGGACCAGCTGGGAACAAGGCATGGATCAGCCCATTTCGTGGGTCTATGCTAGCCTGCTGCATTACACGACAGCCATGCACGTGCTTGTGCTTTAAGGTGTTTGGCGTGCTATGTTGTTTCATATGCATGCAGAAGGTGTCAGCATTTAAACAATTCCATGCAGCCTTGCAGAAAGAGTACTGAAAGGCCTACCACCCGGCAAAGATTACAGAGTTGCCGGACCTGCTGAAGATTATTGTGTACAACAATGCGTACAAGACGCTGATGAAGCTTGTCAGTGGTGGTGACAAGATCAGGTGAGTGCTTGTCAATTCTTGACTGTTCAGCGGAGACATGCCAATGATTAGTGGTGCCAATGATCATGTTTGCGATCTGCTTGCTAGACTCGTGGCTGCTCCACGCAGCAAAGCATATCTTCAGCTCTTTGCCAGAGCCGCAACACACTCCTACAATTTAGTCCCTGCGTTTGTCCCTGCGTTCTACCGACCTTGTCCGATCGGGCTGGAAATTTGATAGATGGCAGTTTTCAGAAAATAAAACATATTTTACAAGAGAAATATTTTAAAAAAATCAACAGCTGTTGCGCTGTGGCCCGCAACTTATCCCTGCACTCATCCCTGCACTCTAGCCACAGGGCCACAGCGCAGCCGCCTTTGATTTTTTCAAAATATTTTTCTGAAAATACGGTTTTTTCTTGCAAACTACCATCTATCAAAATTTCAGCCCGATCGGACAAGGTCGGTCAACACGCAGGGACGGACGCAGGGATTAATTTGTAGGAGTGCAGGCAATAGCCAATTCAGTGCACAGCCTGCCACGCAAGAAACAGGAAAACAATCAGGCAGGGTTTGCAGAAGGCTCAAGGCTTGCTACGAGGCAGTGTCAGAAGCCTTCCTTGCCATCACTAAAGTCCTGTGCCAAGACCAACCAAGAAGTCAGCTCCCAACACTAACTGTGCCAGCACATGCAGCACTGTAGCGGCTTTCATGAGTGTTGGCATTTGCAGCGAAGCAAGTGTTGCACGGCGAGCTGTTGCGTCGACCACCACGAGGGCCCATGGAGGTCCTTAACGACCTCTACAACCTGCAAACAACAGCAGCATGGGCAGCAGCAACATCAGCAGCAGCGACAGCAGGGCTACCGAGCCCTGGCCCAGGCACTGGCACTGGCCCAGGCCTACGCCCAGGCCTAGGCCCTTGCCCTGGCCTGCATGGTCATTGGCAAGCAGGGGCAACATCAGCAAGGTTGCAGAGCCCTGGCCCAGGCCTTGGCCCAAGCCTGCAGGGTTACTGGCAGGCAGGGGTAGCAACAGCAGGGCTGCAAAGCCCTGGCCCTTGCAAGCCATATCATCCGTACAATGTCGAGGCCCTCCGAAAGCAAGCGACTGTGGTAGAAGCCTTGAAACTTTGAGAGGAGGGAAGGGCAGGTCAGCGGCCTTTGAGGTAGGTAGGTGGCTTACACCAAAACTAGCCCAACGCCTCCCCCACCTCTCAAGCCACTTAACTTCCAAAGCCTTGGTGCCTAGGACCATGTCCGGGCTTCAGGTTAACTCACCCCCCATCAGCTCTTTGGCGGACGGCTGCAATTGAGCACTCAAACTAACATGACAGCTCCTGCCGAACTCCACATCTGCCTTGATGACCCTCATTAGCAGGTCATTGTGGGATAGTTTGGCACTGTTTCAGAACTTGCAGGCAGCTTTGAGGTCGTAAAGCTGGAGGGGCAGCTGCCCCAACTCATGCAGCACCATCAGGCCTGACACTGAACCACGTACCCTGGCAGCAAATCTGAGAAAGCAGAGCATGCGTGTTTGCACTGGGTTGGAGAGCCGCATACCGTGCCCAAGGAAGGTAGTGCCCCATACCTGGCTGCCATACAGTCCTAAGGGGAGCACGAACATTGTGATGAGGTGACACAGGGCATAAGGATCCGGCAGGACCCCATACTCTCTAGCACGGTTGCACGCCTGGCGCATGGCGAGGAACGTGTCAGCCCTTATATGAGTGGCAGCAAAAGCAGGGGTGGCGTTAGGATTGAAGTGCATGCCTAAGTACTTGAACTCTCGTACCACAGGCAGGATCACATGCTTGTACCCAATGATGGGTGCTGCAGTTTGTGAGTTGCCATTGAAGACCATCACCTTTGACTTGCCCACATGAACAGGAAGGTGTTTCCTATCTGCCTTGTAGTTGGCAGACCAGCCACTGCAGCCCGTGGGGCGAGGTGCTCACCAGGGTCAGGTCATCAGCATACATGAAGAGGGTGACAAGTGTGCCTTGCACCCTCACAACATCAACAGGACCTAGGAACTCCTTACTAACGTCATGAATACAAAGAGCAAACGGGAGTGGGCTGATGGGGCAGCCTCGCTTGACACCTTGGTCCGGAGTCCGGGGGGGGGTACGGTGGGGGCCATTTATCAGCACATAGCTATCATCCCTATATAGACCTTCCAAGCAGGCAAGCAAGGGTTGTGGCAGCTTGACCCCAATCCGCAAGTGGCGTGAGTGAACAAGAGAAGGATGTCTGCTTACGGAAAGGCAACAAGGCTTTGGCAAAGCGAGTAAGTGATATGAAGCAGATAGTAAAGCTGATTGAATGGTACATAAAGGCATAGTGCCCAGGGGCAAAGAGTAGGGACGAGAAATTGTCGCAGTTGCTCCTGAATTTGAAGGGAAAACCAGCATGGAGCAGCCAACTCAAGTGGCTGCGAGCAGGGGCAGCTGGCAGGGGAGCAGGGTTGCCCCCTGCCACCTCCCCCAATGCCCTGGTTGCTGCTCGCAATTGGACAGCCGATCACCTGCAACCCTCCCATAGGCCCTTGCAGCTGGTTGCAGGGGGGCAGCCTGGTCACCTACCACCTCCCCCGAGGCCCTTGCCTGCTATTGGGAGGGTAGGGAAGGGGGAAGGTGGAAGGAGGAAGGGGGGAAGAATGGAGGGCTAACCGTGAGACCTGCAGCAAACAAGGGACATCTTTGCGGTTAGCTTGGGCATCGGACCACTCATGTGCAAGGGCTGGCCACTTCCATACGCCACTTCCATACCCACGGGGCGGGGCGGGGCGGGGCGGGGCGGGGCGGGGCGTGGCGTGGCGTGGCGTGGCGTGGCGTGGCGGGGGGCGTGGCGTGGCGGGGCGGGGCGGGGCGGGGCGGGGCGGGGCGGGGCGGGGCGGGGCGGGGCGGGGCGGGGCGGGGCGGGGCGGGGCGGGGCGGGGCGGGGCGGGGCGGGGCGGGGCGGGGCGGGGCGGGGCGGGGCGGGGCGGGGCGGGGCGGGGCGGGGCGGGGCGGGGCGGGGCGGGGCGGGGCGGGGCGGGGCGGGGCGGGGCGGGGCGGGGCGGGGCGGGGCGGGGCGGGGCGGGGCGGGGCGGGGCGGGGCGGGGCGGGGCGGGGCGGGGCGGGGCGGGGCGGGGCGGGGCGGGGCGGGGCGGGGCGGGGCGGGGCGGGGCGGGGCGGGGCGGGGCGGGGCGGGGCGGGGCGGGGCGGGGCGGGGCGGGGCGGGGCGGGGCGGGGCGGGGCGGGGCGGGGCGGGGCGGGGCGGGGCGGGGCGGGGCGGGGCGGGGCGGGGCGGGGCGGGGCGGGGCGGGGCGGGGCGGGGCGGGGCGGGGCGGGGCGGGGCGGGGCGGGGCGGGGCGGGGCGGGGCGGGGCGGGGCGGGGCGGGGCGGGGCGGGGCGGGGCGGGGCGGGGCGGGGCGGGGCGGGGCGGGGCGGGGCGGGGCGGGGCGGGGCGGGGCGGGGCGGGGCGGGGCGGGGCGGGGCGGGGCGGGGCGGGGCGGGGCGGGGCGGGGCGGGGCGGGGCGGGGCGGGGCGGGGCGGGGCGGGGCGGGGCGGGGCGGGGCGGGGCGGGGCGGGGCGGGGCGGGGCGGGGCGGGGCGGGGCGGGGCGGGGCGGGGCGGGGCGGGGCGGGGCGGGGCGGGGCGGGGCGGGGCGGGGCGGGGCGGGGCGGGGCGGGGCGGGGCGGGGCGGGGCGGGGCGGGGCGGGGCGGGGCGGGGCGGGGCGGGGCGGGGCGGGGGCGGGGCGGGGCGGGGCGGGGCGGGGCGGGGCGGGGCGGGGCGGGGCGGGGCGGGGCGGGGCGGGGCGGGGCGGGGCGGGGCGGGGCGGGGCGGGGCGGGGCGGGGCGGGGCGGGGCGGGGCGGGGCGGGGCGGGGCGGGGCGGGGCGGGGCGGGGCGGGGCGGGGCGGGGCGGGGCGGGGCGGGGCGGGGCGGGGCGGGGCGGGGCGGGGCGGGGCGGGGCGGGGCGGGGCGGGGCGGGGCGGGGCGGGGCGGGGCGGGGCGGGGCGGGGCGGGGCGGGGCGGGGCAGCAGGACCCTGTGGGCCAGTGTAACGTGCATATAAGTCTACAAGCGTTGCACGTTGTCATCTCATGAGCTCCTATTAGTCGTTACAGCCAGGACCCTGTGGGTGTGTGCCAAGACCCTGTGGTAGCAGGACGCTGTGGGTGTGCAACAGGACCCCGTGGGTGTGTAACAGGACCCTGTGGGTGTGTAGCAGAACCCTGTGGGTAGCAGGACCCTGTGGGTGTGTAGCAGGACCCTGTGGGTGTGTAGCAGGACCCTGTGGGTGTGAAGCAGGACCCTGTGGGCCAGGACCCTGTGGTGTGGTGCCAGGACCCTGTGAGTGTGCAGCAGGACCCTGTGGGCTAGGACCCTGTGGTGTGGTGCCAGGACCCTGTGGGTGTGTGCCAAGACCCTGTGGTAGCAGGACGCTGTGGGTGTGCAGCAGGACCCCGTGGGTGTGTAACAGGACCCTGTGGGTGTGTAGCAGAACCCTGTGGGTAGCAGGACCCTGTGGGTGTGTAGCAGGACCCTGTGGGTTTGTAGCAGGACCCTATGGGTGTGTAGCAGGACCCTGTGGGTAGCAGGACCTTGTGGGTGTGTAGCAGGACCCTGTGGGTAGCAGGACCCTGTGGGTGTGTAGCAGGACCCTGTGGGTGTGTCGCGGGACCCTGTGGGTGTGTAGCAGGACCCTGTGGGTGTGTAGCAGAACCCTGTGGGTAGCAGGACCCTGTGGATAGCAGGACCCTGTGAGTGAGTTGTAGGACCCTGTGAGTGTGTAGCAGGACCCTGTGTGGAAAGACCCTCATCGTAGAATCCTCCACAGGGTCTTGGCACACATGGTCGAAAGCATCCAAACGGGGTCAACAGGACCAGCCACATGATATGTAGGAATCCTAACAGGGTCCTATCACACAGGGATGCAAGGAATGATTAAAATATCAACACTCATAGGGTACACATGACCCTGTACAGGGTCAGCAGGACCCTGTACATGGTCCTATTACCATGATTTCGCCAGGACCACACAGGCAAATTAGTGCACATATTCGTCATCCTAGGGGGGTGGTTTTTTTATGCGTTTCGCCTCGGATTGTCCTTGCGACTCCAACGCCACTTGGCGCGTGTTGAAATTCTGAGTGTTTGATCAGTTGGAGTGTAGCCATCTACAGTACTGTAGACACCTACAGTACTGTAGACACCTACAGTACTGTAGGCAGCAGCCCTGTGCAGTACTGTAGGTCAGATTTGACAAGCTCTCTGTAAATAACTACCGCGATTGCACCGTCAGCTTCTGCGCGCAAGCTAGTGAGAGGCGTCGAAGCGCAGGCCCGCAGGCTCAATATGGGTGTTTGTGCCGAAAGTTGTGTCCACGCAATAAGGTCGCCATAGGGAGCTACGTACATATGTGTAAGGTCTAAGGCCGGGGCCCGTCTCCATCGCAAGCTAGGTCTGTTCTGCCGGTTGTACGGGGTAGCTCGGCTTGCAAGCTCCCGCACAGCTGTGGATGTTGATGATGCCCCGCAATTACAACAACCTCCTGCACCGCACCCTGCTATCTAATATCGAGTGCGGCAGAGATTGCCCTAAAACTGTTTGCGGTTGGCCCTCAACCATCCATCATTACATCTAACCTCACATCATTACATCATGACTCTTAGCCTACATCATTACATCACCACTTGTGCTCCTGCCAATCACTGCATGCATGGTATGGGCAAGGGCTCTGACTCTTGCAAGGGCTGCTCTCAGGGTCGATACCGAATCCTAGAGGCTGAATAATGCTGAGCTCGGCAACATAGGCACGCTTTGTTGTCAGCGCATTTGCATAGCACTGTCGGGATAGCAAACGAGCTTGGGCTACATTGAGTTGTTCCTACATGGGGGTGAAGGGGGCATGGGGGTTAAGGATGCATGGGGGGAAGGATGCTACAGTACTGTAGACACCTACAGTACTGTAGACACCTACAGTACTGTAGGCACCTACAGTACTGTAGACACCTACAGTACTGTAGGCAGCAGCAGCATGGGTGGCAGCAGCAGCAGCAGCATGGGTGGCAGCAGCAGCAGCAGCAGGGGGGCAGCAGCAGCAGCAGCAGGGGGGCAGCAGCAGCAGCAGCAGCAGGGGGGCAGCAGCAGCAGCAGTAGGGGGGCAGCAGCAACAGCAGTAGGGGGGCAGCAGCAGCAGCAGCAGGGGGGCAGCCGCAGCAGCAGGGGGGCAGCAGCAGCAGCATCAGGGGGGCAGCAGCAGCAGCAGTAGGGGGGCAGCAGCAGCAGCAGCAGTAGGGGGGCAGCAGCAGCAGCAGCAGGGGGGCAGCAGCAGCAGCAGCAGCAGGGGGGCAGTAGCAGTAGGGGGGCATCAGCAACAGCAGCAGCAGCAGCAGCAGGGGGGCAGCAGCAGCAGCAGTAGGGGGGCATCAGCAGCAGCAGGGGCGCAGCAGCAGCAGCAGCAGTTGTGGCAGCAGCAGCAGATATAGTAGGGGCACTGTAGCACCTACTTACCTTTTGGCCGCTTGATGACTGCTGCTAGGAAGGGGGGGGAGTGGAAGAGTGAAGGCGGGGAGAGGGGGTAGATGTGGAAGGCGGGAGGTGGGAGGCAGGGAGGCGGGAGACGGGGAGGCGGGAGGCAGGGAGACGGGAGGTGGGGAGGCGGGAGGCTCAACCGGGTTGGGCTGGGCGGGGGTGGGTTGGGTTGGGGGCATGGGTTGGGGTGGGTGGGGGCATGGGTTGGGGGCATGGGTTGGGGTGGGTGGGGGCATGGGTGGGGGTGGGGGCGGGGGAGGGAGCGGGGGCGGGGGTGGGGGCGGGGGCGGGGGAGGATGAATTGGGAGGGGGTGGTTGTGTAGGGGAAGAGGAAGTGGAAGGGAGGTGCCCACTAGACCTGCAACCAAGGGGCGTGCACGTGCGGAAGGGTGACCAGGCTGGGCACTGTGTTAGCTATCACCGTGGCCTTACCTTTGTGGTCCTCCTGGCCTCCTACCTGCTCACACCAGGCAACATATCCCATGCGCCAGTGGGGTGGGACTGCGGTGGGGAGTGTAGGGTGTACTAACGCTCGCCTACAGGGTCATGAGACAAACGTCTCCAGGGTCCTACGACATTTGCCCACAGGGTCTTGCTGCACGCTCACCGGGTCCTACAGGTCTCACCGCTAGGTAGCTAAGGCATCCTATCACTAGTTGCTGATGGTGTGACAGTGGCAGCAGCAACAACATGGCAGTGACGCAGCCCACAGAACAACATGGCAGTGACGCAGCCCACAGAACAGGAACAACATTACGAGCATCTATTCTGTCATCCGTTCTTACTAGGTGCAGCACCGTGATTGATGTATGACTAGCTGCGGCTGAGGCTGTGCGCTGGCACAAAGAACATACGGCCGTAGCCCTCCCCATCCTCAAAGCTGGTCACAAAGACAGTGAAGATCTTGGTGGCATCAAACATATGCCAATGCTGATCTCCATAGCCCTGGTGCATGCTGCCCATGGCTGACCGCTGCGGGCGGTCCTCAACAGGTGGAAGGGGGTCAGCCTGCCGCTGTGATGCACTGGCTGCGAGCCTCTGGGACTTCCTGGCGCCACCTGTGCTGGCTGCCTCCGCTGCTGCTTGCTCCACGCCACGCTTTGCTGACCTGTGCTGCTGTGACCCACCAATACCGCTGGGTCCAGCAGCTCCATCTGCATCTCTGTGTCCACCTGGCTCTTCCCCCCGAGCTCCTGGCTCTGCCGCTGCTTCAGCTCCTGCTGCCTGCTGTGGCCTGGGAACAGCCTGAGCAGTTGCTGCCAAACATGAGGGGTGGGATGTAGGGCGTGTCAAGTAGATGCGGCTGACTGCTAGGCGTAGGAACACCCCAGGCAGCTTGGGGTGCTCCAAACGAACCCAGAACTGCACATGGCCAGCCCAAATGGCCCACTTGTCGTCATCGAGCCTGAACGGGATGCTGACCCAGGTGTTGTTGCGGGTTGAGGGGCGTTTGTACACACTGCTGAACACGATGGTGCCATTGCAGTCTGCTCGCTGGTAGTACCGCACTGGATACGGGGGTGCAGCGACCCGTGGATCCTCCTTGGCCGCCTCCTTTGCCTCCCTTGGGTTCAAGACCTCACCGAACACCTGCTTGACGTGCCATGGACGCCATGGGGTGGCCTCGTCGCTTTTCTGCAGATCCTGGACTGCCTTCATGCAGCCCCTCATCATGGCTCCTGGGCTGTTCTGCAGTGGGCACTCTGCACTGCCTGCTCCCAGCAGCAGTGCCTGCTGCCCGTCCTCTAACAGCTCATCCTTCAGGCGGGCCTTGTAGTCCTGCTGTGCCTTTGACTCAGCCCGGTCAAGCAGCCTCTTGCTGGCGTTATGCCCGGCCACCCGCATGGCAATGTGGGCATCCAGCTGGGCTCCAGGAATGCCGTTGGTGGTGATGGACTTCAAGTCATGCAGGTCCCGCTCGATCCAGAGCTCGCCAAACAGGCATGTTCTGCCCACATTGCTCTCTTGCATGTACAGCCTGTGCACACCACAACCACACTCGTGCAAATTAAGGCCTGGCTGGTTTGAAAAACTTGAGAGTTGAGGTCTGAAACTTGGTATGTGGGTTGCTGTGACCTAGAGGATGACAAGACTCTCTTGGGCCAAAGTGTAATTCTCACTCGGTGTCGAGTTGCTGGGCCAGGTGTAGGGCTGTGACCCTGATTTTGGCTAAGGGAGTTGGCACCGTGTGACCAAAGTCACTTTTCATGTAATGTGAGTATGAGAGGTTGTGGAGGGGTGGTTACAGCTGCCCAACCTAGTAGGTGGCATGCAAAAAGTCTCAGCCAGTGATGAGCTATGGCCCGTGTCCTAGGACCCTGTACAGGTTCCTGGCGACATCATGGTCGTAGGACCCTGTACAGGTTCCTGTGTACCTTATGAGTGTAGATATTTTAATCATTCCTTGCATCCCTATGTCATAGAACCCTGTTAGGATTACTACATAGCTTGTGGTTGGTCCTGTTGACCCCGTTTGAATGCTTTTGACCATGTGTGCCTGGACCCTGTACAGGGTCCTACGATGAGTGTCTTTCTACACAGGGTCCTGGTACCACACCACAGGGTTCTGGCTCACAGGGTCCTGGCACCACACCACAGGGTCCTGGCTTACAGGGTCCTGGCACCTCACCACAGGGTCCTGGCACCACACCACAGGGTCCTGGCACCACACCACAGGGTCTTGGCCCACAGGGTCCTGGCACCTCACCACAGGGTCCTGGCACCACAGGGTCCTGGCACCACACCACAGGGTCCTGGCACACACCACAAGGTCTTGGCCTACAGGGTCCTGGCACCACACCACAGGGTCCTGGCACACAGGGTCCTGGCACCACTCCACAGGGTCCTGCTGCACACCTACAGGGTCCTTGCACCACAGGGTCCTGGCACCACACCACAGGGTCCTGGCACCACACCACAGGGTCCTGGCACCACAGGGTCCTGGCACCACACCACAGGGTTCGGGCCCACAGGGTCCTGGCGCACACCCACAGGGTCCTGGCACCACACCACAGGGTCCTGGCACCTCACCACAGGGTCCTGCACCACAGGGTCCTGGCACCACACCACAGGGTCCTGGCACCACACCACAGGGTCCTGGCACCACACCACAGGGTCCTGGCCCACAGGGTCCTGGCACCACACCACAGGGTCCTGGCACCACAGGGTCCTGGCACCACACCATAGGGTCCTGGCACACAGGGTCCTGCTGCACACCCACAGGGTCCAGGCACCTCACCACAGGGTCCTGGCACCACAGGGTCCTGGCACCACACCACAGGGTCCTGGCACCACACCAAAAGGTCCTGGCTTACAGGGCGTTCAAATACGCTTATCAGGCTTGTATGGCTCTGAGATTCTGACCCACGGGCCTGCCATGTTGCGCCTGTTCCAGTCTGCCATCTTGGGCCCAATGCCCTCCCCCTGGATGGGCTGAAACAACCCATGGTACGAGTCCCCCAGCTCAGAGGTGTTCATGGTGGTGTTGTCAACCACTGTGTCAGGCCGGCCAAAGCCATACAGCCTGGCGCAGCACGAGCCAGCCACCCCCACGTTGCCAGCATGCACTGTGTTGCCACGGAACAACGCCAGCTGCCCAGCCTTCACCAGGACCTCTATGCCCAGTTGATGCGGCATGGTCATGGCCAGGGCATCCATCTCCTCCACGTCCACCACTTGCTTCTTACCATCAGCCGTCCGCCGGCAATGGGTTGCAGCTAACTGGGACAGGTTGTGGCTGCCCATGTAGGCAACCAGAGGGAAGTCCTGGAGAGCCAGCAGGAACACCAGGCCGTCATCCATCCCTGGGCCAACAGGGAGGAAGTCGGTGTGGGGAGCCTGTGCCTAAGCCAGCTGCTTGGCCAGTGTAGTCACCATCTCCCCCTCCTTGTTCAGGCACCGCTGCCAGGTGGGGTCAGTGATGATGGTAGCCAGGCCGTTGAGGGGGCGGCCCAGCAGCTGCTTCAGCACCGGCTGCAGGAGAGTGAGGTACTGTGTCAACACTTTCTTGGCCTCATCCACCTGCAAACACTCCCAGTGTGCTGTCTATTGTGCTCCATGCAGCCCTGACTCTAGGTAAGTTAGGAAATGCCTCTGCCGCAATGGCTATGTACTACTGCTGTGGCTTGTGTCATCTGCTGCACACCTTAATCTATCTGTCTTCTCACCTCCTTCTTCTCCTCTGTTGACAGCGTGCTGTACACAGCCGCGTTATCTTTGGCTGACAACAGCTTTAGGGTTGTGTCAAGGTCGCCACTGCTGTTCTTGGCTGACTTGGCCAACACCACCTGCACCCTCTGGCCAGTGCCATACTTTGTCTTGCTGTTGGCATCGACCGAGCTGAAGACCATGTGGTTATAGACCCTGGTGATTAAGATGCTGGCCGCAACCACCGCTGCCATATCTATGGCTAGCTGTGGCAGCTGGAAGATGGTCAGGCCTTGAGCAAGAGCTGCTAGGCGACACTGCTGTGGCTCATGAGGCTGGTAGACATCCCCTGTGTATGGCAGCAAGGTGGGCAGCTGATACACCTTTCCCTGCGTGTATGGTAGCAAAGCACGACATGCTCACAAGCATCCCGTCACTAGCGATACATATCAGTCAGTTACGCCACTCGTACCCGTGTATTCCTGGGAAACCGCACTGCTTTCTCCATGCAGCAGGGTGCCTCCTGTGCTTTCCTGCAAACACAATCTACACATTTCCTACTGAGCCACAGTTGGAGTCAGTGAAACCCTGCACTAGGTTAATGAAACCCTGCACCACGTAGCTGAAACCCTGCACAAGGTCAGCGAAACCTTGCACAAGGTTTAAACCTGTTGTAGGCTATTAGTAGCTGCTCACCTGATCTCCTGTCTTGCCACTTCCAGTCAAGGCTGTGTTTGCCAACACGTGGAGCCGCCTTCTGCCCATCAACTCATCCTACATTCAGTGTGGTCGTTTACAAGTTGGATATGCTGTTATGCCTCTTTGGCAGCTTGGGTCTCACCTCCAATCTGTTCACTGTGTCCTGCACGTTGTCCACCTTCTGAATCAGAGACTGTATGAGGGCCTGCAATGGCAAATGAAGCAATGGGGTATCTGAGCCACTGTCACACTGCACTATGATGTTGTCTTGCTCCTATGTCCTGTAATGTTGTGATTCTACCTGATCCTCGGCAGGCCTCGGCCTCTTGGATGATGAGGGAGCTGCACCCTCCCCTCCAGGCTGCTGCTGCTCCTCTTCAATCACCTGTCCCAGGTCCTGCTGCTGATGCTGGTGCTGTTGCCCACCTGTTGCTGTGCCTGTCGCCCAGGTGCTGGTGCCCACCTGTGGCCACTGCACTCTGCGTGCCTGGCGATGGTGCTGCACTGGCGGATGGTGCTGATGCTGCCCTCCTTCTGCTGGTGTAAGCAACAGGGGAATGGAGGGGGCAGGGCTGAGTTGCACACCTGCTGCTGGTGCACGCCGCAGGACAGGTGAGGGGGCAGGGCTCCGCTGCACACCTGCTGGCAGGGCAGTTCCTAGGCCTGTGGTGGGGGCCTTCAATCCAGGTACACCCGTTGTTGGTGTGGCGAGGGGCTGCCGCACAACCGCTGCTGAGGCAGGCTGTTGGACAGGGGTTGGGGCTGGGTGCTGCTGCACACCTGCTGCTGGGGCTGGCTGCTGGATAAGTGTGGAGGCAGAGAGTTGCTGCACCACTGCTGAGGGGGCTGTCTGCACAGCAGGGGTGGAGGCTGGAGAGGGAAGGGGAGGGGTTTTCTGCACGCCTGCTGCTGAGGCTGACTGTGGGGCAGGGGTGGGGGCAGGGGGCTGCTGCACACCCGCTGTTGGGGCTGGCTGTGGGGCAGGGGTGGGGGCAGGGGGCTGCTGCACACCTGCTGCTGGGGCTGGCTGTGGGGCAGGGGTGGGGGCAGGGGGCTGCTGCACAACTGCTGCTGGGGCTGACTGTGGGGCAGGGGTGGGGGCAGGGGGCTGCTGCACAACTGCTGTTGGGGCTGGCTGTGGGGCAAGGGTGGGGGCAAGGGGCTGCTGCACAACTGCTGCTGAGGCCGACTGTGGGACAGGGGTGGGGGCAGGAGAGGGAAGGGTAGGGGGCTCTGTTCTCAACACAAATTCTGCCAAAGTAACACACTCCGCTCTACCCCGCACTTCACAGAGGTACACATAATCTGTGTCACCTTGACTCTTCATCTTCGCATCTGCACATGACAGTTAACCGAGACATGAATGCATGGCTACCTAACCCTACCTAACCTGAACCCTGCTGACAACTAGGGATCCATGCCCACTCATCACCTTGCTTGTATATGTCCCACAAGCTTGCGAAAGGCTTTAACCCCTCAGGTGGACTGGTTTCTTGTATGCCCTTGAAGTGGTCGTTGAAGTAGGCAAAGTACTTGTCCCACTTGAGCAGCCTTGGGGAAGAGGGTTGGGGGTAATTCGCTGCAACGAATTTCCAGGTCCTGTATTGCAAACAAGTCACACTTGGGCACTTGGGCACGTCCTCATGAGCATTGGGGTGCATGGGCACTCACCTGTCCACTATCGCCTCTGTGTTAATCTGTGTCTCCATATCACAGGGCACAACAGTTTTTGCCACGCAAAAACCACAACACACATCACGCCAGAGGGAATTCATGCTGGCCAGCCCGGTCGCATCCTACATGCCAGTAGCCACCGTGGATGAGTGCAGTGCTACCGATGTACCGTGTTAGGCTTGATTATGCGTCTACCTGAGTGCGGGGGCCGCATCGCGCCAGGAAGTTCATCACGTCAACGGCGACTTCTTCCAATGCCTTATTGCCTGCTTCTGCTGCTGCCATTGTGCGTAGCCTTGATAGTGTGCGCGTGGCCGCAATGGACTTTCGAAACTCTAGTCTGATGGCATGGGATCAACAATACTGCAAACCGCAGGCATGGTGATGTGCACTGCTTGCCTTATCCCAGTGTTCAGTATTGTCGCGTGTTATGCCTCGTTCATGTATTTGTGAACACCTTCTAGTGCACTTTACACGGGGTCACTGAAACCCTGCACACGGTCAGCGAAACCCTGCACTAGGTTGGCGAAACCCTGCACTAGGTCAACAAAACCCTGTGCAAGGTTTGGATTGACTAGTCCATGAACCTCTAGCATCTCATGAACCTCTAGCATCTCATCAATCAAACAAGTCACAACGTGCTGCTGCTGCTGCCACTGCTGCATCTGCTTCTGCTGCTGCTGCTGCCACTGCCTCTGCTACTGGCCCTGCCCCTGCCTCTGCCCCTGCTGTGCCGGGTGCCACTGGCCCTGCCCCTGCCTCTGCCCCTGCTGTGGCGGGTGCCACTGGCCCTGCCCCTGCCACAGCCCCTGCTGCCCCTGCTGCCCCTGCCACAGCTCCTGCTGCCCCCACTGCCCCCGCTGCCACCACTGCCCCTGCCCCTGCCCTTGCCCCTGCCTCTGCTGCTGCCTTTGCCCCTTCCCCTGTTGGCCCTGTCCCTGTCCCTGTCCCTGCTGCCCCTGCTGCTGCCCCTGTCGCCACTGCTGCCCCTGCTGCCAAGCCTGTGAGTAGTGCAGCGGCGAGCTCCTCTGCCTCTGCCCCTGCTTCTCGGCCTGCATGCCTCTTCTTGGCACCCCCGCCTCCCAGAACCTTTCGCTTGGCTGCAGCTGGTGTGGGGTGAGCTGCCTTGGCAGATGCCTTGCCCCCTCGGGGAGGGTGTGAAGCTGGACCTGCCTGCTGCCCTGCACCGCTGGCAGCCTGCAGCTCCAACAACAGCTTTGACTTGTACTCCACAAGCCGGGTCAGGGTCGTCAACTGCACACAACAAGGTGGCAATAAGAAGAAGAAGAAGAAGACTACGCCGGTATTCACCGGCGTGCATTAAGGGAGGAGCAACCGCCTGGGGCGCGGCCTGCTCCCACCATCAAGCTCGAGAAGTAACCGACCCCCTAACCCCCCCCCTTTCTAATAGCTCTTAGTCTATAGCTTGTTTTGGCGATGGTGTGGGCTGCTTCTACCGCATGTCTAGTGAGCTTGTTTAGTAGCTTGGTGGCGTTGGTTTGAGTGATCCCCAGGGCGATGAGGTGTTGACGTGTGTGTGTTTCATAGGTAATACCACCTATACCCAGTAGGATTGGTCTGATCTCAACCATGTGGCCTATTTTGCGCATGGTGTGTGCCAATTTCTTATGTTGATTCAGGGCCTTGTCCAGTTGCTCCATCCACCTCGAGTCTGCACAGTATTTGATTTCTACGATGGTGATCCTTTTAATGGCTTTGTCTCGTTTGCCCGTCTTCTTTTGTGGCGCCACCATGAGTATGTCTGGTCTGGTAGTGTTTTTGGTCGCTGTTGGTTTCAGGCCGAGTGCCCGTAGCGTGGTGTGTAGTGTGTCGTTAGGGAGGTCAAGGTTTTCTCTTGCGCCCTTCTCCCAGCTGCCGGTGTCCGCAAACCGGATGCACCCGCCCAGGGTTCCTTTGCTGATGGCTTTGGCGATGAGGCGGCCAGCACCGTTATGTCTTTCTTGCACGAGCGGCAGGGTCTCGCTGCAGCCCGAGAGGAGGTGTGTGGCACTGTCGGCCTCCCCACAGAGCGGGCAGCGGTCGTCTGTCGCCTGCTTCCAACGCATGGCCAGCTTTTGGTTATAGAGCCCTCCAGTACGGTAGAGTAGGGCGGTCCTTTGCGCGGGGATGGAGATGGTCGCATCGGTCATCACTCTTTCGCCCGCTCCTTTGGCTGCGGCTTTGGTGATGTCGTGGGTCATCTGGTAGTAGATGCTGTCTTGGTTGGCGAGACCTAACTTGTGCTTGTTGTGCATGTGTGCGCGCACGCTTTGTCGGCAGTCCGGCAGCGGGGCGAGGGTTTCGCTATCGGTCCCGTGGTTGAGCCAGATGCCCCTCTCTTTAGGTATGGTCGGGTGGTACCCTAGAGTGTTTGCCTGCTCCGGGTGTAGCGCTGCGTGTTTAGCAAGGGCATCTGCGCCTTCGTTGCCGATGATGCCCGAGTGTGCCCGAACTTTGTAGAACTGGATCGTGTCGGGGCTGTCGATGATGAGGGTGGCGATGTCCGTCAGGATGTCGTTGTGTCTATGATTGATAAGGGACATCGGGTTAGCGAGAGCTCGACGGATCTGGTAGAGAGAGCAGAGGCTGTCGGTGGCGATGCGTCTGGCCCCCGCTTTGAGTGCCGCGTGTATCGCTGTGAGTTCTGCCTTGTTGATGGTGTTGTTTTCTAGGTCGTTCATCGCAATGGTCAGAAGGGCATTGCTTTCCGGGATATAGACCCCCGCCCCGACGCGCGCCGGGTCTGGCTCGGATGTCTTGATGCAGCTACCGTCAGTGTACGCTACTGTGGTCCATTCGGTGATGGCCATCCGTGGTAGCGTGGTGGAGTGGTGTGTGAGTTGGTGTTGGCTGCGTGTGTGCCCCAGCGTGGGTAGAGTCCCGTCGAGCGGGAGGCGGAGGTGCTGTTTGTGGCCACTGGGGAGAGTGGCTGGCTGTTTTTGATTGTGGGGTCTGCGAAGGAGAGGGTGTGTCTCCCTGTCCGGGTGTAGGGCAGTGGCTGTGCTAGCCATCCACCCTTGTGGGTTGCCTTTCGTGGTGAGTAGTTGCCCTGCCTCATTCCATATGACGTAGACGAGGAGGGTGGCGTGTTTGCCATGTTTGGAGCAGTTGGTATTGGTGAGGGGTATGCTGGCCAGGTGCTGGCAGTACTCTGGGTACCGTCTCAAGGTGTCAATGTGCTTGGGATAAGAGATGCCCTTCTTACCAGGGATCAACATGATGGTGGCCATGGCCTCCTCCTGGTGTGCTGAGTGTATAGCATGGTTGACGCATTTCAAGGCCACCGCATCATCGGCTGGTACATTCCATGTGGATAGCCCAGTGTGACGTACAAGTAGGCAGTTGTGGTGTGCCCCAAAGGCCGTGTCATTGATGTCGGGGCTCCAGTAGGTAGTGGTTTCCGGTCTAACTGTGAGTGGATCAGCCCACCTTTGGACGGTACTTGGAAAGCTTCGTGTGGTTTGTAGGGTGGTGAGGGCTTTGTCTTGTGCCAGTCTCATGGGGTGGCGGCTGCTCTGTGTGTCCTGTCTCCTGAGGAGGGCCACCAGTTCTGTGGCCAGGTTGCGTGTGTGTGGTGTGTGTTGTAGCCAAGCGTGTAAGTGTTGGTGTTGTTGTTTGGTTATAAGGCCTATTGTGCGGCCCGACTCATCGTGAACCGTTACATGTTGCACTAGGTCGTGCTTGGGCATGATGGGCTCTCCCGTGCTGAGGTTCATCGCGGGGGTGGTCATGTGGGGGTGCAGTTGGAGGAAGGTTTCGCATTTGCCCGTCCCGACGATGTCCGTCTGCGGGTTGATGGGGTACGTGTGGAAGGTGGCCTTCGAGTGAAGGTTGGTGCACCGGGGTAGCCAGGTGTGCGGGTCCGGCAGTCCCTGCCGGGTGTGTGTTGGCAGCTGTGTGTCAGGCCGCGCGTATCTAGCTTCTTGTATCCTCTTATTTTCCTCTTCATAGTCGCTGCGTCGCGCCAGGTAGTCCAGGTGTGCCGTGATGAGAGGTGCCGGTTCGAGGGTGGGGCGCCAGTGAACTCGTATAAGGTCCGAGTGCGCTGACAGACGCATAGTCGTTTTGAACTCGTTGCTGCCGAACTTGCATATTGGGCACAGCCAGTGGCCTGGTTCTTTGTGTCCCGACAGGAGGGCTTCCTCAAGGCAGGCTGGGTGGTAGGCCCTCTTGCAGTTGTGGCACATTGGGCTGTCTCCTCTTGGTAGCCAGCATAGCTCACATGTGCATACGTCTTTAGCCTCTTCCCTGCTGATGGGTTCTATGTGTGTGGGTGTATAGCCTTCTTCTGCACATAGTGGTTATGCCCATCTATCTATGATTGTGGGCTTCCAATGCACCTTGTAGTAGCTTTCTTTGTTGATGCCGTCCCATTGCCATCCATCTATGTTGGTGATGGCCTCTTGGTGTCCGTACATGGCCCCTAGTATACTGCCGAGGTCCTTGGGTTTACAACGGCAGGCTTTATCCACCTTCCAGCTGGAGAGCCCTGGAAGGTCAAGGCCAACTGTGCGCACTATATCCTTCGGGATAGTCTGTATCTGTCTGCCCTCAGTGTTCCGTTTCGTGCCCGCCTTGTGTCGGGCAGGTTTCGTTGGGGGCGATTGGGTTTCCCTGTTCTCTCGCCTTAGCAGCCGGGAGCTACTCTTGATGTCTTCCTGGGCTGCGGGCTGTTGTGTTGCATGTTCGGTCACGTGCGTCGCTTCGGTCGGTGTGGGCTTCTTGGCAGTCACGTACGCCCTAATATCAGCGTAGCGGTGTTTTGTGTCTTCCTCGACGTCGGTTGGTGCAAGCTCCGTCAGACCCGCGGCCCATGGCTTAATGAGTCTTTGCGCAGCGGGCAGGTCTAGGGTGGTGTCTCGTTTGGCTGCGATGTTTTTCGCTTCTGTTGTGGTTGGGCATCTGTCCTGGGTCGCCATGGTCGTTAGTCTGTTGAGGGCGATATAGTGCTTTTGTTGGACTTTGTTGTGGAAGCGTTCTTTAAGCATCTGTCCTGATATGATGTAGGTATGGCCAGCGATGGTGTGTTGGAGCTCTGTGGCATGTCGGATGCCCAAGCTTTTGAGGCACGTCATGCAAGCACTAACTATGTCGAGTGGAAGGGGGCTGGTATTCTGTGTGATGAGTTGTCCAAGCAGTTTGGTTTCCCTAGGGTAGAGTTCTTGTCCTTCCTGGGTGGCAGTGAGCTGCGCCGTGGTGGCATGTAGGAGTTGTCTGGCTCGTAGGGTGTGTCGCAGCATAATGAGCATGCGGTGTCCATGCTTGGCAGCTTGAGCGTAGAGCCAAGTGATCTGTTTGTGTAGCATGCATCTGGTTATGTGGGCATGTGTGGTGTCTGTGGACTGGAGGCTGTGTAGGAGGGCTGTAGTGTTTCTGGTATGGTACTCTTTGGCGGTTGAGCTGATGCCAAGGCCGAGCTTGTCGATGTCCTCCCTGACAACGGCATTGGGTGTGCCTAATGGGAGTCTGAGTTTTTTCTTAATACATTGATTAATTGCTCTGTCGTAGAGGTCTAGGTCTCCCGGTGTGCATGGGGCTACGCAGAAGCTATAGGCCAGACTGGGGATGATGGCTGTCTTGATGATGTGGATGGCTTGTCTGGCGCTAGCGAATGAGCGTCGTAGTCTTTCTAGCTTCTGTCTAAGTTGTGTCATCATGGCTATGTGTTGTGGTTTCCAGTTGAGTGTCATGGTAAGTAATACACCAAGGTAAGTGAAGGGGGAGGTCGGTTTGAGGTAGGTGACAGGTTTCCCTTGTAGCGTTACGGCTTGCAGTTCTCTACGGGCTTGCTTTTCCGCTTCTGCCATGGTGCTGCATCTGCCGGATTGGTGCGCTTTGTGGAGCGCCGCTGTGGCGAGGGTTTTGCTGTGGGATACGATTAGGTGGCCCCAGTCCGAGTAGGCGGAGAGCTTGTCTGCCTGACAGCGTAGGTTGCTGATCGAGTTGCATAG
>JASKMD010000031.1:9418970-9482845 GCA_030144725.1 Haematococcus lacustris
TACCCTCCCGGTGCAGTTGAGATCAAGCACCGGGATTGTAGGGTGTGCCTGCCAGCGGCCCGGCCGCGATGAGTGCGAGTGTGACTGCCGTATTTAGGGCAGACACCCGGCAGTCGTAGGCACCCTGAACTGGTGTCCGCGTCTGCCCGTGCTCTTCCAACAGGTAGGCGCAAGGTTGCGCAAGGTTGACGCAAGGTTGCGCGTTAGCAGTTGTGGCAGATCAATGTAACTACCCTGAACTGGTGTCCGCGTCTGCCCGTGCTCTTCCAACAGGTTATGGGCCCACGCGCTGACGCGCGATAGGACTCCAGTAAGTTGCTGGCTAGGGTTCGTGTGGTTGACAGCCCAGTCGATCAGCGATGGCAACTTCTCCTGCTTCAGCCTCCGGCAATCAGGCCACCATTCTCGATGACGACAACTGGCCAATTTGGAGCATCCGCACCGAAGGCCTGCTAATCGAAGCAGGCCTCTGGTCCGTCGTCGCCGACGGCGTCACCCCCTTACCCACCGCGCCAGCAGCTAACGCCACTCAGCAAGAGCAGACTGCGTATGCTGCTGAGCTAGCCAGATCTCGCGCGGACAGCGCGCTGGACCGCAAAGCCAAAGCCTTTGTCCAGCGGCACGTCTCTAACCTCCACATCTTCACTGTCAAGTCTGCAGACTCAGCGCAAGACGCCTGGCAAACCCTCGAATCTCAGTTCACCGAATCGTCAGTCGCGCGACAGTCGCAGCTTCAGCAGCAACTCAGTCTCCTGCGCATGGAGCCCGGCGAGTCAGTAGCGCGCTTCTATGCGCGTTTGCAGCAGCTGCTTACAGAGCTGGAAGCCTGCAACTGTGAGACATCTGAGTCCACAGTGGTACTCGCCATTCTAGCAGCCCTACCGCCTGAGTATGAAAGCACAGTCGAAAGGCTGCGCTATGATCAGACCAGCGCCGACCTAAAAGTCGAGCGCATCAAGCGTGTGCTGCTGACTAAGGAGGCTGACCTACTCAGCAAGCAGATGCAGCAGCAACTCAGCACCTCCTCATCCTCACTCTGGTCCTACTCCTCCCCTTCTGATAGCAGGGGGGCTGGTAGCTCAGGCGGACAGGGGGGCAGGGGCAGGTTCAGACTACCTCCAGCAGCAGCAGCAGCAGCAGCAGCAGCAGCAGGCCAGAGCACAGTCGCCTGACAGGTCCACCAGGGATGTCAGCTCACATGCTCACCTGACCTGCAACTACTGTGCTAAGCCTGGCCACATCATGTCTGAATGTTTCACCTTTGACAGGGACCAGCGCAACCGCATGAGGACCCTATTCAGCAACCCTGCCAAACCCAGCAGCCCAGGCAGACGACCCAGTCCAGGCAGGAGCTCCAGCCCAGCCAGGACATCCAGCCCCAGCAGAGGCAGGGCCCAGACCCCTGGCAGAGCAGCAGCTCAGAGCCCATCCAGGGGAGCCAGCCTGTTCACCTGCTCCACTGCTGCTGCTGATGGATGATGATGATGATGATCTTGATGATGTCCTCATGCAGATGGTGCAGCCCAGACTAAACTTCAACAGCGACCTGTACAGCCCTTTCTGCATTGACTCAGGAGCCTCACAGCACATCCTGAAGGACCTGCAGTTCTTCTACAACTACACTCCCTTTGCGCCAGACAAGCACAGGCCTGTAAGGCTGGCAGCTGAGGGCCACAGGGTCTGGGCAGTTGGGTCAGGCAGTGTGTTCCTCAGCACCAAGCGTGGCTCCTGGTTCCTCAACCATGCTTTGTATGTACCTGACAGCAAGCAGAACTTCATCTCAGTGACAGCTGCAACAGACGATGGCAGCAGCTTTCTATTCCGTGGTGATGTGTGCCAGATCAGCTGCAATCAGTTTGGCAGCATGCTCAGGGTCAATGCGCACAAGGTCAGAAACTCTTACATCCTGGCTGCTGTTCCCATGCCAGATGGACCTGACACAGATTCTGAGCAGGAGCAGGGTGCCAAGCTGTATGGCATCCAGCAGTCAGCTCTACAGCCTGACCCCAGAGTAAAGCTGGAGCTCCTGACCAACGTGCCTGCGCCCTCTGCCAACAGCACCACCTCCAACTCTCCCCAGGTGTGGCACCAGCGCCTGTGTCATACTTCCTATGATGCTCTGGCACGCATGCAGTCAGCAGGCATGGTGTCAGGTGTACCTGTCACAGCCGCACAATTCCGAGCAGCTGCCTCAGATCCAGCTGTGTGTGTGGGCTGTGTCAAGGGCAAGCAGCACAAGAATGTTGCATTTGCTGGACCACCCCCCAATGCAGCACCAGTGACAGCTCCCCTAGGGCTGATCCACATGGATGTCTGTGGCCCCATGCATGCCAGGGCCAGAGACGGCAGCCTGTATGTGGCTACTTTCCTTGATGAGTACACAAAGCTTTCTGTGTGTGTGCCCATCAGCAGCAAGGCTCAGGTGCCAGACACAGTCAGAACAGTCATTGAAGAGCTTGAGACCCAGTCAGGCTACCGCTGCAAGGCCATCCGAACAGACAATGGCACAGAATACGTCAACAGCCGCATGAGGGAATACTGTGCCAGCAAAGGCATAGTGCACCAGCACTCAGCCCCCTACAGCCCCCAGCAGAACGGTGCAGCTGAACGCCTGAACAGAACCATCTTTGAAAAAGCTCGCAGCATCATCCACTCAGCCGATATCTCACTCAGCTTCTGGGCACATGCTGTCAAGTTTGCCAATCATGTCAGATGCCTGCTTCCTGTGTCAGGCCAGCCGCTCACACCTTGGGAGGCCTTCTACGGTGTCAAACCTGATCTGTCTGGTCTCAGAGTGTTTGGCTGCAGAGTCTGGCTCCACATTCCTGATCACCAGCGCAGCAAGCTGCAAGCCAAATCAGTTGAAGGCCTGTTCATAGGCTATGAGCCTGGCTCTAAGGCGTACAGGGTACTGGTCAATGGCAGAGAGACATGCAGCAAGGACATAGTGTTTGACGAGCTGTCAGTTCTGCAGCCTACTCGCCAGCAAGACCAGCCAGCACAACCTGTGTTTCTCTTACCCCTCCCACCCAGCCCTACAACCCCCTCTGAGCCACTGTCCCCAGCAGCTCCTGCTGAAGGGGGCAACAGTCTGCAGCAGACCAGCAGCAGTAGCTCTGAGGACAGTGGGAGCAGCAGCAGCAGCATCAGCAGGCCAGGCAGCAGTGCACAGCGACCACAGTCCAGACCCCTGGAAGGCGTAGGGGCACATCAGGACAGCAGCAGCTCAGACTCTCCACCCAGTGAGCAAGAACCCAGTCAGCAAGTCAGCCTCACTGCCAGATATGAGCCAGGCTCCCACATGTGGCACCAACAGCAACTGGAGCTCATCAGCAAGCTACCCAGACCAGGAATAGGCAGATTCAGCCTTCGTTCTATGCCTCTAGCCAGGGAGACAGTGGGAGCACAACCAGCTGCAGCACCAGCAGCAGCAAGACCAGCAGCACCAGCTGCAGCACCAGCAGCAGCAAGACCAGCAGCACCATCTGCAGCACCAGTAGCAGCAAGACCAGCAGCAGTCAGACCGTCAGCATCATCTGCAGCACCAACAGCAGCAAGACCGGCAGCACCAGCAGCTAGACCAGCAGCAGCAGCAAGACCAGGCTTGGCACAGCCTGCGCTCCGTGTTCCTCTGATCCCAACATCAGCAACAGCAAGACAGGCAGCACCTGCAGTGCACCCCTCTATGCCCATGCCTCCTGCACCTGATCCACGGCCTGCCTCACCTGAAGCACCTGCTGCACCCGTGCCACGGCGCAACCCATCCAGAGAGAGGCACCGACCTGAGAGGTTCAGGGACTCTGACTTGTTTGCCATGAATGTGTCAGACTCTCCTGTCAATGACACACCCACTGTGGCAGAGGCTCTGGCAGGTCCCATGGCAGACCTGTGGATTGAAGCCATGAATGCTGAGCTGGCCTCCCTGCATGCCAACCAAACATGGTGCCTTGAAGAGCGTCCTGCCAATGCACGTGTGCTGCCTACCAAATGGGTACTCAAAGTGAAGCGTGATGCTGCAGGGAACATTGAGAAGCTGAAGGCCAGGCTAGTGGCAAAGGGGTTCTATCAACAATCAGGTGTGGATGTAGGAGATGTCTATGCACCTGTCAGCAAGCACACCACACTGCGCACCCTCCTGGCCAAGGCAGCAGCTGAAAACATGGAGATTCATCAGTTAGACTTTGAGACAGCCTTCCTGAACGGCAAGCTAGAGCCAGGGGAGGTTATCTATGTGCAGCAGCCAGAGGGCTTTGAGGAGGGCAGCACTAACACTGTGTGCCGCCTGCAGAAGGCCCTGTATGGACTGAGGCAGGCCCCTAGGGCGTGGCATGCTAGGCTGTGTGAGGAGCTGCTGAGCATGGGCTTCAAGGCCTCTGAGGCAGACCCTGCCCTGTTTACCCTGCAGCTGAGCACTGGCATGGTGTACCTGCTAGTGTATGTGGACGACTGCCTTCTGTGCACCCAGCAGGGGGACACCGCAGGCTTGGCTCACGTGAAGAAGCAGCTGTCCTCAGCATTCAAACTGAAGGACTTGGGTGAGGCACGGTGGTTCCTAGGGATGCAGCTAACCAGAGACAGGGCTGAGGGCACCATCAAGCTTGACCAGCACAAGTTCATCCAGGAGCTGGTTACAGCCAACAGCAAGTCAGCAGCTCACAGCAAGCCTCTGCCCATGGCTCCTGCTGTTAAGCTAGTCAGGGAAGGGGATGCATTGGACACAACTCTGCATCATTACAGTGCCCTGGTGGGCAGTCTGCTTTACCTGACCTGCTGCACACGGCCAGACATTGCATTTGCTGTGGGCGCCTTGGCCAGGCACATGTCTGCACCCACTAAGCAGCACTGGGCAGCAGCCTGCAGTGTGCTATGTTACCTGAAGGGCACAGCAGATCAAGGACTCCTGTTTGGTGGTGTGTCAGGGCTGCAGGGCTTCTCTGATGCAGACTATGCAGGGGACAAGGACACAGCCAGAAGCACCACTGGGTATATCTTCACTCTGAATGGGGGTGCCATTAGCTGGTCCAGCCGCCTGCAGCCGACTGTGGCTATGTCAACAGCAGAAGCAGAATATATGGCAGCTTCCAGCGCAGCCAAGGAGGCTCTGTGGCTGCGCAAGCTCATGAGGGATCTGCAGCTGGATGCCAGCTGTGTGCACCTGGGCTGTGACAATCAGGCAGCCATTCAGCTCTTGCACAACCCCATGGCCACCTCCAGGGCTAAGCACATAGATGTGCACCACCACTTTGTCAGAGAGCGCATCAGCAGGGGTGAGGTAGCTTTCCACTACTGCCACACCTCCAGCATGCTGGCAGATATTCTCACCAAGCCCTTGGCAGCAGTCCAGTTTAACATGGGCAAGCAAGGATGTGGAGTGTTCAGCTGAACAGGCACAGGTCTTATCTGATCTGAAACAGCCTGTGGTATCCAGCCTGGAATGCGAATCAGGACTGGAGCATGGAAGGATTCTGGGCACAGGCCTGTCTGCCTGTTAACAGCCTGTTGATCTTAGCATGGTGTGCTATTGCCCTGATCTGAGAAGTTGCCCGCAGTTGTTTGCTTGGCTCAGGCTTGCATGCCTGCTAACCGCCAGTAGCTTGCTTAAACAGTTGTTGGAAGCGCAAAGTTGTTGCTCTCACCTAGCCAAACCTCTGAGTGGGAGTGTTAGTTGCATACCCTCCCGGTGCAGTTGAGATCAAGCACCGGGATTGTAGGGTGTGCCTGCCAGCGGCCCGGCCGCGATGAGTGCGAGTGTGACTGCCGTATTTAGGGCAGACACCCGGCAGTCGTAGGCACCCTGAACTGGTGTCCGCGTCTGCCCGTGCTCTTCCAACAGGTAGGCGCAAGGTTGCGCAAGGTTGACGCAAGGTTGCGCGTTAGCAGTTGTGGCAGATCAATGTAACTACCCTGAACTGGTGTCCGCGTCTGCCCGTGCTCTTCCAACAAACCCTGTAGCCAAACGTCGCAGGACCCTGTAGGCGTGCGGCAGAACCCTGTAGCCAAACGTCGCAGGACCCTGTAGGCGTGCGGCAGAACCCTGTAGCCAAACGTCGCAGGACCCTGTAGGCGTGCGGCAGGACCCTGTAGACAAACGTCGCAGGACCCTGTAGGCGTGCGCCAGGACCCTGTAGCCAAACGTCGCAGGACCCTGTAGGCGTGCGGCAGAACCCTGTAGCCAAACGTCGCAGGACCATGTAGGCGTGCGGCTGAACCCTGTAGCCAAACGTCGCAGGACCCTGTAGGCGTGCGGCAGAACCCTGTAGCCAAACGTCGCAGGACCCTGTAGGCGTGCGGCAGAACCCTGTAGCCAAACGTCGCAGGACCCTGTAGGCGTGCGGCAGGACCCTGTAGCCAAATGTCGCAGGACCCTGTAGGCGTGCGGCAGGACCCTGTAGCCAAACGTCGCAGGACCCTGTAGGCGTGCGGCAGGACCCTGTAGCCAAACGTCGCAGGACCCTGTAGGCGTGCGGCAGGACCCTGTAGACAAACGTCGCAGGACCCTGTAGGCGTGCGCCAGGACCCTGTAGCCAAACGTCGCAGGACCCTGTAGGCGTGCGGCAGAACCCTGTAGCCAAACGTCGCAGGACCCTGTAGGCGTGCGGCAGAACCCTGTAGCCAAACGTCGCAGGACCCTGTAGGCGTGCGGCAGAACCCTGTAGCCAAACGTCGCAGGACCCTGTAGGCGTGCGGCAGGACCCTGTAGCCAAACGTCGCAGGACCCTGTAGGCGTGCGGCAGAACCCTGTAGCCAAACGTCGCAGGACCCTGTAGGCGTGCGGCAGGACCCTGTAGCCAAACGTCGCAGGACCCTGTAGGCGTGCGGCAGGACCCTGTAGCCAAACGTCGCAGGACCCTGTAGGCGTGCGGCAGGACCCTGTAGCCAAACGTCGCAGGACCCTGTAGGCGTGCGGCAGGACCCTGTAGCCAAACGTCGCAGGACCCTGTAGGCGTGCGGCAGGACCCTGTAGCCAAACGTCGCAGGACCCTGTAGGCGTGCGGCAGAACCCTGTAGCCAAACGTCGCAGGACTCTGTAGGCGTGCGGCAGAACCCTGTAGCCAAACGTCGCAGGACCCTGTAGGCGTGCGGCAGAACCCTGTAGCCAAACGTCGCAGGACCCTGTAGGCGTGCGGCAGGACCCTGTAGACCTGTGTCGCAGGACCCTGTAGGCGTGCGGCAGGACCCTGTAGACGTATGTCGTAGGACCCTGTAGGCGTGCGGCAGGACCCTGTAGACATCTGTCGTAGGACCCTGTAGCCGTGCGACAGAATCCTGTGACCTATGACTTTGTGGTGTGGTGCCAGGACCCTGTGGTGTGGTGCCAGGACCCTGTGGGCCAGGACCCTGTGGTGAGGTGCCATGACCCTGTGGTGAGGTGCCAGGACCCTGTGGTATCAGGACCCTGTAGTGTGGTACCAGGACCCTGTGGGCCAGGACCCTGTGGTGAGGGACCAGGACCCTGTGGTTCCAGGACCCTGTCATGTGGTACCAGGACCCTGTTGGCCAGGACCCTGTGGTGTGGTGCCAGGACCCTGTGGTGAGGTGCCAGGACCCTGTGGTGCCAGGACCCTGTGGTGAGGTGCCAGGACCCTGTGGGCCAGGACCCTGTAGGTGTGCAGCATGACCCTGTGGTGAGGTACCAGGACCCTGTGGTGCCAGAACCCTGTGGTGTGGTGCCAGGACCCTGTGTGCCAGAACCCTGTGGTCAGGTGCCAGGACCCTGTAGGTGTGCAGCAGGACCCTGTGGTGAGGTACCAGGACCCTGTGGTGCCAGAACCCTGTGGTGAGGGGCCAGGACCCTGTGAGCCAGAACCCTGTGGTGTGGTGCCAGGACCCTGTGTGGAAAGGCACTCATCGTAGGACCCTGTACAGGGTCCTGGCACACATGGTCGAAAGCATCCAAACGGGGTCAACAGGACCAACCACAAGCTATGTAGGAATCCTAACATGGTTCTATCACATAGGGATGCAAGGAATGATTAAAACATCTACACTCATCAGGTACACAGGACCCTGTACCGGGTCCTACGACCATGATGACGCTAGGAACCGGTACAGGGTCCTAGGACACGGGCCAGAGCTCATCACTGGCTGGGACTTTTTGCATGCCACCTACTAGGTTGGGCAGCTGTAACCACCCTTTACAACCTCTCATACTCACATTTCATGAAAATTCACTTTGGTCACACGGTGCCAACTCCCTTAGCCAAAATCGGGGTCACAGCCCCACACCTGGCCCAACAACTCGACACCGAGTGAGAATTACACTTTGGCCCAAGAGAGTCTTGTCATCCTCTAGGTCACAGCAACCCACATACCAAGTTTCAGACCTCAACTCTCAGGTTTTTCAAGCCAGTCAGGCCTTAATTTGCACGAGTGGCCGAACTGTCCTCAATTCGCGGCACGCTTCTAGGGGCCACCTAGCCATGCAGCCAACGTTCGGCCTTGCCGACAACCCCACAGCCTTGCAAATGTGAGCCCCCGACATAGCTAGCACCTTAGTAGCAAGATCTCACTAGCGTCCCGCCTCGAAGACATTTAAGCAGCTAAGAGCGCACAACCTCGCCACTTATTTAGCATGCAACATAGTCACGCAGCGCTACGCAACCGTAGCCGTCATTTTATTGGCTCTTGCTACTAGCCTCTTGCTACCAGCTTCCGTTGCTGTCAGCCAAAACCCTCCCATGCCCCTTGTTTGTTGCAGGTCTGACCCCTCTCTCACTCACCAGCCTAAAGCCTGGGGCGGGAGCCAAGAGCAACAGCAACAACCAGCATGAGGAGACGGGGGAGGAGGTTGAGTCAGCCCTCGCACTTCGCACCTCACATTCGCAGCAGTGGCAGCAGTGGCGCATTACTTGCATGTTGCTATGCAACCAATAGCTCTCCCAAGCTGATGCCTCCCCTCCCGCTCCCCCTTCTGCCATCCCCCCCTTCCGGCTTGAGACCCCTGCTGCCCTCCTCCCCTTCTCCCAGCCCCTCCCCTCCCCATCGCAGCCCCCGTCTTGGGCATGCACTACCTCCCAAGCCATCATTAGCTCCCTCTCCCTCACTATCATCGTCCCTCTCCCTCCCCCTTTCCCCACGGATAAGCGTCACACAGTCAAGAATGGTCACACTCCTACTACAGCAAATGGTAACCTCAGCCCCCAGCTAACCTTGCAGTTATGTGCCTCTATGTACCCAGTCTAAACGCTTGCATGCCCCTTGTTTGTTGCAGGATCAATAGTCACACCCTTCACCCTCTGCCCCGCCACACTTCCCTCACCCTACTAACCTCCCCCCACCTGCACTATGATGCAACCCCCTCCCTACCTACCTACCGTCAAGACTGGAGATGGCCCCCCACCCCCCTGAACCACCCAAGCCATCAGTAGCAGTCAGGAGCCCAGGAGGTATAGCGACTAGACAGACTAGGCTACAAGCGACTAGACATAGGCTACTACAACCATACTCCCCACCCCATCGTGGTCATAGCACTTTGATCCATGCAGGTGCAACATGGCGTGCGTTAAGGGAGGCTATGAGGCAGGTTGTGCATGGAGCAAGCCGCCATGAGTCGACTGTTATGTGGTACTGCGACGATGCAGCCCCTGTATACTTGCAGTCAGGAGCAGCAGCCAAGTGCAGCCAGGAGCAGCGGCCAACAAACAGCCAAGGGGAACAGCCAAGATGTGCAGCAAGGAGGCTCATGTAGGAGCCGCCGCCATAAGTCATGCGGTGCAGCTACCTAGGTGGCACATGACGTGAGCAGCTGCCATGAGGCAGGTGGTGCATGACATGTGCAGCCAGAAGTCAGCTGCTGTGTGGTAGGTGAAGCGGGGCGTATGCAACCAGGAGCTTGGAGCCCAGCCTAGCTATGTTGTTACTTTGTAGTTGTGGTGGCAATCACCTCGTTGTGTGTTGTGTTGTCCCCTTGTTGTGGTGTTGTTGTTGTCGCCTTTCTTTCAAGACATGTGCTCAACATCCCCGTGAAGTGATGGTGCATCATGCAGGTGTTTAGCAATCCATAAGTTAGTAAGTCAACATGGTTAGTTAGTTTAGTAAGTCAGCACTGAAAGTTAGTCGGTCAACACTAAAAGTTACTCAGTCAGCACTGAAAGTTAGGTAGTCAGCGCTAACACTGGGTCAGTCAGCACTAGCAGTGACTTTGTCAGCACTGAAAGTTAGTCAGTCACCACTGGAAGTTAGGTAGTCAGCACTGAAAGTTAGTGAGTTTAAGTCAGTCAGCACTAAAAGTTAGTTAGTCAGCACTGAAAGTGGGTCAGTCAGCATTGCAAGTAAGGTAGTCAGCACTGAAAGTTAGTCAGTCAGCACTAAAAGTTAGGTAGTCAGCAATGACAATGGGCCAGTCAGCAATGACTGTTAGGTAGTCAGCACTGAAAGTTAGGTAGTCAGCACTGGCAGTTAGGTAGTCAGCACTAAATGTTAGGTAGTCAGCATTGAAAGTGGGTCAGTCAGCACTGAAAGTTAGGCAGTTGGCACTGAAAGTGGGTCAGTCAGCACCAGCAGTTACTTTGTCAGCACTGAAAGTTGGTCAGTCAGCACTGAAAGTTAGCAAGTCACCACTGAAAGTTAGTCAGCACAGAAAGTTAGGTAGTCAGCACTGAAAGTGGGTCAGTCAGCACTGAAAAATAGGTAGTCAGCACTGACAGTGGGTCAGTCAGCACTGACAGTGGGTCAGTCAGCACTGACAATGGGTCAGTCAGCACTGAATGTTAGTCAGTCAGCACTGATAATGGGTCAGTCAGCACTGAAAGTGGGTCAGTCAGCACTGAATGTTAATCAGTCAGCGCTGATAACTAATCAGTCAGCACTGATAATGGGTCAGTCAGCACTGAAAGTGGGTCAGTCAGCACTGAATGTTAATCAGTCAGTGCTGATAATTAATCAGTCAGCACTGATAATGGATCAGTCAGCACTGAAAGTGGGTCAGTCAGCACTGATAATTAATCAGTCAGCACTGAATGTTAGTCAGTCAGCACTGATAATGGGTCAGTCAGCACTGAAACTTAATCAGTCAGCACTGACAATGGATCAGTCAGCACTGAAAGTGGGTCAGTCAGCACTGAATGTTAATCAGTCAGTGCTGATAATTAATCAGTCAGCACTGATAATGGATCAGTCAGCACTGAAAGTGGGTCAGTCAGCACTGACAATGGGTCAGTCAGCACTGAATGTTAGTCAGTCAGCACTGATAATGGGTCAGTCAGCACTGAAACTTAATCAGTCAGCACTGACAATGGATCAGTCAGCACTGAAAGTGGGTCAGTCAGCACTGAATGTTGGTAAGTCAGCACTGATAATTAATCAGTCAGCACTGACATTTAACTTATCAGCACTGAAACGGGTCAGTCAGCACTGAAAGTGGGTCAGTCAGCACTGACTTGGGGATCTGTCAGTACTGACAACTCTGTATCTCCTCAGCCCGATTTTTCCTCGATTTTAGGTTTTCACCATAACTCTTACAATGTTGTAAAAATGCTACGTGCCAAGTTTCATGTCAAAATATTGAACTTTGCGTGTGCTAGTTTCTACGAGTGAGAGGCATGGGAGGAAAGATGCAGGGTTGAAAGGCAAGCCAGGATGGAGTTGGTGCAAGCTGTTAAGGCAGCGAGGAGGGCTGAGCAGAAGGCAGCGAGGGCATTAGCTGCAGCGGATAAGAAGGAGGCAATGGCAGCAGCAAGGAAGGCAAAGGCAGATGGTGCGGAAATGCAAGCAGCAACAGCAGCAACGGCACCAGTAGTAGTGGCAGAAGGGGAAGGGAGTGAGGAAGGTGGCAAGGCCAAGCGTCAGGCTGGGAGTGCCTTGCATGCGCGAGGTGGGAAGAGGAGGCGAAAGGGAGACCAGACATGAGCATTGGGGTTTGCTTAGGATGTGCTTGTGCATGAACCTGGGATGTGTCATAGACATGGAGTATTGAAATGTTGCGACTGTTGGATGAATGCCTGAACACCTGTATGATGAGTTCACTTACAACTGATGAGCATCGTCCCTTAACACAGTCATGAACACACTACTGAACACTGCTGAACAAGGTGCTGAACATTGCTGAACGCTTCAGAACGCTTCTGAACGCTTTTGAACGGCTTGCTGAACATTGTTGAACATGGGTGAACATGGGTGAACATTGCTGAAAACATTGCTGAACATTGCTGAACATTGCTGAACGGATCTGAACATTGCTGAACATTGCTGAACATTGCTGAACATGGGTGAACATGGGTGAACATTGCTGAACACATTGTTTAACATATTGCTGAACATTGCTGAACATTGCTGAACATTGCTGAACGGATCTGAACATTGCTGAACATTGCTGAACATTGCTTAACATGGGTGAACATGGGTGAACATGGGTGAACATTGCTGAACACATTGTTTAACATATTGCTGAACATTGCTGAACATTGCTGAACATTGCTGAACATTGCTGAACATTGCTGAACATTGCTGAACATTGCTGAACATTGCTGAATGGGCTGCTGAACATTGCTGAACATGGGTGAACATTGCTGAACGGGCGTCTGAACATTGCTGAACATTGCTGAACATTGCTGAACAGACGCCACGGGCCGCCGAGTCCCAGCCTTTGACCTTTTTGATCTGGTTTTTTTTGGGCTGGAATGCTTACATCACAAGCTACCAATGGGCAAATTTTCAACCAAAACAACCAAGGTCGGTCTAGGCGCCTGGCTGCTAATTCCTACGAGTGCCAGGACCAATCCTGGTGGAAGGCAAGTAGCTGACATCTTACGTGCATAGTCTACCATGCCCTACCATACCACGTACCATGCCTTACCTTCCAAGCTTCATATTGCCACCTACACCTCCTGATAGCAGGACGTTAACGAGCACGCTCGGAGCAGCAGAATGAGCGTTGAATCGCAAAACTCGACTTGTAAGGATCGCTCAACGCAGGCTATGGAAGTAGACGGTAAGCCAAAGAGAAGGCTTGCCGCAATCCTAACCTGCGTCTGGCTGTTGTGCGCGTGTTGGTGCTGGGGTGCGGCAAGCTTGGGTGGCACAAGTGGCCACCCAGCCCCGCACTTGTCAGACCAACACGGCGCCGTTGAGGGTTCGCCCCACGGTAGCTACGCAAACAGTTTTGGCCCCTGGCCAACGTTCCTCCTAAATATGCCCCCATTTCTCTACCCTATGGAAAGCCACGTTGATGGACACGTTACGAATGGCGCCCTCTGCCCCCCGATCGCAGTCAAGTACAAACTGACATCGACCTCGGACACTACGCACTCCCTGCTGGATGCCACGCGCACCCGTAAGGCAATCTTTACAAGCAGCAACCCGGTCTACGCCAAGCTTCTCACCAAGGCCAGGGAGGCCTACAAGAGCCCAGCAGCGCCGACTATCCCTGGCTGCCGCGCTCGGGATACACGGTACAACAGCTACACCACCCAGGAGTTTGAGGATGCGATAGCTGCAGTGGAGCGCGCCAAGGTCAACACCGCTGTCCTGGCCCCGTACACTTTCCTTTACGACACCAACACGGTGGTGCTGAAGGACCTCACTGCGGCCTTCAAAGAAGGTAACACCTGTCCGATCCCAAGCTGCAGAAACCATACCAAAACCTTACCTGCAACAGGAAAGCACAAACCTTGGCACATATACTTGCACAACACGCGTTGGCCTGACACACATCTTGACAAGGCTGTACGCATCCAATGTTTACCACACATGCTCTGGATACCTGATATCAATGCCACCTCGCCACATGAACACACTATGGGTGCCAATCACACCATGCTCCTGGTTGCAGACATCCTGAGAAAGGTCGATGCGGTCTTAAGCAGCATGGGCTGCGAGGAATACACGCTCAACGAGGTGCCCTACAAACTGGGAGGAATGGACACCATGGAGCTGGTAGTGGAAGCCACCCATGAGGAAGAGGAGGTCCGCAGAGCTGCCATGCTGGGGCTGGTTGGGGCTGCCATATCCACAGGCGGGCTGCTCTCTATGCTGCCATGCACCCAGCCCCTCTCCTCCACCAGCAGCACTACACAGAAAGGTTCCTAAATTGGCTAGGCATATATTGGCCGTTCTCCCATTTCCGCTCTTAAACACGCATGCCTCCTTTCATACACGGTCGTTAGAGGTTATGAGGACGCTGTGAGTCGGTTTGCGGCGGACTACCGCGTTTTGTCGGCTGAGATGAGGCTGCCGCCGGTTACACCCGTTTGAACCCTACCGGCCGTTAAGGTCCCGCGTGCACGAGCGCGACGAAATACCCATGCGAGCGCGGCCCTTCTAGACACCTTGGTGGGTACCCAATGTAGCGCAGTTGGTGCGCTTTGGTTTATTGCTACCCTTTGGCCGCGGTCTTGCGTTGAAAATGTTCTCTCTCACACTCGCGCCGATTAAGGCCGGAAGTCGCCTACGTCATTTCTTCCCGGGAGGCATACTGCAGATAGCCCCATGAAAGGCCGACTCATCGCCGTTGTAATCATTGAAAAACTCAAAGTTGCTGCGATGTTATAACCATTTGAAAAGTTACCTAACCCTGTACCGGGTCCTACCGACCCTGTACAGGGTCCTAGGCCACAGGGTTCTGCCGCACGGCTACAGGGTCCTGCGACACATTCTCACAGGGTTCTGCCGCACGGCTACAGGGTTTTGCGACACGTTCTCACAGGGTTTTGCCGCACGGCTACAGGGTTTTGCGACACTTTCTCACAGGGTTCTGCCGCACGGCTACAGGGTTTTGCGACACGTTCTCACAGGGTTCTGCCGCACGGCTACAGGGTTTTGCGACACGTTCTCACAGGGTTTTGCCGCACGGCTACAGGGTCCTGCGACACTTTCTCACAGGGTTCTGCCGCACGGCTACAGGGTTTTGCGACACTTTCTCACAGGGTTTTGCCGCACGGCTACAGGGTTTTGCGACACGTTCTCACAGGGTTTTGCCGCACGGCTACAGGGTCCTGCGACACTTTCTCACAGGGTTTTGCCGCACGGCTACAGGGTTTTGCGACACGTTCTCACAGGGTTCTGCCGCACGGCTACAGGGTCCTGCGACACTTTCTCACAGGGTCCTGCCGCACGGCTACAGGGTTTTGCGACACTTTCTCACAGGGTCCTGCCGCACGGCTACAGGGTTCTGCGACACATTCTCACAGGGTTCTGCCGCACGGCTACAGGGTCCTACGACATATTCTCACAGGGTCCTGCCGCACGGCTACAGGGTCCTACGACACACGTTCACAGGGTCCTGCCACACGCCTACAGGGTCCTGCCACAACGTATGCAACGACGCCCGAACACCTTGCAACACCACAACAAACGGCATGTATTGCTGGTGCTAAGCACATGCATTGATGGAAGGTGACAACACCACACAACAACACCACACAACATCACTACAACAACAACACAACGACTCATGCATTGCTCACCACATATGTCATGTGCACAACCACAAGGACAGGCTGCACCTCATTGCTATGGGCTAACACCTTATCACGGGACTGCTAAGCACTTTGCCTTGCTGCCTATGCCCCATGGCACCAAATCAGGCTGGGCTAGGCTAGGCTGGGCTAGCCTGGGGTAGGCTAGGCTAGGCTAGGCTAGGGTAGGCTAGCCTAGGCAAGGCTAGCCTGGGGTAGGCTAGGCCAGGCTAGGCTGGGGTAGGCTAGGCTAGGCTAGGCTGGGGTAGGCTGGGCTAGGCTTGGCTCCAGGTTGCCCACTTCAGGTTGCCCGCTCCAGGCTGCCCGCTCCAGGCTGCCCGCTCTAGGCTGCCCGCTCCAGGCTGCCCGCTCCAGGCTGCTCGCTCCAGGCTGCCCGCTCCATGCTGCCCACTCCGGGCTGCCCGCTCCAGGCTGCCCGCTCCATGCTGCTACGCCAAGGGCTGCTGGGTGCCATTGGGTGGGGGAGAGGAGAGAAGAGGGGAGGAGGGGAGGAGGGGAGGAGGGTAGGTAGGTGGCAGACTCGGAAGTGGTGGTGGTGGGCTTGGGCAAGGAAGGGGGAAGGGGGAAGGGGGCAAGGGGCAGCAGTGTGACCATCAGACCTGCGGCAGCAAGAGGCATCCTTGCATTAAGGCTTGGCATTGGGGACCACTCATGTGCAGGGACTGGCCACTTACAGTTATGCTCCATGTCACGACGCCGGGGGAGGGTACGGGGTACGAGGAGGGTACGGTCCTTGCTGGCTCCTTGTTGGTTGCTGCTCTACCGCCATGCTTGCAATCAACCCGGCCATGCTACACCTGCCATGCTCCAGCTGTCGACAACTGCAATCAGACATCAGCCAGCAAGCAGATGAATTAGGACATGCATGACCAGAACTGGGCAGGCTGACACCTCCCAAGCATGTGCACTCACCGGAAGTCCTGGCTGCCGCTCCAAGCGCCTCCTACCTGCTGCTCTTGGCTGCTACTCTTGCTTACTGCTCATGGCTGCAGGGGAGGGGAGGGGAGGGGAGGGGAGGGGAGGGGAGGGGAGGGGAGGGGAGGGGAGGGGAGGGGAGGGGAGGGGGAAGTGTGAGGGTAAGGTTGGGGAGGGGCTGCAGTGTAGCGCAGGAGGGGGGAAGCGGAGCGACACGGGTGAGTTTGTGGGTAAGGGGAAGGACAAGGGAAGGGTGTAAACATTAGACCTGCAGCAAACAAGGGGCATGCTAGCCATCAGGCTTGGTACCAAGAGCCACAAATCTGCTTCATGCTGGCCACTCACCGTTTGGTGGGGTGGGGTGGGGTGGGGTGGGGTGGGGTGGGGTGGGGTGGGGTGGGGTGGGGTGGGGTGGGGTGGGGTGGGGTGGGGTGGGGTGGGGTGGGGTGGGATAGGGGAGGGGTGGGGTGGGCAAGGGGTGGGCGTGTGACCGTCACACCTGCAAGCAACAAGGGGCGTGCTCACGGTAAGGCTGGGCAATGGGGGCCACTGATGTGCAAGGGGCTGGCCACTCACTGTTATCTCCATGTGCCATTGCTGAATCCTTGCTGCCTCCTTGTTGGCTGCTGCTCCTCCCTCCTGGCTGTGCCTCCTGGCTGTGGGGGGCATGGGCCTCTTGGCATTGGCCAACCACTTGCCTTGCCCATGCCTCCTGGCTGCCACTCCTGGCTGCCGCTCCTAGCTGCTGCTCCTGGCTGCCGCTCCTGGCTGCTCCTCTTGGCTGCTCCTCTTGGTTGCGCCTCCTGGGGAGTGGTGGGTCTGGCAGGTGGTGCCACCAAGGGTGAGGGTGAGGGTGAGGATGACAGTCACCAAGGGTGAGGGTGAGGGTGAGGATGACAGTCACCAAGGGTGAGGGTGAGGGTGAGGATGAGGAGGAGGTGAGGAGGGGGTGGAGCAATGGTCGCACGATGAGCGCACAAGGGGGAGCCAAGGGGTTCAGCATGGCAGTAACACAGTCCTTACCTCCATGTTCCTCCTGGCCTGGGTAAGGGTGAGGGAGAGGAGGAGGAGGGGAGTGTGAGGGAAGGAGGTGAGGGGGAGGAGGTGGGTGAAGAGGCATGGGAAAGGAGAGTGGAGTGGAGGGGAGGGGGAGGGGAGGGGGCCTGTTGCTCTTTGTTGCCGCTCTGGCTGCTGAGCTGACCATTAGACCTGCAGCAAACAAGGGGCATGCTAGCGGTTAGGCTGGGTACAAGGGGTCACTTATGTGCGTGGGGCTAGCCTCTCACTGCTTGCTCCATTCGTTCCTTGATCATTCCTTAGGGGGAGGGAGAGGGGGAGTCTGGCAGGTGGTGGTGAGCAGTGTGGTAGGGAGGAGGGAGGCGGGAAGAGGGAGGAGGGAAGAGGGAGGAGGGAAGAGGGAGGAGGGAGGAGGGAGGAGGGAGGAGGGAGGAGGGAGGAGGGAGGAGGGAGGAGGGAGGAGGGAGGAGGGAGGAGGGAGGAGGGAGGAGGGAGGAGGGAGGAGGGAGGAGGGAGGAGGGAGGAGGGAGGAGGGAGGAGGGAGGAGGGAGGAGGGAGGAGGGAGGAGGGAGGAGGGAGGAGGGAGGAGGGAGGAGGGAGGAGGGAGGAGGGAGGAGGGAGGAGGGAGGAGGGAGGAGGGAGGAGGGAGAAGGGAAGAGCGAGGAGGGAGGAGGATACGCTTTTGCTCTTGTCCGCCGCCCTGGCTGCCGCTAGTTGTTGCTGTTGTGGTTGCTGCTTCTGGCTGATGGAAGGTGCCACTGCGAACTTGGCACCGAACCTGCTCAAGCAACACATGGCACATGACATATGCCACGCTCCACCTCGCGGTCGCACCTCAGAGTCGCATCTATGCATCGCACCTCTGCAAGCTACCTTTGTGCCGTTCGCCCTCAACTCTGTGCTTGATCACAAATACTCTATTCCTTTCGCTGATCGCTAATGGCTGCGAAACCGAGCTGCATGCTGGCCTCTTGGCTGATGACTGATGGCTGCGAAGGCTAGCTGGCCCGCATTTCATGGCCGGCTGCGAGGCTGCGCATTTGGGCGATGTCGATGTCGCTGCTGCTGAGTTTGGGATGGACGTGTCGCGTGTTGCGTGTTGCTGCATTACTGCGGGCTTTGCGAGGTCGACATGGTTTCCTCTCATGGCGCCTCGCGACCTCATGGCACACCAACGGCTTGCTTGGTGGCAGCTAGCGCAGATCCCAATACCAAGCCCGTCAGTTTTCGCGCTCTTGCATGCAAGTCACATGCAGAAAGCGGGGTTGGCGAAACCCTGCACAGCGTCTTTGAATCACTTAGGAGAAATCAACACAAGGAACGAAACCCTGCACAAGGTCGGCGAAACCCTGCACGAGGTCAGGGTTGACTTAGAAAAAGTCCATGCTTTGATCGAAACCCTGCACTAGGTTAGCAACTTGACTTTGCACATGCTACCTACTAGGTTGTGCTTCTATTCTGATGCCTGACAACTCCTCATACTCGCAAATTTTAAAAAGTCACTTCAGTCAGTAAGCACCATCTCCCTTAGCTAAATTCGGGGTGAGAACCAGGCTGATGGTCCAGCAGCTCCGCAATGACCAAGAATTTCACTTTGGCCCAAGAGAGTCTTCTCCTCCACTAGGTCACAGCAGCCTACATGCCAAGTCTCAGACCTCAACTCGCAAGTTTGCCGAGCCAGCCAGCCCCTGTGGGCCAGGACCCTGTGGTGAGGTGCCAGGACCCTGTGGTGTGGTGCCAGGACCCTGTGGTGTGGTGCGCCAGGACCCTGTAGCCAAACGTCGCAGGACCCTGTAGGCGTGCGGCAGGACCCTGTAGACCTGTGTCGCAGGACCCTGTAGGCGTGCGGCAGGACCCTGTAGACGTGTGTCGCAGGACCCTGTAGGCGTGCGGCAGGACCCTGTAGACATCTGTCGTAGGACCCTGTAGCCGTGCGACAGAATCCTGTGACCTATGACTTTGTGGTGTGGTGCCAGGACCCTGTGGTGTGGTGCCAGGACCCTGTGGGCCAGGACCCTGTGGTGAGGTGCCATGACCCTGTGGTGAGGTGCCAGGACCCTGTGGTGCCAGGACCCTGTAGTGTGGTACCAGGACCCTGTGGGCCAGGACCCTGTACGTGTGAGGTGACCAGGACCCTGTGGGTTCCAGGACCCTGTGCAGTGTGGTAGCCAGGACCCTGTGGGCCAGGACCCTGTAGGTGTGCAGCAGGACCCTGTGGTATGGTGCCAGGACCCTGTGGTGCCAGAACCCTGTGGTGTGGTGCCAGGACCCTGTGGTGAGGTGCCAGGACCCTGTGGTGTGGTGCCAGGACCCTGTGATGCCAGGACCCTGTGGTGTGGTACCAGGACCCTGTGGGCCAGGACCCTGTGGTAAGGTGCCAGGACCCTGTGGTGTGGTGCCAGGACCATGTGGTGCCAGGACCCTGTGGTGTGGTACCAGGACCCTGTGGGCCAGGACCCTGTGGTGAGGTGCCAGGACCCTGTGGTGTGGTGCCAGGACCCTGTGGTGCCAGGACCCTGTGGTGTGGTACCAGGACCCTGTGGGCCAGGACCCTGTGGTGAGGTGCCAGGACCCTGTGGTGAGGAGCCAGGACCCTGTGGTGCCAGAACCCTGTGGTGTGGTGCCAGGACCCTGTGTGCCAGAACCCTGTGGTCAGGTGCCAGGACCCTGTAGGTGTGCCGCAGGACCCTGTGGTGAGGTACCAGGACCCTGTGGTGCCAGAACCCTGTGGTGAGGTGCCAGGACCCTGTGAGCCAGAACCCTGTGGTGTGGTGCCAGGACCCTGTGTGGAAAGGCACTCATCGTAGGACCCTGTACAGGGTCCTGGCACACATGGTCAAAAGCATCCAAACGGGGTCAACAGGACCAACCACAAGCTATGTAGGAATCCTAACATGGTTCTATCACATAGGGATGCAAGGAATGATTAAAACATCTACACTCATCAGGTACACAGGACCCTGTACCGGGTCCTACGACCATGGTGACTCTAGGACCCTGTACAGGGTCCTAGGACACGGGCCATAGCTCATCACTGGCTTGGACTTTTTGCATGCCACCTACTAGGTTGGGCAGCTGTAACCACCCTCCACAACCTCTTATACTCACATTTCATGAAAAGTCACTTTGGTCACACGGTGCCAACTCCCTTAGCCAAAATCAGGGTCTCAGCCCCATACCTGGCCCAGCAACTCGACACCGAGTGAGAATTACACTTTGGCCCAAGAGAGTCTTGTCATCCTCTAGGTCACAGCAACCTACATACCAAGTTTCAGACCTCAACTCTCAGGTTTTTCAAGCCAGCCAGGCCTTAATTTGCACGAGTGCAGCTCTCATGTCATTTTTTCGGCCTCATGCGCCAAGGTCTTACCGCACAACACCAGCCCTTATGGCCAAACTGACCACTGGTGCTTCTCGACAGTCCAGCTTGGCTCAAGACAGTACACGCGAAAGAGCCAAAAGGCTCTTGGCAGCTGCTAATGCTTACTTAAAGGTCAAGAGGGGCCAGCCACAGCCATCCATGGCAGCTGTGGCCCGGGAACATTGCGTTCCATATGCCACCCTCCGCAGAGTCATCAAGCGGGGTGGGGTGATTGCAAAACGTGAGCGCCCAACAGCTTTGTCAGCTGTGGAAGAGGAGCAGCTGCGGGACTTGGTAGTGAGGGGCCAGCAGCAGGGTGTGGGGGTCACCAAGACAGCATTGCTTGCAGCCGTGAGGACGACGCAGCGGGTCACGGAGCGCAAGGGCAAAGTGGACCCCTTCAAGGGGGAGGCCCCCGGCAAGAAAAGGCGCCAGGGATTCATGCGGCATTTAGTTATATTTTATTTACTTGAAATATACAGTAAAATACCGACAACAATAAATGTCGGGCGGCATTTGAGAAGAGCGTGCACTTGAGGAATGGCTTTCACCCCCCAGACAAGGATAACATGCTAGCAGCAGCAGCAGCCAGCATGGAGGGTGGCAAGCAGCAACCAGCCTTCAAACCCTGGGTCCCCTTGACATTCGACGGCGCAATGTTGCGTGTTGCAGCTCAGCGATCAGCCCAACCGCAGCCCAACTTACATTTCCCAGCAGAGGATAGGTTCATTTCAAGCATGAGGTGGTTGCTGAGGCAGCCAAGAAAGCTGCAAAGGCCAGCAAGCGATCTTGCAAGTAGCATGCTTGCATGTCCATATGCACAAACTTGAGTGCCTCTAGACTGCCACGTGATCATGTTTTTGACAAGCTGCTAGCTTTGATAGGGGCATTGGGATGGGTAAGAGCCTATACAAAAGTTGTGGTGCCAATCTTCAAGTAGGTGGACAAAAGTAACGACATGCTCACATTAGGGGACTTTCAATGTAATACTGGTTTTTTGGAGGTATGGTACTAAAACATGTCATATCTTTGCTGCTAATGGGCATAAGGAGACAATCAAGGGCACTATGGAGAGATGTTATGAAGGGTTGCACGGCTATGTGCTTGGCTTCCACATTAGTACCAAAATGAAGCAGCAATGGGCTCGAGACGCCAAAAGTTGATCAGATTAGGAACCTTTCTGTGTACCACCCAGGCCCGACCCCTGCTCTTCTTCCCCAAAACACCCTCCCCAACCATGGCCTTTACTTTGAAGATGAGCAGCAATGCCTACTGCAGCGACCCGGCAGCCAACGCAGTCCTGACCAACAGGGCCGTGGGGCCTGCAGCCACCTCCCTGCTCAAATCCTTAGGGTATCTGCGAATGAAGATGGCTCAGGACGCGCAGCTCCTTAGCCACCCTCTCTACCTCCTGGCCTGCTCTGTTCATGCTGCTGCGGATGTGCCTAACAGGAATATGACCAGGGTGGAGTTCACTGACCATGACACCTATACAGCCATTCAGAGCGCGGGTGAGCTGACGGTCAGCGGCAGCAAAGTCAGGTTCACCCTGACCCAGCCTCAGTTCAGCAGGGTCAGCGGGCTGAATACCAAGCATGCGCTCATTCTCAGCACTGCGTCAGGCATTGGCATGGCTGGCCTGGCCTCTACCATCAAGGGACTGGCCGAGGCCTACCTGGCCATCTTTGGGGTGGACCTGTCCCTCAATGCCACCTTCCAGGCAGGCACCAATGCCACTCCGCCCCTCAAGGGCACAGCTGTAACAGCTAGCAATGTCGCCAACTACACAGCCACCCCTAACCACGTGTCACTGGCCAGCAGCAGCTCCTCAGCCATCATCTCTGCAGTGGGGCTGGGCAGCAGAGCCAAAACCAACCTCTATCCAGGGGGTGGACCGCAGCGCGCAGCCACAGTATACACTGTGGCTGACATGAGCAGCAAGGGCACCCCGATCCAGGACTGCTCCAAGAAGGCCATCACCATCATGGGGCATGACGAGAGCTACACTGGCAGCGCAGCGGCTGTAGGCACGGACAGCATGCAGCCCCTGTCGCGCAAGGCAGAAATGCATAAGGCAGCGTGCTTTGCCATGGCTGAGGCGTACCACCTAACCCATGCGGATCAACGCAGGGCCAAGGACTTCCTGGACAGCAGCCAGCACCTGCTGGTAGAGGACAAGGACCAAGGCCATGAGGCCAACCGCAGGATGATGGCCATTACCTCCAGCCTAGACAAGCTGGTGGCGCAATGCCTGCCCCTAGTCAAGGCTATGCTGGAAGCTGCAGCCACCACCACCGACAGCGCCAGAGCAGCTGCCACCCGCAAGGTGTTGGATATCTACACTGTGATGGTGGACATCATTGGCAACCCTACCCCAGGCCTAAGGCGCGACCCGCCGCAGCGCCCAGTGACCATGGCCACCACGTCCAGGCCACCCATGGGGGCTCCCAGGAGCAGCACCTTCCTGCCAGGCCGCGCCCAGTCTGCAGCCGCGTCCCTGCCACCACGGGCTGCAGGGACCGGAGGTCGCCGCACCAGCGATGAACGACAGGTCAGAGGAGTGGAGAACCTAGGACACCCCCAACACCCTAGATCTATTACCATATGCAACCACATGACCTGCGCCACAGCTGAGCCACACGCATGCCATGAACTCACCATTCATAGCAATGACACCACCTGTCAACCCCTATCCACCCTTCCTCACGCATGCAACACCCACAACTCCTGCCCCACGATATACCCATCACCACATGCCGTTACCCTCCATGCGTGCAGTCCCCGCCGAAGCAGCCCCTCAAGCGACACAACTCCACCAGCTCATTTCAGCACCTGTATGATGAGATGGACGGTGCGGAGTCGATGGACCTGCCATCAGCTTGAAGACACAACCAAGGTAAAACAGACAAAAGACACATACATACACGGCACCAATACACCACCAATATACATGACGCCAACCCACCCTGATGTGCACGACACCAACAAGCACAAGCACACAGAGAACCTAGCGGCCCCATTTGCCCCTCCCACAGCCACACTCGCAATGTCATATGCTGCATCAACTGTGGCATCTACTAGGGCACCATATGCCGCACCTACTGCACTACCTGCTGCCCCATATGACGTCCCACCGGCTGCACCACAAACCACCCCACCTACCCCCCCATCGACCACACCACCTGCCCCCCCCACTACAGCCCCATTTGCAGCCCCACCTACAGCCCCAACACCAGCCCCAACTACAGCCCCACCCACAACCCCACCCACAGCCCCACCTACAGCCCCACCAGCAGCCCCACCCACAGCCCCACCTGCAGACCCGACTACAGCCTCACCCACAGCCCCACCCGCAGACTCACCGGCAGCCCCACCCACAGCCCCACCTGCAGCCCCACCTACAGCCTTACCCACAGCCCCACCCGCAAACTCACCGGCAGCCCCACCCACAGCCCCACCTGCAGCCCCACCTACAGCCTTACCCACAGCCCCACCCGCAGACTCACCGGCAGTCCCACTCACAGTCCCACCTGCAGCCCCATCTCCAAACCCACCCGCAGCTGCCCTACCTACTAAATCAACTGCCGCCCCACCAACTGACCCACCAACCACACGGCATACTGCCACACCCACTGCCCCACCTGCTGCCCCTCACACAATGGCCACCACTACCCATACATGCAGGTGGAAGGAGACCCACGCAACAGAGCCGCACCGAAGAAAGAGTGGGACTGGCGAGCTACAGTGTCCCGCGCACCCAACAGGCCATGATCAGCACAGGCGGCGGCGGGGAAGTGATCGAGACCTCAATAAGATAGGGGTACTATATAGTAATAGAGGACTGGAGCTACGACACGAATGCTCTACACTCCTGCTTGCCCCTGCACCCCGCTCGGGCACCATGTCACACGCGTACGATGTAGTCAATGTAACCAAAAGGGAGTGTGAACATTCAACCACATCACGAGACTGCCTGCGCCGTCACACTGCCACACAAATAGGAAGCATCATCCATCAACAAGAGAATCTAGTGAACTACCTACTACTCTTCACTATTGGCACCTATGCCATCAAAACAAACTTGCATCAACGCCGCACACCCACAGCTAAAGAATCCAGACGATGCCTAAAGCGCCACAGAAAGCGATTAGGCGCCTGCAGGCCAGCCATACGAGCAATTGGGTACAACCTAATGACAGGCCTAGATGGCTCCCTAGCCGCCTCTAGCTCTCTCTGCAAGGTCGCCCATAGATTCCACCTCTCCACACATGGGGTGAACAACGGCCGCACATACACAGTATACCAATTCAATAGCACCTTGCATGTCTACTACTGCTATCAAACAACAACAGGTGAAATTAACCGGACCAACTACACTCTGAACCCCATAATCGCCGCACGGGATGTCTACGTAGCATGGCTCTTGCTAGCCGCTGGAGACGTTGAAGCTAACCCAGGCCCCGCCATACAGCACTTCCAACAAGATAAGGATAGCTCTGCGTGCCAGGTCTACTCCCTGAACAATGCTGCGGGACATGAATGGGTCACCATGCAGGACATAGACAACTTCTACGAGAACAGGCTCCCTCAACACTCGCGCCGATTAAGGCCGGAAGTCGCCTACGTCATTTCTTCCCGGGAGGCATACTGCAGATAGCCCCAGGAAAGGCCGACTCATCGCCGTTGTAATCATTGAAAAACTCAAAGTTGCTGCGATGTTATAACTATTTGAAAAGTTACCCAAACCTGTACAGGGTCCTACTGACCCTGTACAGGGTCCTAGGCCACAGGGTTCTGCCGCACGGCTACAGGGTCCTGCTACATTAGTCTACAGGGTTCTGCCGCACGGCTACAGGGTTTTGCGACACGTTCTCACAGGGTTTTGCCGCACGGCTACAGGGTCCTGCGACACGTTGTCTACAGGGTTCTGCCGCACGGCTACAGGGTCTTGCGACACGTTTCTCACAGGGTCCTGCCGCACGGCTACAGGGTCCTGCGACACTTGTCTCACAGGGTTCTGCCGCACGGCTACAGGGTCCTGCGACACTTGTCTCACAGGGTTCTGCCGCACGGCTACAGGGTCCTGCGACGTTTGTCTACAGGGTTCTGCCGCACGGCTACAGGGTCCTGCGACGTTTGTTTACAGGGTTCTGCCGCACGCCTACAGGGTCCTGCGACGTTGTTTACAGGGTTCTGCCGCACGCCTACAGGGTCCTGCGGCAAATGTCTACAGGGTTCTGCCGCACGGCTACAGGTTCCTACGACATACTCTCACAGGGTCCTGCCGCACGGCTACAGGGTCCTACGACATATTCTCACAGGGTCCTGCCGCACGGCTTCAGGGTCCTAGGACACACGTTCACAGGGTCCTGCCGCACGGCTACAGGGTCCTGCCACAACGTATGCAACGACGCCCGAACACCTCGCAACACCACAACAAACGGCATGTATTGCTGGTGCTAAGCACATGCATTGATGGAAGGTGACAACACCACACAACAACACCACACAACATCACTACAACATTAACACATCGACTCATGCATTGCTCACCACATGTCATGTGCACAACCACAAGGACTGGCTGCACCTCATTGCTATGGGCTAACACCTTATCACGGGACTGCTAAGCACTTTGCCTTGCTGCCTATGCCCCATGGCACCAAATCAGGCTGGGCTAGGCTAGGCTGGGCTAGCCTGGGGTAGGCTAGGCTAGGGTAGGCTAGGGTAGGCTAGCCTAGGCAAGGCTAGCCTGGGGTAGGCTAGGCTAGGCTAGGCTGGGGTAGGCTAGGCTAGGCTAGGCTGGGGTAGGCTGGGCTAGGCTTGGCTCCAGGTTGCCCACTCCAGGTTGCCCGCTCCAGGCTGCCCGCTTCAGGCTGCCCGCTCTAGGCTGCCCGCTCCAGGCTGCCCACTCCAGGCTGCCCGCTCCAGGCTGCCCGCTCCAGGCTGCCCACTCCGGGCTGCCCGCTCCAGGCTGCCCGCTCCATGCTGCTACGCCAAGGGCTGCTGGGTGCCATTGGGTGGGGGAGAGGAGAGAAGAGGGGAGGAGGGGAGGAGGGGAGGAGGGGAGGAGGGTAGGTAGGTGGCAGACTCGGAAGTGGTGGTGGTGGGCTTGGGCAGGGAAGGGGGAAGGGGGAAGGGGGCAAGGGGCAGCAGTGTGACCATCAGACCTGCGGCAGCAAGAGGCATCCTTGCATTTAGGCTTGGCATTGGGGACCACTCATGTGCAAGGACTGGCCACTTACAGTTATGCTCCGTGTCACGCCGCCGGGGTAGGGTACGGGGTACGGGGTACGGGGAGGGTTCGGTACTTGCTGGCTCCTTGTTTGTTGCTGCTCTACCGCCTTGCTTGCAATTATCCAGGCCATGCTACACCTGCCATGCTCCAGCTGTCGACAACTGCAAGCAAACATCAGCCAGCAAGCATGTGCACTCACCGGAAGTCCTGGCTGCCGCTCCAAGCGCCTCCTACCTCCTGCTCTTGGCTGCTGCTCTTGCTTACTGCTCATGGCTGCAGGGGAGGGGAGGGGAGGGGAGGGGAGGGGAGGGGAGGGGAGGGGAGGGGAGGGGAGGGGAGGGGAGGGGAGGGGAGGGGAGGGGAGGGGAGGGGAGGGAGGGGAGGGGAGGGGAGGGGAGGGGAGGGGAGGGGAGGGGAGGGGAGGGGAGGGGAGGGGAGGGGAGGGGAGGGGAGGGGAGGGGAGGGGAGGGGAGGGGAGGGGAGGGGAGGGGAGGGGAGGGGAGGGGAGGGGAGGGGAGGGGAGGGGAGGGGAGGGGAGGGGAGGGGAGGGGAGGGGAGGGGAGGGGAGGGGAGGGGAGGGGAGGGGAGGGGAGGGGAGGGGAGGGGAGGGGAGGGGAGGGGAGGGGAGGGGAGGGGAGGGGAGGGGAGGGGAGGGGAGGGGAGGGGAGGGGAGGGGAGGGGAGGGGAGGGGAGGGGAGGGGAGGGGAGGGGAGGGGAGGGGAGGGGAGGGGAGGGGAGGGGAGGGGAGGGGAGGGGAGGGGAGGGGAGGGGAGGGGAGGGGAGGGGAGGGGAGGGGAGGGGAGGGGAGGGGAGGGGAGGGGAGGGGAGGGGAGGGGAGGGGAGGGGAGGGGAGGGGAGGGGAGGGGAGGGGAGGGGAGGGGAGGGGAGGGGAGGGGAGGGGAGGGGAGGGGAGGGGAGGGGAGGGGAGGGGAGGGGAGGGGAGGGGAGGGGAGGGGAGGGGAGGGGAGGGGAGGGGAGGGGAGGGGAGGGGAGGGGAGGGGAGGGGAGGGGAGGGGAGGGGAGGGGAGGGGAGGGGAGGGGAGGGGAGGGGAGGGGAGGGGAGGGGAGGGGAGGGGAGGGGAGGAGGCAGTGCTCCAGGTTGCATTGTAGTGAAGGAGGGCGAGAGTGAAGGTGAGTGTAGCGATTGTGGGAAAGGGGATGGGTGTGACCATGAAATCCTGCAGCAAAGAAGGGCATGCTAGTGGTCAGGCTAGACACATGGAGCCACACAATTGCCACGGCAAGCCACTCACCATTTGTAGAGAGGAGTGTATGGGGGGGAATGGGGTTTGGGGCAGGGGTTAGGGAGGGTGCCACTCATGGCTGCCGTTCGTTGCGTTGCGCTGTACCGGGAGGGAGGGAGGGAGGGAGGGAGGGAGGGAGGGAGGGAGGGAGGGAGGGAGGGAGGGAGGGAGGGAGGGAGGGAGGGAGGGAGGGAGGGAGGGAGGGAGGGAGGGAGGGAGGGAGGGAGGGAGGGAGGGAGGGAGGGAGGGAGGGAGGGAGGGAGGGAGGGAGGGAGGGAGGGAGGGAGGGAGGGAGGGAGGGAGGGAGGGAGGGAGGGAGGGAGGGAGGGAGGGAGGGAGGGAGGGAGGGAGGGAGGGAGGGAGGGAGGGAGGGAGGGAGGGAGGGAGGGAGGGAGGGAGGGAGGGAGGGAGACCTGCAGCAAACTCCGTTAGACCTGCAGCAAACACAGGACATGCTAGTTGGCAAGGCTGTGTAGGCTAAGCAATGAGGGCCACTCATGGGCGGGGGGTGGCCACTCACCGCTTGCTCCGTGCTTCGTGCTTTGTGCTCACCTCCATGCTCCATCCTCAATGGCTTGTACCTTGGTCTCACCTTTGTAGTGGGACGAGCTGCAATGGGGGGCTGCAATGGGGAGGGTGGTGAAAGTGGGGGAGGGAGTGGATGTGTAGGAGTACCTGCGGCAAGAGGGTGACATGTTGTAAGTCAGTCAGTGCGAGGTGTTGCGTTGCGTTGCATTGCAGTGCATTGCGAGGTGTTGCGTTGCGTTGCGTTCAATTGCGTTCAATTGCGTTGCGTTGAGTTGTACTGCGTTGCGATCTTGAGGCTGGCTGCTACGTCTGCAAGGCCTGCTAGGCAAGCCGCTAGTTGCGTGCGAGGGAGGCTGCGAGATACTGTGCTACGTGGCTGCAAACTTGGCTGGGAGGCTGGCCGCTAGTGAGCTTGGCTGCCTGCAATGTGGCTGCCTGGCTGCGATGTGGCAAGCGAAAGTGGCTGCGATGTTGTCTGCGGGAAAAGGCTTGGTTAGCTTGGTTCCTGGCTGCTCCTGGCTGCTAATGCGAGCTTGACGGGGCAGCCTGATGGCATTCGCGATTCACTTGATTCCTTCGCGGTTCCTTTGCGAAGCCTCCATGCAAGTCTCCATGCAACATGATGATTTCCATGCAACATGATGGTCCAGCAACTCCCCAACGACTGAGATTTGCACTTTGGCCTGAGAGAGACTTGTACTCCTCAAAGTCATAGCAGCCCACATATCTAGTTTCAGCCCTGAAACCGTGAGCCACGGTTGACCCTGTTGCAAAGGGTCCTGCGTCACACCCACAGGGTCCTGGCACCACACCACAGGGTCCTGCTGCACACCCACAGGGTCCTGCTGCACACCCACAGGGTCATGATGTGGGTGTGACGCAGGACCCTGTGGTGTGGTGCCAGGACCCTGTGGGCCAGGACCCTGTGGTGTGGTGCCAGGACCCTGTGGTGTGGTGCCAGGACCCTGTGGTGTGGTGCCAGGACCCTGTGGGCCAGGACCCTGTGGTGTGGTGCCAGGACCCTGTGGGCCAGGACCCTGTGGTGTGGTGCCGGGACCCTGTGGTGTGGTGCCAGGACCCTGTGGTGCCAGGACCCTGTGGTGTGGTGCCAGGACCCTGTGGGTGTGACGCAGGACCCTGTGGTGTGGTGCCAGGACCCTGTGGTGCCAGGACCCTGTGGTGTGGTGCCAGGACCCTGTGGGCCAGGACCCTGTGGTGTGGTGCCAGGACCCTGTGGTGTGGTGCCAGGACCCTGTGGGTGTGACGCAGGACCCTGTGGTGTGGTGCCAGGACCCTGTGGTGCCAGGACCCTGTGGTGTGGTGCCAGGACCCTGTGGGCCAGGACCCTGTGGTGTGGTGCCAGGACCCTGTGGGTGTGACGCAGGACCCTGTGGTGTGGTGCCAGGACCCTGTGGGCCAGGACCCTGTGGTGTGGTGCCAGGACCCTGTGGTGCCAGGACCCTGTGGTGTGGTGCCAGGACCCTGTGGGCCAGGACCCTGTGGTGTGGTGCCAGGACCCTGTGGTGTGGTGCCAGGACCCTGTGGTGCCAGGACCCTGTGGTGTGGTGCCAGGACCCTGTGGGCCAGGACCCTGTGGTGAGGTGCCAGAACCCTGTGGTGTGGTGCCAGGACCCTGTGGTGTGGTGCCAGGACCCTGTGAGCCAGAACCCTGTGGTGTGGTGCGAGGACCCTGTGAGCCAGAACCCTGTGGTATGGTGCCAGGACCCTGTGGTGCCAGGACCCTGTGGTGAGGTACCAGGACCCTGTGGTGTGGTGCCAGGACCCTGTGGTGTGGTGCCAGGACCCTGTGGTGTGGTGCCAGGACCCTGTAGGACAAGAACCTGTGGTGTGGTGCCAGGACCCTGTGATGTGGTGTCAGGACCCTGTAGGACAAGAACCTGTGGTGTGGTGCCAGGACCCTGTGGTGTGGTGCCAGGACCCTGTAGGACAAGAACCTGTGGTGTGGTGCCAGGACCCTGTGGTGTGGTGCCAGGACCCTGTAGGACAAGAACCTGTGGTGTGGTGCCAGGACCCTGTGGTGTGGTGCCAGGACCCGGTGGGCCAGAACCCTGTGGTGAGGTGCCAGGACCCTGTGGTGCCAGGACCCTGTGGTGAGGTACCAGGACCCTGTGGTGTGGTGCCAGGACCCTGTGGTGTGGTGCCAGGACCCTGTGGTGTGGTGCCAGGACCCTGTAGGACAAGAACCTGTGGTGTGGTGCCAGGACCCTGTGATGTGGTGCCAGGACCCTGTAGGACAAGAACCTGTGGTGTGGTGCCAGGACCCTGTGGTGTGGTGCCAGGACCCTGTAGGACAAGAACCTGTGGTGTGGTGCCAGGACCCTGTGGTGTGGTGCCAGGACCCGGTGGGCCAGAACCCTGTGGTGAGGTGCCAGGACCCTGTGGTGCCAGGACCCTGTGGTGAGGTACCAGGACCCTGTGGTGTGGTGCCAGGACCCTGTGGTGTGGTGCCAGGACCCTGTGGTGTGGTGCCAGGACCCTGTGGGCCAGAACCCTGTGGTGAGGTGCCTGGACCCTGTGGTGCCAGGACCCTGTGGTGAGGTACCAGGACCCTGTGGTATGGTGACAGGACCCTGTGGGGCAGGACCCTGTGGTGTGGTGCCAGGACCCTGCTGTGCCAGGACCCTGTGGTGTAATACCAGGACCCTGTAGGCCCGGACCCTGTGGTGAGCTGCCAGGACCCTGTAGGCCAAGACCCTGTGGTGTGGTGCCAGGACCCTGTGGTGTGATGCCAGGACCCTGTGGGCCAGAACCCTGTGGTGAGGAACCAGGACCCTGTGGTGTGGTGCCAGGACCCTGTGGTGAGGTACCAGGACCCGGTGGTGCCAGGACCCTGTGGTGAGGTGCCAGGACCCTGTGAGCCAGAACCCTGTGGTGTGGTGCCAGGACCCTGTGTGGGAAGGCACTCATCGTAGGACCCTGTACAGGGTCCTGGCACACATAGACAAAAGCATCCAAACGGGGTCAACAGAACCAACACAAGCTATGAAGGAATCCTAGCAGGGTTCTATCACATAGGGATGCAAGGAATGATTAAAACATCTACACTCATCAGGTACACAGGACCCTGCACCGGGTCCTACGACCATGGTGACGCTAGGAACCGGTACAGGGTCCTAGGACACGGGCCATAGCTCATCACTGGCTGAGACTTTTTGCATGCCACCTACTAGGTTGGGCAGCTGTAACCACCCTTTACAATCGCTCATACTCACATTTCATGAAAAGTCACTTTGGTTACTCGGTGCCAACTCCCTTAGCCAAAATCAGGGTCTCAGCCCCACACCTGGCCCAACAACTCGACACCGAGTGAGAATTACACTTTGGCCCAAGAGAGTCTTGTCACCCTCTAGGTCACAGCAACCCACATACCAAGTCTTAGACCTCAACTCTCAAGTTTTTCAAGCCAGCCAGGCCTTAATTTGCACGAGTTAACTAACTGATACCCTAGAGCGCGGCGCATGGCTGATGGCAAGAGGCATAGATGGCTACTCCGACGAAGTGATCGAGATGTACTTACGCACCCATTATGGCCTTGCAGTACAGAGCATTGCCCAACTCAACCAACCCAGCGACTGGTCCGCTAATAACCTAGGGAACCTAGCTGCCCAATACGGTACACACACTTTCCTTTGCAGAAAACAAGGCCACAGCATGGCCATGAAATGCATGAACGGCACATGGAACCTACTGGACTCCATGGAAACGACGCCCACACCCCTCCTACGCATCTCAGCTACAACCAAGCGAACTATGCACCAACTCTTTGTCATCACACCCAACACCCGCTCACGAGAGCAGATACGCCAATGCAAGGAAAAGGACATCCACCACATCATTAGCCATACAGAACACACACCAATAGCAACCGGCCCTACGCATATCCCGACCCACAATCCTACACACATGTACATGGAAGGGCAATACGAAGAGTGCTGCCTAGTACATGCATTCAACATGGCCATGGGAAAAAAACACATTGACTACCACGCAGTCATTGACCACTGCAAGCAACTACAAGAACATTTGCAATCCCTTGCACAGAAAGCACGAGAAGAAGGGTATGCTATCAGAACCCTCACAACCAACCACATCTACCACGAGAAAGGCAAATTCTCAACCGACACACTGAACCACTACCTCTACCGCAAACAACACGAGACATGCACGTACCTGCACCCAGCAACAACCTACCTCCCAACCCACAGTATTACACCAGAGACGATCACCACAACTATTGCAAACACTGGCGCGACAACCACGGATGCTGTCCTCCTGCTATCACACCACCATGCAACCGTAATCAAACATACGAACCAAGGTTGGTATCAACTGGACTCGCTGAACCGGAGGCCAAAGCCACTTTCCACACCTAACGACTGGAAACACCTCCAAGGGAACCTGCTCACCATCTGCACTGGTAATGTGAAAAACACAAGATACATTAGGAGAGAGATCTGGATAGCGGACCCGTTGGAGGCCACCACCACATCAGCACTAGCAGCACACTTCCAAGATCACACTGACCCGATTGATCTTACCACAGACAACACAGAGGCAAGAGAGACCACCGACCACACAGAGATACTCGCCCCACTGCCCGTGCCCGTGCCCGTGCCCGTGCCCGTGCCCGTGCCCGTGCCCGTGCCCGTGCCCGTGCCCGTGCCCGTGCCCGTGCCCGTGCCCGTGCCCGTGCCCGTGACCGTGCCCGTGCCCGTGCCCGTGACCCCACTGCCCGTGCTCGTGCCCGTGCCCGTGCCCGTGCCCATGCCCGTGCCCGTGCCCGTGCCCGTGACCCCACTGCCCGTGACCGCCATTGGCGCCGACAATAACCCTACACTAGACACCAAGCGCAACACTACAATGGAGGACACCCCATTACAAGAGGAACCTGCCCGGTCGCGACAGCGCCGGGACATTCCCACCGTTACCCTCCGCCCGCCAGTCCCCCCAGGAAAGCCGCGTACCAACCGACCCGCCACGCGTGTCGATACCAACACTGACCCGTCAGCTAAGCGGGTACGAGCCACCAAGGCACACCGCAACGACACGCACACACAAACCCTCATGTCCCAATACCTCTGCAAACCCACAACCGAAGCCCACACCACAAGGCTCAACCCCAACATAGCCGCGACACAACAAACCACGCCGGACACTGACCCTTGTACGAGCCAACACAACAACCCCCCAACCGAACTACCCCAAGCAACCCTCAACAGGCAACACATCACCCTCACAACCTTCAATGTCAGAGGCCTATGCAGATCTAGAAATGAGGTCCTGAACCTGGTGCACAAACATAGCCCGGACATCTTGATCCTCACTGAGACTATGACCCAACCCAAGAGCAACAAACCTAGCTCTGGCTGGCTGAAGAGGGTTATGCCCAACTACACCGTCCACCGTCACGAAGGCCACAGTGAGGTCCTCATCGGCATCAGACACGATCTAGCTATCCAAATGCAAGCCACCATGCTGCCGCCGTGTGCGAATGCGGATGTAAACACTCGATGCGTCATCCTAAGCCTCCGCCAACGGCAAAGCGAGGAACTCACACTCGTTGCCACGTACTGGCCGTCAGGGAACAACGACGACGCGATCCAATTCAGGAGAAAGATGCAAGAACACATACGAGCAGCCACCGGACAACTGCCCGGCTCACTCATTCTGGCGGGAGACATCAACGCCACGATGACGGTAGAGGACCGCTCCGAACACACTGAATACCCACAAGACCACATGATGAGGGAGTTCGCCACAGAGCTGCGCCTATCCGAAGCTGACCCCGGCGACCGGGCTTGGACCTACCAGCAACCACACTGCAACAGCCGCATCGACGCCATCCTGACGCGCGACGCGAGACACGGCCCTGGGCATCGCACACACGTCGACACAAACGCGTACCTTAGCGACCACAGACCGCTCACCGCCACACTCACCACTACCAGACTGGGCATAGATCTAGCAGCCACACACCAACCCTTAAAACACAGCCACACCATTCTCACCACCCCAATCACCAACAAAGATAGGGAAGCATACCGGCTTGGAGTACAACAACCCAGCTCAGGCGCTCCACAACTGCATGCACAACTGACAGCATACCTAGCTCCCATGTACACAGACGCTACCCACTTCCTGACCACACTAGACAAGGCCAACCCACAACAACCACAACGCTTGACACTTGTGGCAGGCCTCCCGGCTAGAGAAGCTGTCGACACCGCAGCCGCCATGCTCACAAGGCTCCTGGAAACCTGCAGGGGAACTGCCATGCAGACATGCAACACTAAGACATTGACCAGAGGAGGCCAGCATTACCAACGCAGGAGCATGTGCAAGATCAGACTGGAAGTGGGGAAAAAGCTCAAAACCACTAGAGAACTCAGCCGGAAGGCCAGAATGTTATACAAACAAAACAGCGTCCACCCGTCTATCGATGACCTACTCCCAGAGACAGACACGATCAACGCGGAGGTAAGGGAGGCGGTGCAAGCACGCCAGGGCGACGGTACAACCGAAAATTGCGTGCAAGCCGCGCTCGCCCAGCTGACCAACTCCTACCGCGACCAAATCCACAAGCTAGATGACGACGACTCCGCACTTGCCATTGCACAGGCGCGTCTCAGAATGCAAGACCTCATCAGCACCCAACCCAAAAAAGCCAATAAATACATACTGCGCCCTTCTCGCACCGACCACAAAGGACTGCAGGCACTAGCCGACCCCGATACCAAGAACATCTGCACCGCCCCGGCCGACCTCAACCGGATTATCACCGCCGCCTATAGACAAAAGCTCACGCCGCCGACTCCCAAAACAGGCCACTACACAAACACACAGACCAGAAATTACCCCTGGACCCGCCCCAAAGCCGTGGACCCCTTCACGTTGCACACCTGCCAGAAGAAGAAGAAGAAGACTACTCCGGTATTCACCGGCGTGCATTAAGGGAGGAGCTACCGCCTGGGGCGCGGCCTGCTCCCACCATCCAGCCAAAGAAGAGGCGTCCCCCCTACCCTCCCCCCCCTTTGGTAGCCCTGAGTCTGTAGCTTGTCTTTGCAATAGAGTGGGCTGCCTCCATAGCGTGCCTAGTTAACTTGTTGAGCAGCTTGGTAGTGTTGGCTTGTGTGATCCCGAGGGTTAGGAGGTGTTGCCGTGTGTGCGCTTCGTAGGTTATGCCCCCTATGCCTAGTAGGATTGGTATGATAGCGACCATATGGTCTTCCTTGCGTATGGTCTCGGCTAAGTGGGTGTGTTGAGTGAGTGCCTTGTTTAATTGGTCCGTCCACCGTGAGTCCGAGCAGTATTTGATTTCTATGATACAGACCCGCTTGGTGTCCTTGCCGTCCTTGCTTGCCTTCTTATGAGGGAGCACCATGAGAATATCCGGCCTAGTGGTGTGTTTAGTATCTTCTGGTTTCAGTCCGAGTGTTTGGAGTGTTGTGTGTAGCGTGTCGCTCGGGAGGTCCAGGCTTTCCTTAGCGCCCTTCTCCCAGCTGCCGGTGTCCGCAAAGCTGATGTACCCGCCTAGGGTTCCCTTGCTTATAGCTTTAGTGATGAGGCGGCCCGCCCCGTTGTGCCTTTCTTGCACCATCGGTAGTGTCTCGCTGCAGCCCGAGAGGAGGTGAGTGGCGCTATCCGCCTCCCCGCAGAGCGGGCATCGGTCATCAGTCGCCCGTTTCCAGCGCATAGCTAGTTTCTGGTTGTATAGCCCTCCGGTACGATAGAGTATGGCAGTGCGTTGCGCGTGGGTGGAGATGTTCGTGTCGATCATCACTCTTTCGCCTGCTCCTTTCGCCGCGGCTTTGGTGATCTCCTGAGTCATCTGGTAGTAGATACTGTCTTGATTGGCAAGACCGAGGTTGTGCTTGCGGTGCATGTGTGCCCGCACGCTTTGGCGGCAATCCGGCAATGGGGCGGGGGATTCGCCGTCGGTTTCGTTGCTGAGCCAGTTCTTCGTCTCATTCCGTGTGGTCGGGCTGTAGGCCGGGGTGTTGGCGAGCTCTGGGTGTAGCGCCGCATACTTGGCGAGGGCATCGGCGCCTTCGTTGCCGATGATGCCCGAGTGGGCCCTGACTTTGTAGAAGTGGATCGTGGCGGGGCTGTCGATGATGAGGGTGGCGATTGCGGTCAGGATGTCGTTGTGTCTGTGGGTGATGAGCGACATCGGGTTAGCGAGGGCTCTGCGGATCTGGTAGAGGGAGCAAAGGCTATCGGTGGCGATACGTTTGGCCCCCGCTTTGAGTGCCGCGTGTATCGCCGTGAGTTCCGCCCTGTTAATGGTTTTGCTTTCTGGGTCGTTTAGGGCGGCTGTGATGAGGACGTTGGTCTCCGGGATATAGACCCCCGCCCCGACGCTCTCCGGAGCTGCCCCCGTGGTCTTAATGCAGCTGCCGTCCGTGTACGCGATCGTGGCCCATTCGGTGATGGCCATCCGTGGCTGCGTCGTGGAATGGTGCGTGAGTTGTTCGTGGCTGCGTTGGTGCCCCGAGGTGGGGAGGTCCCTGTCCAGCGGCAAGCGCATATGTTGTTTGTGACCGCTAGGGGGTGTGGCTGGCTGGCTTTGATTCGTTGGTCTGTTGCGGATTGGGTGTGTGTCTCGTTGAGGGTGGAGGGCAGTGGCAGTGCTAGCCAGCCAACCTTGGGGGTTGCCTTTGGTGACGAGTTGTTGTCCTGCTGCATTCCAAATGACGTAGATGTGGAGTTTGGCGTGCTTGCCTGGCTTGGGGCATCTGGTCTTGGTGGGGGGTATGCTAGCCAGGTGCTGGCAGTACTCAGGGTACCGCCGCAGGGTGTCAATGTGTTTAGGGTAGGAGATGCCCGTTTTCCCAGGGATCAGCATGATGGTTGCCATGGCCTCCTCTTGAGTAGCTGAATGTATAGCATGGTTAACGCATTTCAGTGCCACTGCATCATCTGCCGGTACGTTCCATGTGGATAAGCCAGTGTGGCGAACCAGTAGGCAGTTGTGGTGTGCCCCAAAGGCCGTGTCGTTGGTGTCAGGGCTCCAATAGGTGGTGGTTTCTGGTCTAACTGTGAGTGGATCAGCCCATCTTTGCACGGTGCTTGGAAAGCTTCGTGTGGTGTGTAGGGTGTTAAGGGCTTTGTCTTGTGCCCCTCTCATGGGGTGGTGGCTGCTCTGTGCGTCCTGTCTCCTTAGTAGGGCCACTGCCTCTGTGGCCAGGTTGCGTGTGTGTGGTGTGTGTTGTAACCAAGCGTGTAGATGTTGGTGCTGGTCTTTTGTCAGGAGGCCAACTGTGCGACCCGACTCGTCGTGGACCGTTACGTGTTGCACTAAGTCGTGCCGTGGCATAATGGGCTCCCCCGTGCTGAGGCTCATCGCGGGGGCGGTCATGTGGGGGTGCAGTTGGAGGAAGGTTTCGCAATTGCCCGTCCCGACGATGTCCGTCTGCGGGTTGATGGGGTAGGTGTGAAAGGTGGCCTTCGAGTGCAGGTTGTTGCACCGGGGTAGCCAGGTGTGCGGGTCCGGTAGTCCCTGTCGGGTGTGGGCCGGCAGGTGCGCGTCGGGCCTCGCATGTCTGGCCTCTTGTATCTGCCTGTTTTCCTCGTCGTAGTCGTTGCGCTTTGCCATGTAGTCCAGGTGTGCCGTGATGAGCGGCGCCGGTTCGAGAGTGGGGTGCCAGTGTACTCGTATGAGGTCCGAGTGCGCTGACTGGCGCATGGTTGTCTTAAAGTCATTGCTGCCGAACTTGCATATAGGGCACAGCCAGTATCCTAGTTCCTTGTGTCCTGACAGGTGGGCTTCATCTAGGCAGGCTGGGTGGTAGGCCCTCTTGCAGTTATGGCACGTTGGGCTGTCTCCTCTTGGTAGCCAGCACAGCTCACAAGTGCATACGTCTTTAGCCTCTTCCCTGCTGATGGTCTCTATGTGTGTGGGTGTATAGCCTTCTTCTGCACATAGTGGTAATGCCCATCTATCTATGACTGTGGGCTTCCAATGCACCTTGTAGTAGTTTTCCTTGTTGATGCCGTCCCATTGCCAGCCATCTATGCTGGTAATGGCCTCTTGGTGGCCGTACATGGCCCCAAGTATGCAGCCTAGATTCTTGGATTTACATCGGCAGGCTTTATCCACCTTCCAGCTGGAAAGTCCTGGGAGGTCAAGGCCTACTATGCGCACTATATCTTGCGGAATAGTTTGGGTCTGTCTGCCCTCATTGTTCCGTTTCGTGCCCGCCTTGGGTGGGTTGGGCTTCGTTGGGGCCGATTTTGTTGCTCGTTGCTCTCGTTTCAGCAGTCGTGAGCTCGTCCGAATGGCCTCATGGACTGCGGGTGCCGCTGCGGCCCGGTCCGCCGTTGCTGGTTGCGTTGCGTGCATGACCGCATACGCTTTCATATCCATGTAGCGAGCTCTGGTGTCAGGCACTGCGGGTGTGGGCGCAAGTTCCGTGAGGCCCGCGGCCCAGGGTGTGATTTTGCGTTGGTCGGGCGGGAGGTCGAGTGATGTGTTGCGGCTGTCTCGGATGGCACGCGTTGCGGTCGCATCTGGGCATGAGGGTTGGGCTGCCATGGCCGCGAGTTTGTTGAGGGCGATGATGTGCTTCTGCTTGACTTTTTTCCCGTACTTCGATGTGAGCATGTTACCCGTGATGATGTGTGTGTTGCCCTTGCAGCTGAGCTCAGAAGCATGCGTGATGCCTAGGCTTTTGAGGCAGGTGATGCTGGCACTAACGACATCGTGTGCTTGGGAGCTGCTGGCCTGTGTGATGAGGCGGCCGAGTGTTTGGCACTCTTCATGGTAAAGAGGTAGCCCCTCTTCCGTGGCCGACAGCCCGGATATAGAGGCATAGACCAGCTGCCTTGCCCTAAGGGTGTGATGGAGAAGGGTGAGAATGCGGTGTCCTTGTGTGCTAGCCTGGGTACTGAGCCATGTGATTTGTTTGTGCAGCATGCTCCTCGAGATGTGGGCGTGTGCCACATCTGTGGACTGGAGGCTGTGTGTGAGGGCTGTCGTGTTGCGGGCGTGGTACTCTTGGGCAGTAGAGCTAATGCCTATGCCTAGCTTGCCAGCGTCTTCTCTGATGATGGCGTTGGGCGTTCCCAGGGGGAGTCTGAGTTTGAGCTTAACGCATTGATTGATGGATCTGTCGTACAGCTCAAGGTCCCCTGGGGTGCAGGGCACGGCACAGAAGCTGTAGGCTAGGCTGGGTATGACGGCGGTGCGGATGATGTGTATGGCCTGTCTGGCACTGGCAAAGGAGCGTCTGAGTCTCTCGAGTTTTTGGCGGAGCTGGGTGATCATAGCGGTGTGTTGTGGTTTCCAGTCCAGCGTCATGGTGATGAGCACACCCAGGTAGGTGAATGGTGAGGTCGGGCGGTGGTAGGTGACGGGTTTCCCTTGTAGGCTGACGGTTCGGAGTTGTTGGCTGGCCCGCTTATCCGCTTCGGCCGCGTTGCTGCACATGCCTGTTTCGACCGAGTGATTGAGCGCCGCTGTTGCGAGAGTTTTACTGTGTGAGATGATGAGGTGACCCCAGTCCGAGAAGGCTGAGAGTTTGTCCGCTTGGCATCGGAGGCTGCGAAGGGTGTTGCAGAGTATAGCTATGTCATCTGCATAGTCGATGCTGCTGACGGTGGCGCGTACCCCGCTGTCGGCCGTTGCTGATTTGAATTTATAGCCCCAAGCGCCCACTTGCAGCCATCGCAGGAGGGGTTCGATGTAAATGAGAAATAGGAAGGGCGAGAGAGAGTCGCCTTGTATGGTGCCCCGGTTGACGGGTACCGGGTCAGTATGGCCGTACGGGGTTTTAAAGCGCGTTGTAGCGCCCGTGTATAGGTCCTTTACTGCGTCCGTCGCGTCCGTGGGGAAGCCTAGGTCATGCATGATCCAGAGTAGTTTGTCTTGGCAGGTGGTGTTGAACGCACTGGTGAAGTCGACCAGGAGCGCGTAGATATCTGCCTTGGCCAGTTTAGCATCCTCAAGGGCCATGACAAGCATCTGCAGCTGTTGTGTGGTGTTCCTGTGGGAGCGGAACCCGGCCTGGTTCTTGCTGAGCATCCCATTAGCTTCAGCATACTCAGACAGCGTCTTGGTAATGAGGCTGGTCCATAGCTTATAAACGGTGTTGGCTAGGCCCACTGGTCTGTATGCATTAAGATCTGTTTCCTGGCCCTTGTCTTTGTAAAGCAGGCAGGTGTCACTGGTTTTCCATGTTCTGGGTGTGCAGCCTGTTGCCCACATGATGATGAAGAGCTGGTGGATGGTGTCCCGTATCTCCCATGGCAGCATCTTGATGATTTCATTTTCTACGCCGTCTGGTCCCGGGGCCTTGCCTCCCGCCAGCCTGCTGAGGCATTCCCGGAAGCCTGCCTTGTCCATGATGGCTGTGTGCAGCCAGTGTATGTTTTGGCATGCGTGCAGTGCGAAGGCGTCGTCTGCTTTGGCGCGAGCCCACGGGTAGTTTCGTGTCTGTGTAGTAATGTAGTGGCCAGTCTTGGGGGTCGGGGCCGACAGCTTCTGCCCATATGCGGCGGTGATTATCCGGTTAAGGTCGGCAGGGGCGGTGCATATGGTTTTGGTGTCAGGATCAGCTATCGCCTGCAGGCCTTTGTGGTCGGTGCGGGATGGGCGTAGGATACGTTTGTTAGCCTTCTTGGGCTGGGTGCTGATCAGTTGTTGCATTCTGGCGCGAGCTTGTGCGATGGCGAGTGCGGAGTCATCGTCGTCTAGTTGGTGGATTTGGTCGCGGTACGAGTTGGTCAGCCGGGCGAGCGCGGCCTGCACGTGGTTTTCGGTTGGGTCTTCGCCCTGGCGCGCTTGCACCGCCTCCCTTGTTTCCGCATTCGTCGTATCTGTCTCTGGGACAAGTTCATCGATGGTTGAGTGCACGTTGTTTTGCTTGAAAAACACTCTAGCCTTCCGGCTGAGTTCTCTGGTGGTTTTAAGCTTTTTGCCTAGTGCCTGTCTAATCCTACACATGGTCCTGCGTTGGTAGTGTTGGCCTCCCCTTGTTAGGGTCTTAGTATTGCATGTCTTTAGAGCTGCCGTCCTGCAGGTTTGTAGGAGGTGCGTAAGCATGGTGGCTGCGGTGTCTACAGCTTCCCTGGCCGGGCGTCCTGCCACTGATGTCAGGCGCTGTGGTTGTTGAGGGTTGGTCTTGCCAAGTGTAGCCAGGTGGTGGGTAGCCTCTGTGTATATGGGGGCTAAGAAGGCTGTCAGTTCTGCGTGCAACTGTGGGACGCCTGAGCTGGGTTGTTGCACTGCCAGGCGGTATGCTTCCCTGTCCTTATTGGTAACGGGGGTGGTGAGGATGGTGTAGCTGTGCTTCGGTGGTTTGTGTGGGGCTGCCAGGTCTATGCCCAGGCGGGCTGTATTCAGTGCGGCGGTGAGTGGCCTGTGGTCGCTTAGATAGGCGTTGGTATCGACGTGCGTGCGGTGCTCAGGACCGTGTCTTGCGTCGCGTGTTAGGATAGCGTCGATGCGGCTGTTGCAGTGCGGTTGCTGGTAGGTCCAGGCCCGGTCGCCGGGATCAGCTTCCTTCAGTTGCATTTCTGTGGCGAAGCCCCTCATCATGCTGTCTTGTGTGTATTCAGTGTGCTCGGAGCGATCCTCTGTTTTCATCGTGGCGTTGATATCGCCCGCCAGGATGAGTGAGCCGGGCAGGTGGCCCGTGGCTGTTCGTATATGCTCTTGCATTTTCTCGCGCAGTGAGAGCGCTTCGCCATTGGATCCCGACGGCCAGTACGTGGCGATGATGGTGAGCTGTTCGCACTGGTGTTGGTTGAGGGTCAGGATGACGCATCGTGCATTTACCTCAGCATCGATGCTCGGTGAGAGCATAGTGGCTTGCATTTGGATGGCTAAGTTGTGTTTGATGCCTATTAGTACTTCACTGTGGCCTCTGTGTCGGTGTGTCGTATAATCTGGCATGACTCTCTTCAGCCAGCCAAAGCCTGGATTGTTGCTCCTGGGCTGGGTCATGGTTTCAGTTAGGATCAGGATGTCCGGGCTGTGCTGGTGCACAAGGTTGAGGACGTCGTTCCTGGACCTATGAAGGCTTCTAACGTTCAGGGTCGTTAGTGTGATATGCTGTCGATTGTGTGTTGGTTGTGGCTGCCGGGTTGGCAAGGTGCTGTGTTGTGGGTGTGGTCCTGGGTGCTCAATGGGGTATCGTAGGTTATCAGTGGGGGGTGGCGGTGTTGTGGGGATGGCGGCGGGGGGTGGAGTGGGGGCTGTGTTTAGGTATCTGTACATCAGGGTCTGTGTGTGCGAGTCCTTGGTTTGCGCTCTTGGCTTGGTCCGTTTTTTGTCTCCGATAGTGCCCGATGATGTGGGCCCACTCGCAGAAAAGATCGCATTATAGGTGCCACCTAAGGGTACTTTTTTTTTTGATGGAAGGCTGCAGTTGCTCATAAGCAAGCCAATGCTGTTGAAAAAAAAAATCAACTCCAAGTGGCTGGCGAGATTCGAGCGTTGGCCTGTCGTGCCGTTTTGAGAGGCAACCAGTACTGGTTGAGGTCCAGTACTGGTTGCTAACCAGTACTGGACCTCAACCAGTACTGGTTGGCATCCAGTACTGGTTGCCATCCAGTACTGGTTGTCAGCTTTGGCAGAGTTAGGGCATGGAGATATCAAAGTTTCCGCGTATCACATTCAAGCCTTCCCAATAGTACTACTTGCATCGCTGGTCTTAGCGCTTCGCTGGAAGCTCCCCAACGGCTGTCTACGTCGATGTGCGATGTGCGATGTCCAGTCGATGTGCGCTACAATGTGCGCTTGTGATGGGTTGACAACTCTCAATACTGCCTAGTCTTTCTGACGTGCGATGTCTAGTCGATGTGCGCTATCATGTGCGCTTGTAATGGGTTAACATCTCTCTATAATGTCAAGTCCTATGGATGAAGCGAGTATGCTTACTGACAATTGGATGATAGCTGAAGGGTAGGGCTAAGGACTGAGGTCAGGGCTGGGAGCCTTGGTTAGGTACTATATAGGCACCGACTACAACAAGAGGACAACACGCTGTAACACATTGCATGTGCTATCACTCACTAAGCAATGTCATTGAGATTACTATGTACGTGTGTTTGTTATCACTGTCACTAACATTACATAGTACACTGCTTCGCATGCTATGTAGCATCAACCAAGACACTCCATCCGTCCTCTATCTCATTCCCTTATAATGCAAGGCGACCTCAATGTGATGAAGGTAGTCGTCCAAGCTCCAGCCCATGCAGAGTGACACAGAGTCTGGCTGGCTGGCTGACCAGTACTGGCTGGCTGGCTGTGACCAGTACTGGTTGGCTGACCAGTACTGGCTGGCTGGCTGTGACCAGTACTGGTTGGCTGACCAGTACTGGCTGGCTGACCAGTACTGGCTGGCTGGCTGTGACCAGTACTGGTTGGCTGACCAGTACTGGCTGGCTGGCTGTGACCAGTACTGGCTGGCTGACCAGTACTGGCTGGCTGGCTGTGACCAGTACTGGTTGGCTGACCAGTACTGGCTGGCTGGCTGTGACCAGTACTGGCTGGCTGACCAGTACTGGCTGGCTGACCAGTACTGGCTGGCTGGCTGTGACCAGTACTGGCTGGCTGACCAGTACTGGCTGGCTGGCTGTGACCAGTACTGGTTGGCTGACCAGTACTGGCTGGCTGACCAGTACTGGTTGGCTGGCTGTGACCAGTACTGGCTGGCTGACCAGTACTGGCTGGCTGACCAGTACTGGTTGGCTGGCTGTGACCAGTACTGGCTGGCTGGCTGTGACCAGTACTGGTTGGCTGACCAGTACTGGTTGGCTGACCAGTACTGGCTGGCTGGCTGTGACCAGTACTGGTTGGCTGACCAGTACTGGCTGGCTGGCTGTGACCAGTACTGGTTGGCTGACCAGTACTGGCTGGCTGGCTGTGACCAGTACTGGTTGGCTGACCAGTACTGGCTGGCTGGCTGTGACCAGTACTGGCTGGCTGACCAGTACTGGCTGGCTGACCAGTACTGGCTGGCTGGCTGTGACCAGTACTGGTTGGCTGACCAGTACTGGCTGGCTGGCTGTGACCAGTACTGGCTGGCTGACCAGTACTGGCTGGCTGGCTGTGACCAGTACTGGCTGGCTGACCAGTACTGGCTGGCTGGCTGTGACCAGTACTGGTTGGCTGACCAGTACTGGCTGGCTGACCAGTACTGGCTGGCTGGCTGTGACCAGTACTGGCTGGCTGACCAGTACTGGCTGGCTGGTTGTGACCAGTACTGGTTGGCTGACCAGTACTGGCTGGCTGGCTGTGACCAGTACTGGCTGGCTGACCAGTACTGGCTGGCTGGCTGTGACCAGTACTGGCTGGCTGGCTGTGACCAGTACTGGTTGGCTGACCAGTACTGGCTGGCTGGCTGTGACCAGTACTGGTTGGCTGACCAGTACTGGCTGGCTGGCTGTGACCAGTACTGGCTGGCTGACCAGTACTGGCTGGCTGACCAGTACTGGCTGGCTGACTGTGACCAGTACTGGTTGGCTGACCAGTACTGGCTGGCTGGCTGTGACCAGTACTGGTTGGCTGACCAGTACTGGCTGGCTGGCTGTGACCAGTACTGGCTGGGGCAGAAACAGCAGGGGGGCAGGGGGGCAGGGGGGCTGCAGCAGCAGACAGTAGGCAGCAGATAGTAGGCGCAACCAGCGCTGGTGCCCCCCCATTCAGCAGCAGGGTTACAGCAGCAGCAGCAGTAGCAGCAGCAGCAGTAGCGGGGCAGTAACAGCAGTAGGGGGGCATCATCAGCAGCAGGGGGGCAGGGGGGCAGCAGCAGCAGCAGCAGCAGCAGCAGCAGCAGGAGTAGGGGGTCAGGGGGGCTGCAGCAGCAAGGGGTCAGGGGGGCTGCAGCAGCAGGGGGGCAGGGGGGCTGCAGCAGCAGCAGCAGCAGGGGGGCAGGGGGGCTGCAGCAGCCGATAGCACCTACCTACCTTTTGGCTGCTTGATGATTGCTGCTGGAAAGGGGGTGGTTGTGTAGGGAAAGTGGAGGAGAGGTGTTCATCAGACCTGCAATCATCAGACCTGCAATCAAGGTAGGGGGGCAGCAGCAGCAGCAGCAGCTGCAGGGGGGCTGCAACAGTAGCAGCAGCAGCAGTAGGGGGCATGGGGGCAGCGGCAGCAGCAGTAGGGGGGCAGCAGCAGCAGCAGTAGGGGGGCAACAGCAGCAGCAGGGGGGCAGCAACAGCAAGGGGGGCAGCAGCAGCAGTAGGGGGGCAGCAACAGCAAGGGGGGCAGCAACAGCAGATAGTAGGGGCACTATAGCGCCTACCTACCTTTTGGCTGCTTGCTATGACTGCTGCTGGGAAGGGGGTGGGAGTGGAGGTTTGAAGGCGGGGAGGGAGGGTAGATGTGGATGGCGGGAGGCAGGGAGGCGGGAGGCGGGGAGGCGGGAGGCGGGGAGGCGGGAGGCTCAGTTGGGTTTAATGGGCGGGGTGGCTTGAAGGCGGGGTGGGTTGGGGTAGGGGCATGGGTTGGGTTTGGTAGGGTCCTGGGTTGGGTTGTGTAGGGGCATGGGTTGGGGGCATGGGCGGGGGTCGGGGCGGGAGAGGGAGCGGGGGCCGGGGAGGATAAATTGGGAGGGGGTGGTTGTATAGGGAAAGTGGAGGGGAGGTGACCCATCAGACCTGCAACAAAGGGGCGTGCACATGAGGTAGGGTGACCAGGTTGGGCACTCTGTTAGCTATCACCGTGGCCTCACCTTTGTGGTCCTCCTGGCCTCCTACCTGCTCACACCAGGCAACATATCCCATGCGCCAGTGGGGTGGGGCTGCGGTGGGGTGTGTAGTAGGGTGAAGGGAAGGGAAGGTGGGATGAGGTGGGGGCTGCGATGCCACGTCAATCGAAGGGTGGGAGAGGGGAAGGGTAGGCTTGACAAGCATGGGAGAGAGGGAGAGGGGGAAGGGAGGGGGTGGGGGTGGTGGTGGTGGTGGCAAGAGGGTGGATGGGGTGGGCTTTCTCTTGGCTGCTGGGATGTTAGGGGAGAGGTGATGGGGAGGGGGGAAATGGGGGTGGGGAGAGGTGGATGTGGAGGGACGACAAGCTGGGCGATGGTGGTGGGCGTGGGAAAGGGGAGGAAAAGGGGAAGGGTGCGACGATCAACCCTGTAGCGGGACAAGGGGCATGCTAGCGGTTAGTGTAGGTACAGGGTGCCACATACCTGCACTCACCTTTTGCTGGAATGGGGTGTAAATGCGTGTAGGTGGTGAGGGTGAGGAGGCGGAGGGGGAGGAAGGCTGCTGCTGTTGACAGGTAACGGAGGGGGTAATGGGACCCAGAGGGCGACGGGATGATTGAGAAGCGGGGGAGGGGAGGTAGAGGAGGAAGGGGAGGGAAGGGAAGGGAAGGGGAGGTCCATGGGGAGGGCGAGAGAAGTGGGGAAGAAGGGAGGGAGGGCATTGATAGTCTCAGGTGTAGGCGCACAAGACCTGCGGCAATGGTGTGACGATTTGTCAACGGAAGCAAACATGGGACATGGGTACTGGATGCACTCACCAATAAAGTAGGGAGATAGTAGAGCTGGCAGATGGAGGGGCAGGTGTAGCAGCCATCCATTACAACACACCATTCTTTGTCCCCACCTCAGTAGGAAGCGTAGGGTGGGAGAGTAGGGCTGGGCTGGGCTGGGCGTGTCCTTGCTGCTTGCTGCTCAGGTGAGGGTGAGGGTAAGAACGTGGGGGGTGGGAGGGAGGGGAGCTGCTGCGCCATGTTGGCTCCCTGTTGGCCTTACCTTGGAGTGGTCTAATCTTGGAGTGGTGTTGTTAGTGGTGGGGGTGAAAGAGCCAAGGTAGGGTTGAGCGTCAAGGGTGGGATGGGCTCTCTGGGGTAGTCTGCTGGGGTAAGTGAAAGGGGAAGGAGGGTAAAGGGATGTGGACCTGCGGCAAGGAGGTGACGGGTTATCAAAGGATGTATTTGATGCACAAGGGGCAGGGAAGATGGGCTCGGAGATGGTGGATACATGTCATAGTGGCTTGCATTTGGATGGCTAAGTTGTGTTTGATGCCTATTAGTACTTCACTGTGGCCTCTGTGTCGGTGTGTCGTATAATCTGGCATGACTCTCTTCAGCCAGCCAGAGCCTGGATTGTTGCTCCTGGGCTGGGTCATGGTTTCAGTTAGGATCAGGATGTCCGGGCTGTGCTGGTGCACAAGGTTGAGGACGTCGTTCCTGGACCTATGAAGGCTTCTAACGTTCAGGGTCGTTAGTGTGATATGCTGTCGATTGTGTGTTGGTTGTGGCTGCCGGGTTGGCAAGGTGCTGTGTTGTGGGTGTGGTCCTGGGTGCTCAATGGGGTATCGTAGGTTATCAGTGGGGGGTGGCGGTGTTGTGGGGATGGCGGCGGGGGGTGGAGTGGGGGCTGTGTTTAGGTATCTGTACATCAGGGTCTGTGTGTGCGAGTCCTTGGTTTGCGCTCTTGGCTTGGTCCGTTTTTTGTCTCCGATAGTGCCCGATGATGTGGGCCCACTCGCAGAAAAGATCGCATTATAGGTGCCACCTAAGGGTACTTTTTTTTTTGATGGAAGGCTGCAGTTGCTCATAAGCAAGCCAATGCTGTTGAAAAAAAAAATCAACTCCAAGTGGCTGGCGAGATTCGAGCGTTGGCCTGTCGTGCCGTTTTGAGAGGCAACCAGTACTGGTTGAGGTCCAGTACTGGTTGCTAACCAGTACTGGACCTCAACCAGTACTGGTTGGCATCCAGTACTGGTTGCCATCCAGTACTGGTTGTCAGCTTTGGCAGAGTTAGGGCATGGAGATATCAAAGTTTCCGCGTATCACATTCAAGCCTTCCCAATAGTACTACTTGCATCGCTGGTCTTAGCGCTTCGCTGGAAGCTCCCCAACGGCTGTCTACGTCGATGTGCGATGTGCGATGTCCAGTCGATGTGCGCTACAATGTGCGCTTGTGATGGGTTGACAACTCTCAATACTGCCTAGTCTTTCTGACGTGCGATGTCTAGTCGATGTGCGCTATCATGTGCGCTTGTAATGGGTTAACATCTCTCTATAATGTCAAGTCCTATGGATGAAGCGAGTATGCTTACTGACAATTGGATGATAGCTGAAGGGTAGGGCTAAGGACTGAGGTCAGGGCTGGGAGCCTTGGTTAGGTATTATATAGGCACCGACTACAACAAGAGGACAACACGCTGTAACACATTGCATGTGCTATCACTCACTAAGCAATGTCATTGAGATTACTATGTACGTGTGTTTGTTATCACTGTCACTAACATTACATAGTACACTGCTTCGCATGCTATGTAGCATCAACCAAGACACTCCATCCGTCCTCTATCTCATTCCCTTATAATGCAAGGCGACCTCAATGTGATGAAGGTAGTCGTCCAAGCTCCAGCCCATGCAGAGTGACACAGAGTCTGGCTGGCTGGCTGACCAGTACTGGCTGGCTGGCTGTGACCAGTACTGGTTGGCTGACCAGTACTGGCTGGCTGGCTGTGACCAGTACTGGTTGGCTGACCAGTACTGGCTGGCTGGCTGTGACCAGTACTGGTTGGCTGACCAATACTGGCTGGCTGACCAGTACTGGCTGGCTGGCTGTGACCAGTACTGGTTGGCTGACCAGTACTGGCTGGCTGGCTGTGACCAGTACTGGCTGGCTGACCAGTACTGGCTGGCTGGCTGTGACCAGTACTGGTTGGCTGACCAGTACTGGCTGGCTGGCTGTGACCAGTACTGGCTGGCTGACCAGTACTGGCTGGCTGACCAGTACTGGCTGGCTGGCTGTGACCAGTACTGGCTGGCTGACCAGTACTGGCTGGCTGGCTGTGACCAGTACTGGTTGGCTGACCAGTACTGGCTGGCTGACCAGTACTGGTTGGCTGGCTGTGACCAGTACTGGCTGGCTGACCAGTACTGGCTGGCTGACCAGTACTGGTTGGCTGGCTGTGACCAGTACTGGCTGGCTGGCTGTGACCAGTACTGGTTGGCTGACCAGTACTGGTTGGCTGACCAGTACTGGCTGGCTGGCTGTGACCAGTACTGGTTGGCTGACCAGTACTGGCTGGCTGGCTGTGACCAGTACTGGTTGGCTGACCAGTACTGGCTGGCTGGCTGTGACCAGTACTGGTTGGCTGACCAGTACTGGCTGGCTGGCTGTGACCAGTACTGGCTGGCTGACCAGTACTGGCTGGCTGACCAGTACTGGCTGGCTGGCTGTGACCAGTACTGGTTGGCTGACCAGTACTGGCTGGCTGGCTGTGACCAGTACTGGCTGGCTGACCAGTACTGGCTGGCTGGCTGTGACCAGTACTGGCTGGCTGACCAGTACTGGCTGGCTGGCTGTGACCAGTACTGGTTGGCTGACCAGTACTGGCTGGCTGACCAGTACTGGCTGGCTGGCTGTGACCAGTACTGGCTGGCTGACCAGTACTGGCTGGCTGGTTGTGACCAGTACTGGTTGGCTGACCAGTACTGGCTGGCTGGCTGTGACCAGTACTGGCTGGCTGACCAGTACTGGCTGGCTGGCTGTGACCAGTACTGGCTGGCTGGCTGTGACCAGTACTGGTTGGCTGACCAGTACTGGCTGGCTGGCTGTGACCAGTACTGGTTGGCTGACCAGTACTGGCTGGCTGGCTGTGACCAGTACTGGCTGGCTGACCAGTACTGGCTGGCTGACCAGTACTGGCTGGCTGACTGTGACCAGTACTGGTTGGCTGACCAGTACTGGCTGGCTGGCTGTGACCAGTACTGGTTGGCTGACCAGTACTGGCTGGCTGGCTGTGACCAGTACTGGCTGGGGCAGAAACAGCAGGGGGGCAGGGGGGCAGGGGGGCTGCAGCAGCAGACAGTAGGCAGCAGATAGTAGGCGCAACCAGCGCTGGTGCCCCCCCATTCAGCAGCAGGGTTACAGCAGCAGCAGCAGTAGCAGCAGCAGCAGTAGCGGGGCAGTAACAGCAGTAGGGGGGCATCATCAGCAGCAGGGGGGCAGGGGGGCAGCAGCAGCAGTGGGGGGGCAGCAGCAGCAGCAGCAGCAGCAGCAGCAGCAGCAGCAGCAGCAGCAGCAGCAGCAGCAGGAGTAGGGGGTCAGGGGGGCTGCAGCAGCAAGGGGTCAGGGGGGCTGCAGCAGCAGGGGGGCAGGGGGGCTGCAGCAGCAGCAGCAGCAGGGGGGCAGGGGGGCTGCAGCAGCCGATAGCACCTACCTACCTTTTGGCTGCTTGATGATTGCTGCTGGAAAGGGGGTGGTTGTGTAGGGAAAGTGGAGGAGAGGTGTTCATCAGACCTGCAATCATCAGACCTGCAATCAAGGTAGGGGGGCAGCAGCAGCAGCAGCAGCAGCTGCAGGGGGGCTGCAACAGTAGCAGCAGCAGCAGTAGGGGGCATGGGGGCAGCGGCAGCAGCAGTAGGGGGGCAGCAGCAGCAGCAGTAGGGGGGCAACAGCAGCAGCAGGGGGGCAGCAACAGCAAGGGGGGCAGCAGCAGCAGTAGGGGGGCAGCAACAGCAAGGGGGGCAGCAGCAGCAGATAGTAGGGGCACTATAGCGCCTACCTACCTTTTGGCTGCTTGCTATGACTGCTGCTGGGAAGGGGGTGGGAGTGGAGGTTTGAAGGCGGGGAGGGAGGGTAGATGTGGATGGCGGGAGGCAGGGAGGCGGGAGGCGGGGAGGCGGGAGGCGGGGAGGCGGGAGGCTCAGTTGGGTTTAATGGGCGGGGTGGCTTGAAGGCGGGGTGGGTTGGGGTAGGGGCATGGGTTGGGTTTGGTAGGGTCCTGGGTTGGGTTGTGTAGGGGCATGGGTTGGGGGCATGGGCGGGGGTCGGGGCGGGAGAGGGAGCGGGGGCCGGGGAGGATAAATTGGGAGGGGGTGGTTGTATAGGGAAAGTGGAGGGGAGGTGACCCATCAGACCTGCAACAAAGGGGCGTGCACATGAGGTAGGGTGACCAGGTTGGGCACTCTGTTAGCTATCACCGTGGCCTCACCTTTGTGGTCCTCCTGGCCTCCTACCTGCTCACACCAGGCAACATATCCCATGCGCCAGTGGGGTGGGGCTGCGGTGGGGTGTGTAGTAGGGTGAAGGGAAGGGAAGGTGGGATGAGGTGGGGGCTGCGATGCCACGTCAATCGAAGGGTGGGAGAGGGGAAGGGTAGGCTTGACAAGCATGGGAGAGAGGGAGAGGGGGAAGGGAGGGGGTGGGGGTGGTGGTGGTGGTGGCAAGAGGGTGGATGGGGTGGGCTTTCTCTTGGCTGCTGGGATGTCAGGGGAGAGGTGATGGGGAGGGGGGAAATGGGGGTGGGGAGAGGTGGATGTGGAGGGACGACAAGCTGGGCGATGGTGGTGGGCGTGGGAAAGGGGAGGAAAAGGGGAAGGGTGCGACGATCAACCCTGCAGCGGGACAAGGGGCATGCTAGCGGTTAGTGTAGGTACAGGGTGCCACATACCTGCACTCACCTTTTGCTGGAATGGGGTGTAAATGCGTGTAGGTGGTGAGGGTGAGGAGGCGGAGGGGGAGGAAGGCTGCTGCTGTTGACAGGTAACGGAGGGGGTAATGGGACCCAGAGGGCGACGGGATGATTGAGAAGCGGGGGAGGGGAGGTAGAGGAGGAAGGGGAGGGAAGGGAAGGGGAGGTCCATGGGGAGGGCGAGAGAAGTGGGGAAGAAGGGAGGGAGGGCATTGATAGTCTCAGGTGTAGGCGCACAAGACCTGCGGCAACGGTGTGACGATTTGTCAACGGAAGCAAACATGGGACATGGGTACTGGATGCACTCACCAATAAAGTAGGGAGATAGTAGAGCTGGCAGATGGAGGGGCAGGTGTAGCAGCCATCCATTACAACACACCATTCTTTGTCCTCACCTCAGTAGGAAGCGCAGGGTGGGAGAGTAGGGCTGGGCTGGGCTGGGCGTGTCCTTGCTGCTTGCTGCTCAGGTGAGGGTGAGGGTGAGGGTAAGAACGTGGGGGGTGGGAGGGAGGGGAGCTGCTGCGCCATGTTGGCTCCCTGTTGGCCTTACCTTGGAGTGGTCTAACCTTGGAGTGGTGTTGTTAGTGGTGGGGGTGAAAGAGCCAAGGTAGGGTTGAGCGTCAAGGGTGGGATGGGCTCTCTGGGGTAGTCTGCTGGGGTAAGGGAGGGGGCTGGGATGTCAGGGGGGAGGTGACGGGGAGGGGGGAAGCGGGGGTTGGGGAGAGGTGAAAGTGGAATTGGTGGGACAGGGTAGGGAAGGGGACTTGTAGCCACCTGTAGAGACCTGGGGAGGGAGGGAGGGAGGGAGGGAGGGAGGGGGGGAGGAAGGGGAGTGAAAGGGGAAGGAGGGTAAAGGGATGTGGACCTGCGGCAAGGAGGTGACGGGTTATCAAAGGATGTATTTGATGCACAAGGGGCAGGGAAGATGGGCTCGGAGATGGTGGATACATGTCATGGCAAAAAGGTGGGTCGCTGCATGTGAAGCGCTACATTACCTCGCATGGCATTCGCTACGCGCAAAGCGTGGCGAGGTAATGCACCGTGTACTTGGCGTGGTCTGAGTTGGCTGAGACGGCTGTTGGCTAAGATCTCGAGGTTGCGAGATTGGCTAGGAGGCTGGCCTCTACATGAGATGTGGCTGCCTGGCTGCACTGTTGCTGCCTGGCTGCGATGTGGCGATGTGGCGATGTTGCGTGGTCTGCAAGGGAAGGCCGCCTGGCTACCTAGATGCGGGTCGCGAAATGAGGGCAGCGAGGCTGCAGGGCTGCGAGGTGGACTTCTTGGCGCTGTCCTGTAACCCTATCCTCAACGCTAAGTCATTTGCTGCCACCAGCTGCGGCTACGTTCCTAGCATGACTAGAATCGACGCGTTATTGACTACGGCGTGTACTGGGCGCATTTTTAGTTTTTCATATCTCATGTCTAACATCTCCGAGCTTGACGCCATTGACGCCCCTTCGCATCCCCACCCCACCCCGCCACCGATACCTAGGCCGGAATAGGCCAAAGGTTTTGCGCATTGCATCCACGACTCAATCTCGCAGCCAGTCTTGCAGCCTCGCTGCCCTCGAATCGCGACTCGCATCTGGTGGGCATTTCCGCAGCCAGCCAGCCTCGTAGACATTTTCACAGCCACGCAGCGCCGAACCTCGCAACTAGTGTTACATGCCTAGCCACGAAGCGCTTACTCCTGCTTCCAGCCAAACCATTGCCATGCCCCTTCTTTGCAGCAGGTCTGACGGTCAAAGTCTCTTTCCCCTTCCCTTTCCTTCCCCTCCTCTCTTACTTCCTCTCATCCAGCAGCCCTCATCAAAAGCATGCCAGACGGCTGCATGAGGAGGCAAAGTAACGGAACAATTTTTCACCCCCCCCTCTCCCTGATCTTGACGGACAGGTTGAGACTACCCACCCCACCCTACCATTCCCTTCCCCATCCCACGAGGTGAGCCTGCATTCCTTGCTGTCTGCCATCGCAAGCACGTACCTTGTGTTTACTGCAGGTCAGAGTCACTGCTGCCTCTCGCCCCTTCCCCCTAACTTATCACCACCACCTCCAACTCCGCCACCTCCCCTCTTTCTCCCCTCCCCTCCCCCTCCCCCCATACCCGGCTGCCCCCTCCCTACCCTACCCAGCAGCCAGGAGCAAGGCTTTTCCACCACCTCCCCTTACCCCTCCCCATCGCAACCACCCTCTCCCCTCCCCATCGCAACCTCTTCCCCCCTTCCTTTCCACGCATCCTCCATGTGCCCGTCCCTTCCATTTGACATGGCATCGCTGCCCTCACCCCACCACCAACTTCTCCTCACCCCCCACCATCTTTGCGCAACCCTCGTCCCACTTCCCCATCACAAAGATTAATGTAAGAGCAAACAAGGAGCATGGAGCAGCAGTGTCCCTAATTACCCTACCTAACCGCCAGCCCATGTTTGCTGCAGGTCTATCGGGCACACCCAATCCCTACCTCACACACCACCCCTGCTCCTTCCCCCACCCTCGCTACCTCCCCTCCCCCGCTTCTCAATCATCCCGTCGCCCTCTGGGTCCCATTACCCCCTCCGTTACCTGTCAACAGCAGCAGCCTTCCTCCCCCTCCGCCTCCTCACCCTCACCATCTACACGCATTTACACCCCATTCCAGCAAAAGGTGAGTGCATGTATGTGGCACCCTGTACCTACACGCTAGCATGCCCCTTGTCCCGCTGCAGGGTTGATCGTCGCACCCTCCCCATCCCTTTCCTCCCCTTTCCCACGCCCACCACCAACGCCCAACTTGTCTTTCCTCCACTTCCACCTCTCCCCACCCCCCACTTCCCCCCTCCCCGTCACCTCTCCCTTGACATCCCAGCAGCCAAGAGAAAGCCCACCCCATCCACCCTCTTGCCACCACCACCACCACCCCCTCCCTTCCCCCTCTCCCTCCCATACTTGTCAAGCCTACCGTCCCCTTCTTCCACCCTCCGATATGTGGCATCGCAGCCCCCACCACCGCAGTCCCACCCCAATGGCGCATGGCATATGTTGCCTGGTGTGAGCAGGTAGGAGGTGATAGCTAACACAGTGCCCAACCTGGTCACCCTACCTCACGTGCACACCCCAGGCAACATATGCACATATTGCACGTTGCAGGTCTGATGGGTACCTCCCCTCCCTACCCCACATCCCTGCAACCTGCAGCCTGCAAGCTGCAGCCACAGCTATGTGAGGCAGCCTTGAGCCATGCCCATCTATTGTTCTTTGCATGCAGTAGGAGCACGAAAAGTGTACCATAGCGTGCCTCCTCTGCTCACCTTGCCAGGCAAGTGCCACTCCATCTCAACCACCCCACCCCACCCCACCTACACTGGTTGCCAGCCACAGCCAGCCACGGCCAGCCACAGCCAGCCACGGCCAGCCACAGCCAGCCACAGCCAGCCAGTCACAGCCAGTCACAGCCAGCCAGCCAGCCAGTACTGGTCACAGCCAGCCAGTACTGGTCACAGCCAGCCAGCCAGTACTGGTCACAGCCAGCCAGTACTGGTCATAGCCAGCCAGTACTGGTCACAGCTAGCCAGTAGTGGTCACAGCCAGCCAGTACTGGTCACAGCCAGCCAGCCAGTACTGGTCACAGCCAGCCAGCCAGTACTGGTCACAGCCAGCCAGTACTGGTCACAGCCAGCCAGTACTGGTCACAGCCAGCCAGTACTGGTCACAGCCAGCCAGCCAGCCAGTACTGGTCACAGCCAGCCAGCCAGTACTGGTCACTGCCAGCCAGCCAGTACTGGTCACAGCCAGCCAGCCAGTACTGGTCATAGCCAGCCAGTACTGGTCACAGCCAGCCAGTACTGGTCACAGCCAGCCAGCCAGTACTGGTCACAGCCAGCCAGCCAGTACTGGTCACAGCCAGCCAGTACTGGTCACAGCCAGCCAGTACTGGTCACAGCCAGCCAGTACTGGTCACAGCCAGTCAGCCAGTACTGGTCACAGCCAGCCAGCACTGGTCACAGCCAGCCAGCCAGGTGTCTAATGTGTGTCATGCATTGCATTCATTGGGTACAGTAGTGCATTGTATGTAAGATGACACTGTGTCACTTTGCAGGGGTTGGAGCATGGACGAGTACCTTCATTACATCAAGGTCGCTGGAAGAGGGCATTGACATAGGTCAACCAGCACATGAGATTGTGGAGGGTGTTAGTTGACGCTACATAGCTTGAGGGTTGTGCGGCGCTGTGTACTATGTAACTATGTGATAACAAGGAGTGGGTCATAGCATATGCATGTGGTTATAGCATGTTGTCCTCATGGTTATATGTACTCTGTATACCTTGCAACATCTGTAGCTCAGTATCACGTGTAAGTACACCCAACGGCTCTAGCCTAACGTGTAATAACCTCCAACTTGGCAATCGTTACCGAGCAAGCCCCTTCCTTCAGCCCTTCACCCAGCCCTTCAGCACTTGAGGGTGTCACACAGTAATGGATGGGTGTCACACAGCAATGGATGATGGTCACAAAGTGTGCTGTCGCTGCCCCCCTAGTGTTGCTGCCCCACATGGTGCAATTGTTGATGTTGCTGTTGCTGCTGTCGCTGCCCCCTCGTTGCCGCTGCCCCGCTGCCCCCCTGCCCTCCTGCTGCTGCCGTTGCTGCCCCCCTGCCCCCTTGCTCCTGATGCTGCCCCCCTGCCCCCCTGCTGCTGCTGCTGCTGGCCCCCAGCCCCCAAGCTCCTGCAGTTCCATGCCCCCCTGCTGCTGCTGCAGCCCCCAGCCCCCCTGCCGCTGCTGCCCCCCAGCCACCCTGCTGCTGCTACTGCTGCCCCCCTGCCCCTCTGCTGCTGCTGCTGCTGCTGCTGCTGCTGCTGCTGCTGCCCCCCTGCCCCTCTGCTGCTGCTGCTGCTGCCCCCCTTCCCCCTGCTGCTGCTGGCGGCCCCCTACCCCAAGCTCGTGCAGTCAGCCAGTACTGGTTGGGTGTCAGCCAGTACTGGTTGGGGGTCAGCCAGTACTGGTTGGGAGTCAGCGAGTATTGGTTGGGGGTGGACCAGTACTGGTTGGGGGTGGACAAGTACTGGTTGTGGGTGAACCAGTACTGGTTGAGGGTGGACCAGTACTGGTTGTGGGTGAACCAGTACTGGTTTGGGGTGAACCAGTACTGGTTTGGGGTGGACCAGTACTGGTTGTGGGTGGACCAGTACTGGTTGTGGGTGAACCAGTACTGGTTTGGGGTGAACCAGTACTGGTTGGGGGTGGACCAGTACTGGTTGGGGGTGGACCAGTACTGGTTGAGGGTGAACCAGTACTGGTTGGGGGTGAACCAGTACTGGTTTGGGGTGAACCAGTACTGGTTAGGGGAGGACCAGTACTGGTTGGGGGTGGACCAGTACTGGTTGGGGGTGGACCAGTACTGGTTGGGGGTGGACCAGTACTGGTTGGGGGTGAACCAGTACTGGTTAGGGGAGGACCAGTACTGGTTGGGGGTGGACCAGTACTGGTTGGGGGTGGACCAGTACTGGTTGGGGGGTGGACCAGTACTGGTTGGGAGAGGACCAGTACTGGTTGTGTGTTGACCAGTACTGGTTGGGTGTTGACCAGTACTGGTTGGGGGTGGACCAGTACTGGTTGGGGGTGGACCAGTACTGGTTGGATGTGGACCAGTACTGGTTGGGGGTGGACCAGTACTGGTTGGGGGTGGACCAGTACTGGTTGGGGGTGGACCAGTACTGGTTGGGGGTGGACCAGTACTGGTTGGGGGGTGGACCAGTACTGGTTGGGAGAGGACCAGTACTGGTTGGATGTGGACCAGTACTGGTTTGGGGTGGACCAGTACTGGTTGGGGGTGAACCAGTACTGGTTGGGGGTGAACCAGTACTGGTTTCGGGGTGAACCAGTACTGGTTGGGGGTGAACCAGTACTGGTTGGGGGTGAACCAGTACTGGGGGGGGGGTAAACCAGTACTGGTTGGGGGTGAACCAGTACTGGTTGGGGGTGAACCAGTACTGGGGGGGGGTGGACCAGTACTGGTTTTCTCGTATCTCCTCAGCCCGATTTTTCCTCGATTTTAGGTTTACACCCCCATTCTTAGAACCGCTAAAAAATACAATCTATCAAGCCACTTTGTCAAAAAATTCAACTTTTCTCATGAACTTTTCTGCGAGTGCCGTTTACTGCTGCTTGACCGGTCTTGTAGAGTGGGGAGAGTGACTGTGGGGGCGACCTGGCGCAGTCGCGGCCGGGCCTGCTTGTCTGTCGGGTGGGTGTCTGCTGTGGCTGTTAGTATGCGCTTGTAACTCGCTGGTTGTGCAGTGGGTAGCGGCCGGTCTGTTCGGGGGGTGTGCGCGGGTTGTGTGCCCAGGTCTTGGGTAGTAAGGTCGATGTGGGTGGTACGTAGATGTTGTTCCAGCTGCTCCGTTGTGGCGCGCCTTGTAGGGTCAGCTAGCCAGCATAGTGGGTGGATGAGGTTAGTATCAGCCGCATCGCCCTTTTTAATTTGAACGAGCATGCCATGCAGCTGGAGCCAGTCTTCCGGGGTGTCCAACCGGCGTGGGTGGCCGCGTTCCGAGTCCAACCAGTGCCATGCGTTGTTAATGTGGCGGATGGTGGTAGCGTGATTGTGAGTAATGAGGATGGCGGCTGTGTTAGTGTAGCTGTCCGTCTTGCCCGTGAGCGTGGTGAGGAGCTCGGGTGTGATGTTGTTGTTGTAGGTGGTTGTGGTTGGAGGGCATAGGTGGAGGTCCTTGTGGTGGTGGTATAGGTAGTGGTTTACGGTGGAGATGGTGAAGTTGCCAGATTCCTCGTAGATGTGTGGGAGGCTGCTACGTAGTGGTATTATCCTATGCTCCTGCCTTGCCTGTTTGGCTAGGTCCTGGATGTGTGTAGTAAGTGCTTTGCAGTGTGTGATAACGTCCTCAGGCCTGATCATTGGTTTTCCCATGGCCATGTTAAGGGCGTGCACTAGACAACATTGTTTGTATTGCCTTTCCATGTAGCAGTGGGACGGGTTCTGGTTGTCTTCTTTGTGGCTGATGATGTGACTTATACCTTGTCGGGTGGTGGCCATGGTTTGGGCTGGTGTAGCTGCTGGGTCAGGTGCAATGACGAACACCTCGTGGAAGTGATTCGTGTAAGAATGCGACAGCTCGCAGATGGCTATAGCTGATTTACTGGAGCTGTCGGAGTCTAGGAGCTTCCACTGCCCACCCAACTTCCTGAGCGCCATGCTGTGGCCGTTTGTTTTGCACAAAAAGTTGAGTGTGGCGTACTCTATCGCTATGGTGTCGAAGTTGTCGTCGTTCCAATCGTCTGTGGTGCGTAGTTGAGCGACCCTTGTAATAGTGAGGCCGTATTTGTATCGAAGGTATAGGTGAATGACCTCGTCGCTGAAAGCACCCCCGTCCCCGCGTGCGGTGTGCCACGCCTTCTTGTCGCCTTCGTCGTGCAATGTTTTCTGCCGGGTTATCCAAAAATTATGTAGGTCCTCAGGCTTCACCCATGGCTTGCCAGCTGCATTGTTTAGGGAGTGGGCCTGGCAATTTCGGTTTACCTGTGCTTCAAAAAACCGGGGGTTAGGGTTAACTTCTGGATAATGCTCCTCATAGTGGGATGGGCCTGGGTTGGCTTCAATATCACCTCCTGCTAGCAACAGCCAGCCTATATAGAGCAAGTAGATAGCACTGTAGCAGGGGGACATGACGCCAAGGCAATGGGCTAGCTTGGTTAAAAGGGCTGGGATGCCCATGCGGGTAGGCAGATCAGGCATGCGGTTGATGCGCAGCTTGTGTATTGTGTACCGTTGCAAAGTCGTGTTGTATTGGTGAACTAGGATGCTGGTGCTTTCTGGGTTGGATGTGTAGTGGCCATGCGACTGCCAGGTAGTGAGGGCTGTTGACAGGTGCATCAAGGCAGTATGACGTTCCACTGAGCCATCAAGGTAGAGGTACAGGGTGTAGGCAGATCGAACAGAGATCGCTCTCCATCTCCTGATCTTCTTGAGGTGTCGTCGGAGGCAAGCTCTAGATTGGGAAGGGGTAATAGCAGGGGGTGGGGGGGTGGGGGGGTAGCCCCTCATAAGAGCGATGCTGGCGATAGCAATGGCGATGTGTGTCATCCAACTGAGTGTCTCGTGTCCGTGGTCATAGCTCGGCATGGTGCTAGTGTCTATAGTGTCAGCTGTCTGAATGTGTCGCGAGGTGCCTCCCCTGACTCGTTGGTGTAGTTGTCCATCCTCTGCCTTGTTGTTGTAGGCATGGCGGTACCTGATGCGGGGCAGAGCACCAGCATGGGCAGCATGCATGGCTGCTCCTGGCAGCGTCATGGGCTGAACACATCGCTGCACACTCTCTGCCGTGTTATTGTAGGCATGGCGGTACCTGATGCGGGGCAGAGCACCAGCATGGGCAGCATGCATGGCTGCTCCTGGCAGCGTCATGGGCTGAACACATCGCTGCACACTCTCTGCCGTGTTGTTGTAGGCATGGCGGTACCTGATGCGGGGCAGAGCACCAGCATGGGCAGCATGCATGGCTGCTCCTGGCAGCGTCATGGGCTGAGCACACCGCTGCGCACTCTCTGACTTGTTGTTGTAGGCATGGCGGTACCTGATGCGGGGCAGAGCACCAGCATGGGCAGCATGCATGGCTGCTCCTGGCAGCGTCATGGGCTGAACACATCGCTGCACACTCACTGCCGTGTTATTGTAGGCATGGCGGTACCTGATGCGGGGCAGAGCACCAGCATGGGCAGCATGCATGGCTGCTCCTGGCAGCGTCATGGGCTGAACACACCGCTGCGCACTCTCTGACTTGTTGTTGTAGGCATGGCGGTACCTGATGCGGGGCAGAGCACCAGCATGGGCAGCATGCATGGCTGCTCCTGGCAGCGTCATGGGCTGAACACATCGCTGCACACTCTCTGCCGTGTTATTGTAGGCATGGCGGTACCTGATGCGGGGCAGAGCACCAGCATGGGCAGCATGCATGGCTGCTCCTGGCAGCGTCATGGGCTGAACACACCGCTGCGCACTCTCTGACTTGTTGTTGTAGGCATGGCGGTACCTGATGCGGGGCAGAGCACCAGCATGGGCAGCATGCATGGCTGCTCCTGGCAGCGTCATGGGCTGAACACATCGCTGCACGCTCTCTGCCGTGTTATTGTAGGCATGGCGGTACCTGATGCGGGGCAGAGCACCAGCATGGGCAGCATGCATGGCTGCTCCTGGCAGCGTCATGGGCTGAACACACCGCTGCGCACTCTCTGACTTGTTGTTGTAGGCATGGCGGTACCTGATGCGGGGCAGAGCACCAGCATGGGCAGCATGCATGGCTGCTCCTGGCAGCGTCATGGGCTGAACACATCGCTGCACACTCTCTGCCGTGTTGTTGTAGGCATGGCGGTACCTGATGCGGGGCAGAGCACCAGCATGGGCAGCATGCATGGCTGCTCCTGGCAGCGTCATGGGCTGAGCACACCGCTGCGCACTCTCTGACTTGTTGTTGTAGGCATGGCGGTACCTGATGCGGGGCAGAGCACCAGCATGGGCAGCATGCATGGCTGCTCCTGGCAGCGTCATGGGCTGAACACACCGCTGCGCACTCTCTGACTTGTTGTTGTAGGCATGGCGGTACCTGATGCGGGGCAGAGCACCAGCATGGGCAGCATGCATGGCTGCTCCTGGCAGCGTCATGGGCTGAACACATCGCTGCACACTCTCTGCCGTGTTATTGTAGGCATGGCGGTACCTGATGCGGGGCAGAGCACCAGCATGGGCAGCATGCATGGCTGCTCCTGGCAGCGTCATGGGCTGAACACACCGCTGCGCACTCTCTGCCGTGTTATTGTAGGCATGGCGGTACCTGATGCGGGGCAGAGCACCAGCATGGGCAGCATGCATGGCTGCTCCTGGCAGCGTCATGGGCTGAACACACCGCTGCGCACTCTCTGACTTGTTGTTGTAGGCATGGGGGTACCTGATGCGGGGCAGCAGGCCAGCATGGGCAGCATGCGTGGCTGCTCCTGGCAGCGTGGTGGGCTGAACACATCGCTGCACACTCTCTGCCGTGTTGTTGTAGGCATGGCGGTGCCTGATGCGGGGCAGAGCACCAGCATGGGCAGCATGCGTGGCTGCTCCTGGCAGCGTGGTGGGCTGAACGCACCACTGCGCACTCTCTGACTTGTTGTTGTGGGCATGAGGGTACCTGTTGCGGGGCAGCAGGCCAGCATGGGCGGCGGCAACAGCCTGGGCTGGCAGGTGGTGGTGAGGCAGAGCGCCCTGTAACATGCCGGTCTGCATGTCTACATGAGTACTTTGCATTTGTGATCTGGCTGGCTGGTCATTCCAGGCTGCAGCAGTGGGGGCTGGCAGGTGGTGGTGAGGCGGTGCGCCATGTACCATGTCGACCTGCATGTCAACATGGTCAGCTTGCATTTGTGAAATGGCCGGCTGGTCATGCCAGGATGCAGCAGGGCGGTCTGGCAGGTGGTAGTGAGGCAGAGCGCCATGGGTTGTGCATTGGGGTATAGCCCCTAGGGATGTGTGTTGGAGTATAACCTCTAAGGATGTGTGTTGGGGTATAGCCCCTAAGGATGTGTGTTGGGGTATAGCCCCTAGTGTGTGTTGGGGTATAGCCCCTAAGGATGTGTGTTGGGGTATAGCCCCTAGGGATGTGTGTTGGGGTATAGCCCCTAGGGATGTGTGTTGGGGTATAGCCCCTAGAGATGTGTGTTGGGGTATAGCCCCTAGGGATGTGTGTTGGGTTATAGCCCCTAGGGATGTGTGTTGGGGTATAGCCCCTAAGGATGTGTGTTGGGGTATAGCCCCTAGTGTGTGTTGGGGTATAGCCCCTAAGGATGTGTGTTGGGGTATAGCCCCTAGGGATGTGTGTTGGGGTATAGCCCCTAGGGATGTGTGTTGGGGTATAGCCCCTAGAGATGTGTGTTGGGGTTTAGCCCCTAGGGATGTGTGTTGGGGTATAGCCCCTAGGCCTGTGGCCTTGTGTGTGTGTGCGCTCTGTGCGGGTATAGCCCAACACAGTCGCGGGTTGGGTATAGCCCAGTCGGCCATTGGCTTGGGTCCATCCCAACTCCAGCGGTCATCCAAGCCCAGTTCAACGTGCATGAGCACCCAAGGTTGCCCTACCTGCCATGTGGAATTAGTTCCACCTCGCCACCATGTTTGTCTCGCGCTATGCATTCCGCCGTATACTTTGCTGCAAGCATCGCTGGAAGCAAAGCCCTCATCTGCGTGTCTGCGGGGATTAGTAACCGCTGACCCTGTGCATACAAGGGATAACAAGACTAGTACAAGAGTTGCGCGCATACGTAGCACCTTGCTGTGTCCTTTGAGGACTATCTCAGAAGTGCGGTTATCGATATACATCTCGTTCGGCTTGTCTTGTTTTGCTTGTTACGGTTGTAGGGTGCAAAGCGCTGGGAGCGGGCCGTGTAGTCGCGAAAACTCTCTCGGTTGCGGACAACCGAAAAAAGCCCGGCTGGCTGTGACCAGTACTGGCTGGCTGTGACCAGTACTGGCTGGGTGTGACCAGTACTGGCTGGTGTGACCAGTACTGGCTGGGTGTGACCAGTACTGGTTGGCTGTGACCAGTACTGGTTGGCTGTGACCAGTACTGGCTGGCTGTGACCAGTACTGGCTGGCTGTGACCAGTACTGGCTGGCTGTGACCAGTACTGGCTGGTGTGACCAGTACTGGCTGGTGTGACCAGTACTGGCTGGCTGGCTGTCAGGTTAGACAAGCAAGGGGAAAATTGGGTACCATGCTGT